>VXBR01007645.1:19459-96970 GCA_013400215.1 Cisticola juncidis | reverse complement strand
CAGCAGTGGGGCGTGCGGGGGGGGGGGGGGGTGGGGGCGGTCTTATTTAATAATTTAGGCAAATTTGTGTTCAGAATTTATTCAATTGCTGCATCCAATAGTTAAGTCACAAGGAGCACACCTGGTCCCCAAAACAGCAGCTGCTTGTACAATCTAATTTCCTACAAGGAAAAAAAAAATTAAAAAAAAAAAAGGGGGGGAAGCCCCCACCTGTGTGTGAATGCCATGGTCAGAGCCAGCTTTCAGCGGGCGCCGTTTAGGCAGTTTAGGGTTAAGGGCCGGTGCAGGTGAGGGAAGCCAATGAGCGCCCGCCCGGGGCCGTGCCTGACATCATCCCGCCGGGGAGCGCCCAGCCCGGCCGGGGCAGCGCCGCGCCCAGCCCCGCCGCGATGGAGGCTCCCGGCTCCGCCGCGAGAGACAATTAATTACCTCGCTTTTCTGGGAGGCCCAGGGATCGCTCGGGCTGCCTGCGAGCCCACGGCGCTGCTGGATCCGGCTGAAGCAATTGTTTTCCCTGTGTCTGGTAGGAGCCTGCTCTGCTTTGCCTTCTCTTTCAGCATAAAGGTGGTGCGCCTAACCTGGGAGGGGAATTGCTTTCATAGTTCAGAGGCTTATGTGCCTATAAGATGTAAAAAGCAGATTTTTACTGGCGAAAAGGAGATGCTGTGGAAGGGGAATGGTTTTAAATGAGAAAGTCTGTGTCTGGCAAACTCTACTTTGCAATATGGAAAGAAATAGCCTGCATGTTTTTGCTTCTCTTCAGGTGAACTGAAGAGTTATTCGGCTAACAAGAACATCATACAGATCAGTCATTTAATACTTGTATTTTTCCTTTCTTTTCCTTTAACACCTGCGTTTTTCCTTTGAAAACTAGCTTTTGTCGATGAACAAAGAATCGGGGAGATTTAAGAGGGAATTTAATGCTGTAACCGGTTTAAAAATGTTCTGGAATACTTTTGCAGATATCAATCAAAACCTGTGAAGAATATTCCCAAGACTTTAAAGTTTCCAGTTCTGGAGTTAGTTATAGCTACTTTGTTCTGCTAATTTCTGTAATCTAAAGTGCTAAGAAACTGAGTCAAAGATAAAAGTGTTCAATATACAACATTCTGGTAGCAAAACACCCAATAGAGTTTTTGTTTCTATGTTTTTTCCTGTTTATGCTCTGTAGCTCATCCTAAAAAACAATTAATTCTGTAGCTACAGAAGTATATATATACAAGTGTTTATATATCTTTTGCATTGTTGGCAGGTTTGTGGCTTGCACAGAGAGAGGAGGGAGAGGGAAAGGATTCTGTCTGTGTAACTTCCTAGTTTTGCAACAGAATAAGTACATTTTAAAGCTTCTGAACCTGTGTGGATTTAAGAGATTAGAAGTGACACTGACATTGACAAATCAGATTCAATAAAGAATTTAATTGACTGAAGGAGTTCAGGGGCTACTGTATGAAGAATCCAATAACCAGTTTAACTAGTCAAGTAGTGTACCTAATAGGTAATAATAAATAGCAGGTTCCACTTAATTTAAAAGCTTGATGACATTTACTTTATAGTGATTAGAATTCACTAGGCCACTTAAGAACTCAGTATCTTTATTTCAGTAATCCATGATTCTACAATACAAAGTTTAAAATAATTATATATGTAGTGGATATTACAAGTGCTTGCAAAATTGAGATATATTGTCATTCAGTCTAGCTATGACTATCTCTGCTCTAGTCACTGTCAGAAGAATAATAGTTATTTTCATCTCAAACACCACTTAAGACAGTAGGGCTTCTCAGCTCTGTTACACTTCTGTGCTCTTTACTAGTTCAGTCCTGTCTGTGCTGTTCCTGGTACTTACCATTCTTAATTCAGCTCTGGATAATAATGTGACAAACAGTCCTAGGCTTATCAGATGATATATCTATAATATGGATGGTGTTAGAAAAACATATTTTGTTAAGGTGAAACCTTTATTATTCTTTCTTGCTTTTTTACTAGCAAATTTTGCTAGGTGAGATGACCATGGCCTAAGTGGGGGAGGAGTATTTAACATTTTATTACTTTACCCTTCTTGCTTAGATCATTATTAAACTTGAATTTATCTTATGCTAGTCTTGCAGCTATGCTTTTAATACTTTTCCATTTAAAAAAAAAGTGTTTTCACCTCTCCCTTAGTTCATACCTACCCATTGCATTTGTCAATGCATTGTTCCTAGGTTTCATGTCAGACCTCCCAGTTTCTGTTCCTATTTGGCTTAGCAAAATTCAAATATAAACAAATTACCTGTTATTTCTGCTAAAATAAAGTGTGATGCCTATAACATAGATGTAAGGCTGATTTGTTGTATGATCACAATGTTCTGATCCAAAGCATTCAAAGACTGTTTTCAATAAATGTATCCTTTTATGTGCCAGTGCACATTGTTTTATTAGATAATAACCATGGAACTAAGCAAGCCAAGGACACTTAATGATATGATAATCCAAAAAGATAGGGATCAGCTTCTTATAGGAAATGAGACTTTCTTCTTTAGTTTATCCTTTCAAAAGGAAGAGAAATAATTTCTGGTTCACCAGTTTATGGAAAAAAATATGGAGGTTTTTTTCTTATTTTCAATCCGAAACTAAAGTTATCAGAAAAAAAAAGTCGAAAACCATATTTTTTTGGATAAAAATGTTGGGATTCTTTTTTTCCTTAAAATAAGAGGTAACTATGGTAATGCTAGCCCAAGGACTGCCTAGCAGATTGACCATTGCTTTGGAAAAAGTCCCTCTAGTCTTCTACTTGGTTTTGCTCTAAGGTCCATATTACATCAATGGCCTGCTCTATTAAAGGAAGAATTAGCATGAGGTTCCTTGACTGCATGCATAGGCCATTTTGTTTGTCTGAATCCCTGGGAATGAGTCAACTCGAACATTTTGACAATGACATCGGGTAACAGCTCTTACAATGGAGAATTGAGTCATTCCTCCTACACAAGATACTCTCTTCTCTTGTCAGGTAATTTGGAGAAAAAAAACAAAAGGAGTTTTTGGCATTTTGGGGTTTTTTTTGCAAAAATTCAATGCATTTATTATTTCTTGGAGATAATAAATGTGCTAGCTAAGCAGAAATATGATGATAACATCAATTTCTCAAAATGTATCCATACCTCTAGTAGTAAAAACACGAACTAGTAAAAAACACAAAGTAGTAAAAACACAACAAAGTAGTAAAAACCCAAAGGAATCCTTCTACCTCTATAACTGGCAAAGGAAAATTAGTCCTAGAAAAATACAAATTAAAGTAGTAGTACAATAGCACATTATTTTTGTATCCTTTTTCAATAAGTACAGGACACAGAGTTCTTTCATACTCCAAGCTTTTGTCCACAGGTCAAATTTTTTGTCTAAAATAGATTACAAGGACTTTCCTCTAGGATCTTCCAAATTATAAAAACAGTCTTAAAACCTTGTGCTGCAACCTCACTCCTGGTTCATCAGTGAGGTCCTTTATGTGTACGTGTGCCAAATGAGATCTGAAAGTCTATTTTTTTCCCCTTAGAATTTTTCTTTATATTCACCACTCAGTGTTTAAAAAAACAAATCCTTTTCATCTATGTAGTGATGAGTAGATTTTTTGTTTCTTTTAGATTATTCTCTTACTAAATTCAAAGACAACAGAGATTACAGAGAATATTTCTGAAGTGGGAGAAGTGAGATGCAGACCAGCATCTGTCCCTCCAAGTTGTTGTTTTCCTTTGGAAAGAAATCCAGACGCGGAGAACATACCTTGGATGTCCTCCAATAGGACAACTGTCTGGATGATGAAAGGAACAGTAATGTAGATTACACATTTGTCACACAGTACAGACACAACTTTTTCCTTTTCTCTTTTGATTTGAATCTTGAATGAAGCCCAGTGGATGGCCTGATACCTAATAACAGTTATGCTAATTAGATGGTTATAGTCAAGGATTTACAAGTCAGATTTTAAAGTAACTTTGCAACTTCAGTCTAGACTTTTTGCCTGCATATAGCATTGTGTCCTTTTGTTTCCATAATTTGTGTATTTCCTGATGAGTGTGGCATTGTGAATGCATTGAGTCAATCCTACGTGGTTTAGTGATAACAGTTTTGGCTAATTTTATCCAGGATGTTTCCTTTTCTAATCTGTGGAGAGAAAGAGAGAAATTTTGGAGAAATTATCCAAAAAAGAATCTATCTCATCATTAAGATACTTGAGATAAATATGCTGAATCACTCTCTGGAGGGGAAAATTCACTCCATATAGACAACCTATTCAAATATTTTCAATTACATGTCAAACTTCCTGACTTTTAAATATTGTTTAATTAAGATCTCTTAGATTTGAGTAGCATTCAATTCCACAAGTAACGTAAATAATAAATGAACGAATAATTATACTCGTTATTTGCAGCATGTAGGAGTCACAGTTACGGATTTCTGCAACAGAAGGACTCTGGATTCATCTCAGCAGTGGCAGGGGCATTGATCAGAGCACTTGGTGCAAGACTTTGAGGTTCCACAGGTATTTGCTGGCAGTCTTGTCCACTGGTATTTGCAAGAAATGTAAAGGTTTGGGAAAAGCAGATCTATGGCTAGCAACAGGGGGAAGCACCCTCCATCTTTACATTCATTCAAGCATTTTCTCCTATGCTCAAAAGCTGTAATTCCTCTGCCTGATCATTTGTTTACCTGCTGTCAGAATCACTGGAGACTCTAGCCCTTTCTCACGTGCATTCCACATTTTCAAAATATTACAACTTGCTTATTTCTTTTCCCCTTCTAAAAGATGCAGCACACATGTTTTTGGTGCTGAAGTTCTTAAAAAAATTTTGTGCACTAATAGTAGGAACTCCTCAGATATTCAGAGTATTGAGCATGGACAAAGAACTCACTTTTCTAGCCTCATTGACAGCAACATCAAATGTCTGAGATCTAAAATTTCAAAACAAATGGTCACGAGTTTATCTTTTCAGTTGTCAGTCCACTTTTTTTTGCTTCAGTCTTTAAGCAAGGGTTCTTAAGAGTCTGAACAGTGTAACAGTTCACTCTGTCCTGATGCAAAAAAAACCAGCCCAGTGTATTTAATAAATCCTTCATTGGCCCCATGACTCTGATTGAAATATTTTGTTGCAGTTTAAATATACTAAAATAATAAAATTTCAATCAAACTTGTTTCCTCACTTTTAACTCCAGACATGTAGCTGGGAATTACTGGACACAAATTTGATTTTTTTCTTAAGTACCACAATCAATCTCTTAATAAACTTTGGATTTTAGGAGCTTGACTTTCTTAGAATGTTAACTGAGAAGTAAAGGATTATAATGCATGAACAGGAGGTGAAGAGTACTTTCAATAAAGAAAACAATGTAAAGCAACTTCTTTCTTTCTATTCCCTATAAATTTAACCCTTTAACAAAATAATGTGGTCAAAATTTCTAAGATTCAGAGATTCAGAAGAGTATTTCCTGAATAAATCATAATCTATTACAATTAATCATCATAGAATAATATTACATTATCACTTGCAAGTGAGAAGTACAGCTTTCATAGTTGCCAAGCTGTACTTATCCACATCTGATGGTCCCCATTAATTTTTAACTATTGTCCTGTCACCAGTCCAGTGAGCTGTAGAAAATACTGTGGAGATGGAACATTCCTTGATGATTGCAGATAATGCTGCTGCCCCTCTGAATCAGCATGAAATGTAGACGCTTTTATGACTGAATCTGCAATTTGGGATTTGATCATGCTATTTATAGTATTGCTAATGGTCTCTAGCACTGACAAGGGGTGTGTTGAAGTCATTCTCTCAGTTACTCTTGTGTTCTGTCATAAGGCAGAACAGACATTTGGATCTTATATTTCAGTAACTACACAGAAAATAACAGCGCAAAGAGGTCATGATTTTTCAGTGGTGGAAGACTTTAATAGGCTTGGGGTGTTGTAGGTTTTTTTTGGGGGGGTTTTTTGGGGGGTTTTTTGTGTGATTTTTTTTTGTTTGTTTGTTTGTTTGTTTTGTTTTGTTTTGTTCTGTTTGTTTTTTTTTTTAATATCTGTGGATTTTTTTTACCAATATTTTGATCCAGGAAAAAGTAGCTTTTTATTTTGATCTAGTTTCTAGAATGTCAATTTCAGTCTCGTGGTAAAGTGAAAGGAGGTTTAGCAACATCTCAAGAAAGTAAAGTTGAACCTAACAAAAACAGCTGTATGTGGGTTTTAAACTTACTATGCATTACTGTGTTAGCAAAATGCAAATTTCAATTTTTATCAAAATGCTTTAGAAACACTGCCCCACTTCTGAAAAAGAATGGTTTACTTCCAAGTCCTCATTTTGTTTACAAATCCAATTCTTAAAATGTGTAGTATCTAGTTTGTTTTAATTTTGAACCTAAAACTCACGTTATGTACTATAAAAATATCTGGGAAGAATGTTTCTCAAGTTAATAACATTAGAATATTTAGGATATTGCCTGATTTCTATCCCTCTCTGAAAATATACTGAATATTATCATGCCCAATAGCTCCAAAAGTATAAGATCCTATTTAATGCCAGAGTTCTCATGATTGCTGTAACCAATATATAAAGAACAGTAGGAATTATAGCATCTTACTTCATTATTTCGTCTTTTAATTCTCAAAGAACCATGGGGAGGAAAAAAACAACAGCAACAGCTAAGTACATTAATGATCCCTGGAAACAGTGCTTGATTTCCTATGAGTTTGTGTCCCTTAATTAATTAACTACTTAAGTGATTTATACTAAGGTTTCTTTTTATCTCTCCATATGCTTGTAAAAATTAAGCCATTCTTCTCCCTGCAGGACAAACAAGTACTGGTTCGTGCCAATTTGATAGAATCAAAAACTATCACTAGAGTACCAGGAGAGCTATTTTCTCACTGCCTCTTGCTTTCCCCCAACACAGAGGACAGGGAGTAAGAGACAGGTTAGTCAGAGCTGCTTTAATTTGCACTAGAGAATTGTCCCTCCAGGTGTCTAAGTTTGGTGTCTGCTTCTGTCTACATTCAAAAGTTATTCTGTGCGGAAGAGTAAGCCTATTTTCTCAAGAAAACAGTAGTTTTTAAAATTTCTGGATATTAAAACTGTTACTGGAGCTCTGAAAACTTTCATCAGTTGAGGATATCATGGGAAAATGTACCTGCTGCCTTCTATAGTGGTGCTGGGAAGCAGGTGGAAACTTGCAGGTTTTAGAACAGCCATATAGGATAAACCATAGAAGCATTACCTTGCATGGACATTGTGTTATGAGGATACAGCCTGTAAAGTATGTCCAGAAACATGCTAAAAATTTCATCTGTACTCTAATATATCTTCTGGTTTTTTACAATTAGTTTTTCTTATGTACTAGTTTAGCTTGCAGGACTATGATTTAGTAAGACATTGAAGTAGCCTATCTATCAAATCCTTTTCTACAGGTTCTGAGAAGTAACAATAATTCACTGAAATTAATCCAAAACAATAAAACTTTTGAAGGCTATGGTTATCTAAAAATATTAATTTCTTTGTTTGGTTTAGCCAAAAATTTCTAGGAGTGTTTCATTCCCAGCTGGATAATTATTTCTCCCTAATATCTGATAGAGACCTTTGAGTTTGCTTCCAAGTTAGAAGTAAAGAGAATTAGCAGACCAAAATCCTCACAAGGCTTGTTAACTTCTTTCCTGTAACAGACACAGAAAGGAGGGATCTGTTTTTGCACACCTGCAGTGAATTCCCTTCTGAGCCTTGCAGTGTTTCACCCTGGCACTGCAGTAGGTCCTCTGAGCTCCAGGAAGGCTACACTAAGAGAAGTAGCTACAGTGACTTTGCTAAGAGTTTCAGAAATTCAAGAATCACAAAGAATTGTGACAGACAACTGTACCATCACTTCCATGAACAACCACACTTAATCAAATAAATAATAGGAGCTAAATGACTAGGTTACACCTGCTTCATTTCTCCAGATGGATTCAGCGACTAAAAATCCATGCATTTGTACTGGAATTTGTACTTCTTGGCATAGAATTACATATTTTCAGCTATTTGGTTACACTAGAAAGCTTACTTTTAATTTTTTTTTAATTAAGCATGCCATGAATGATTTTTTTTGTTTGTTTTTCATATATGGTATGCTCTATAGTACATCCCAGGGACTGTATGCATTTGGAGTAAAAGCTTTTAAACACCTGTGCTCCTTTACTTAAACAAGATGACAGGAATCTTGAAATTAAATCACTCAGATGTTAAACACCTGAGTTCTAGGTAAACTTCAGTTTGAGGGAGCTGAAGCCTATATCCTTGTATTTATGGGATTATATCACAAACACTGACCAGCAGACACATACCTCTTTTCACCCAGCCAGTTTAATCTGGGATACTGTGCAACCACAGGAATACATGAATATCGGTATGCTGGTTATGTAGGAAGTCAAGTAGCTTTACAGCTATAGTATTATGATTAATGACAAATTGTGAGTTATTTTTGAGTTTTATCCAGGGGCTGCTTAGTACAAAACACACAGACAATTCAGAGCTGGCTGCAGAACCAGGGCAGTTATGTTCCAAAGAACATGCTGCATAACACACTTCCCTCCCTGATGCACACCACAGGCTTTGTGTGCACAGCATGGCTGTGTCCTCTGTCCACTTTGGGATGAGAGACCTCTGCCTCCCTCAACCTCTGCATCCTTCATTCCTCACTGGAGGAAGGACTGTGTTCCACTGTATACTACAATAGTTATTTGGATGTGGATAACTGAGAGCTAGGACAGTGCTGCAAAACACAGACCGCCCCATGGGTAGTGTTTGTAGACAGCCTGATGTGGGTCTGTGTTTAGCACACAGCATTCCTTTATAATCACTCAAAGACACTTAACTGACATAGGGCATTTAAGATAAGCAAGCATTATTGTTCACTGAGCACCTGTGTTTTTTGTGATCTAATACTTAAATTTGCTGACCAAAATAAACTGCATGATTTTGACCTTATGCATGATAAGAAATGTTACTCAGAGAATATACTACTCTTCCTCATTCTTTGAATGCTTTGATGTCTCTTTTAACATCTTTGCTTTAATCACATAAAAAATACACCTAGTTTATTTGGTGTAAGTTCTCCTGCATTGGTCTTTCTCACCTATAGGTCTACTTTACTACTCTTTAAATTTTAAAATCAATGAATAAAATTATTCTATCAAGGACAGACTAAACTAAGACAGTTTGAAGGTATCTGATGCAGTGTCTTTCCCTGAGTAAAGATTTGTGGTTACACTAGTCATCTGCAGACTGGGACAGGGAAGAGCCTTTGGCACACATTAGGAATGACCATTAGTTCTCATGCATTTCCTTAAGCCATTATTATCAGAGAAAAACCTGTAAGTTCTAGCTAAGAGTAAAGATGTCCTAGAATATATTGGTCTCTTCAGAGTGAAATTGGCTGGGGATATATTAATGAGAATGCTTTCTAAAATGGTCGTATTTCTTTATAGTCAGGTGTTGGGTACAAACAAATTTGTGCTGGGTTATGAGGGGGAAAAATCTATTTTTGCTTCACCTGATTTCACCTTTTTAGTTATAGACTACAAAAAGCAACATCCTCTTTCTGCAATATGAAATCACTTTTGCACTCTGACTAATCCTTCTCTTGCAACTATCGATGTAAGCATTTCCTTAATATCTACATCTTTGCACTGCTGTGGCCAAAATTTGTTAGTCTAGAATCTCAGATTCTTGAGAATTATAGAGCTCAAACTGGCTGGTTTAATTCCCTGTTGATTTCCTTTTTACAGGTTTTACAGTGACTAATTGTACAGGTTTTGTATTGATTAAAAGGTTATTTCCAGCCTAGAAAGCTAGTTGCATCCTGCATAGAAAGAAGTGTGGCCCATAGGTCAAGGGATGTAATTTTCCCCCTCTATCCTGCTTATAGGAGTCCCACCTGGAGTGCTGCATCCAGCTCTGGGGTACCCAGAAACACGGAAACATAAGGACCTGTTAGAATGGGTACAGAAGAGGGCCACAAAGATGATCAGAGGGGTGGAGCATCCCTACCATGAAGAGAGGGTGGGACAGCTGGGGTTGTTCAGCTTGGAGAAAAGAAGATTCTGGGGAGAACCCACTGCAGCCTTCCAGTATATAAAGAGGGCTTATGAGAAGGACAACTTATGGGAAGGACAGCAAGAATTTTTAGCAAGGTGATGAAACTTGAGGCAACATTTGTAAATGGAGAGAGAATTAATTTGACTGAGAAGTTTTTTACGTTAAGTATGATGAAACACTGGAAGAGAATGATCAAAGCTCAATCCAGATTTTAAGACTGTATAGCATCAGAACTTCTCTGGGCAATCTGATCTACTGAATGATGTCTCCTGCTGTGTCAGAAGGTTTGGACCAAGCGACCTTTAAAGGGTCCTTTCAACACAAACCATTGTATGTTTTTGTAAATCTCCTGAGTGTTTCTACCTACCTCTATCAGTGAAAGTCCATTGAATTAAGGTCATAAACTGAAATGAATAGCTTTAAATCTCATATTTTAGTGAGCCACCACCAACATATGGGTAAGCATTTTTTTGGGTTTTTCAGGCTTTTTAAAAATGGTTGTCTATTCCACTCATTCCACAGTATTAACAAAAGTTGCAAGTATTTCTGCAAGATATTAAATTGGTTACAAAATGATTATTAGAATGTTTATCCATTGGCATAGCAGGAAGTGCTATGAGGAGATCCTCAGCCACTGCTAAGACCATGCCTGAGGTACTGTGTCTGGTTGTGGGCTATCAAGTATGAGAGACATGAACACACGGGGCAGAGTCCAGTGAGGGGCCACAAGGGGGATTAATGGAATGGAACATCTCTCCCATGAGGGAAGACTGATGAGCTGGGACTGTTCAGCCTGGCAAAGAGAAGGCTTGGGGAAACTCATCCATATATGGAAGTACCAGAAGGAAAGGTATAAAGAGGACAGGAAAAAGGTCTTTTTTCAGGGTGCCAAGTAACAGGACCAGAGGCAATGGCCCCAAATCAAAACATGGAAAGTTCCCTCTGAACGTCAGGAGACACTTTTTACTCTGAGAGTGACTGAGCACTGGCACACACTTCCCAGAACATTTGTGCATCTCCCTTCTTAGAGATATTCAGATGCCATCTGGACAGGATCTTGAACAACCAGTTTCAAATGGCTCTGTGTAAACAGCTTGGTTGGACACACAGGTGTCTCTTCCAACCTGAATTTGTATGTGATGTTGTGACCACTTATCTTTTGAGGACCCCTCAGTACCACTGTTACTTTTTTGCTTAGGCCAATCAAACTAGAAATATATTAAAAATTATTGAGTGTGAAGAATTTAAGTGAGACCAGATGACCCAATGTGATGGGTCCAACCTTACCCAACCTTACCCTTTAGACTGGTAGAACTCTTTAGGCTGGTAGAATTTCAGGTCAGTGTCCCAAGACTACACTGCTTCAAGCTCTATGGTTTGCCTCCTGCAGCTGTATAAAGCACATTGATTCTGTGGGTGTAAAGATTTGGATCTAATAATGGCGAGATGTGTCAGTGGCAACATGCAAGAGGTTGTTACATTTCCCTGACTGTTTACAGCAGGGAATGACCAACACACCCAGTGTTTCTTTCATGGCATGGGTTTCCCTGTGTCTAGGTTTCATCAGGGGATGCATCCATATGGAGCCTGTAAGTGCTACTCGTTTCTTACAGGGACTAATTTAGTCAATGTAATTTTAGATTCACTGATACAGAGCTGAACATTCTTCTCATGATCAACAGTCACTCAGAGCCAAGAGACTTGACAGGCATTTGCTTCACTTAGTTCATGTGCTCTGAGCAGCACAGTGTGAGCCAAACCTTTGTCTTGCACAATGTCTGACTGCACATATACCAACTGTTCTTAAATTTGTAGATTGCCTACCCTTTTCTCATTTTCTTCACATTTGCTAAAACCTTGTGGGTTTTTTTGTCATAAAAAATCCATTGACAAGCAGAAAACTATAAAAAAAAATTGGTAAATAAATTGGTAAATTGGTAAATAAATTTGGTTTCTTTAAAGCAATTCAATTTAAGCATTAATGAGACTCTAAGAGTAAAGAGACTATTTTATTTTTGTAATACAGAGATATTATGACTATGAAACCTTGAAAAAAAAACTTGAAAAAACTTGTTAAAAGAAAAACAAGATTGATGCTGTTATTGTGACATTTTTTCTTTTTGATTATAAAGATTAGTGAAGAAATTCAGGCAGCCTTGAAAGAGTTTTGTTGATGTTGCTTTCCAGTTCAGTGCCAGATTGCAGATGCAACAGCACTCCAGTGGTCCAGTAAGGACCAACTTTAGTAATGTGGCTATGCATTTCTGTAGCACTGCAATGTCTAGTTTTGCAGCAGCAAGATTTGGTAGGGTTTATAAGATATAAAATATTCCAGTTTCATCAGAAGTATCTTTGCAATATGGCTTCAGGTTTGCAAGAATAATTTGGTCATCTGAAAATACTGCCTATGTAATGCCAACTTTTTTGCTAATGTGGATTTCCAAGTGCATAAAGTAGAAGTGTAGGTAAATTCAATTTAACATTCCAGAAGCACAGGCTTGCGTACTCCTTTCTGAAACTAATCAGTTATTAATTCATGAATCTCATTTTCCTCTGTCATATCTTCATACTTTACATTTCAACCTTACATTGCCCTAACTTGCAAAATTCAGTATTCAGCTATGAACAGTGAAAAACATTTAATAGATATCTAAGATAGTCCAAATAAACTATTTGTAGTTTATGTCCTTCCTCAAAGAGAACAAGTGTTTCTTGGCTTCCTTTTATGACAAATGCTCACTTTCTTCCCTACCTCTTCATAATTTTGGACTTCTTACCCAGTTTAATAGAGAAAGCCAAAGTTTCGATAAGAACACTCAAAGTTCTGTTAAAACAAATTGCAGAATGCAGAGGTTCTGACAGAAAGGCAGAAAAATCTCATTGTACCTTGACTGGCAGAAGCTAGATGCACAACTGGCACATGCAGATTGGCAGGTGAGGTGGTGTTCCTAAAGCATCCATCTGCCTTGTAGGTAACTATGGAGTCAAAAGTGTCCACTTCATGTGGAGATGGCTTAAGAAAAAGAAAAAAACAAAACAAAACACATCTATCAGAAAGCTTTTCGTCAGTTCTGTTCTGAAAACAAGTTTTTCCTGCTAAGTTCCTGGTAATCTGTTATTATTCTAGACTTATTTCTTTTCATTTGCATTTTCTGACCAATATCTTCCCTTCTCTTTACTCCTCTCTATTAACTTTGCCCTTTACCATTTTATTTTCTACTTAGTCTTATTTGTTCCTATTCCTTTTCTGCCTGGTGATGATGTCTTCAGATTATTCCAGTCTTTGTCATCTTGCAGCACGTGGACCACAGGTGTTTCACAGATACCAGAGAATGGTATATGAGGTGCTGAGTTGTTTTTTTAGCCAGACATTTACACACAGATTTATATAAAGAAGCAAAGCAGAGAAGGTCATGAGCGTGGTTGCTAGTGTGCATTGTATGTAATTTGTTATTTTTTTATCCTTGTAGAATTTTCATTGATGATTCTGACCTGCAATTACAGACACTATTTTTTTAACCCCATCTATTAGCACAGTTTTCCAGGGCACTAAATAAACAATATGCACTCATCCTTTTACAAGCTACAGTGTTCTGGACGAATTTCTAATATTCCCTCTATATTCCATCTACCAAAGAATATGTGATACAAGACAGAATCACCTGTGTATCCTCTGTTTTAAACTACTGAGGCTCAGGTTTTAATATTTGTATTGAATTTTTTAATGAGATCTGCTCCATCTGGCTTTTTATTCTTTTTTATTATTTTAATACTTCAGTTCCATTATGGTTTTGCAGACTAAGAGAAATCAGGCATGTCTCTGCAGGACTCTTAATATTATACTACAAGCTAAGCAAAAGCCATGTGGCTTTCTTGGTGCTGGGTAATAATTTCTGTCATAAGGTAGTTACAACAGGCAGGATGTAGCCATGCAAACATGGTGATTTGGTTTTGGGGTTCAGCTGGTCCTCATCCTGGTTTCCTGCAATGCTGCCAGCAGATAGAACTCACATCTTCTTGCAGTGCAACTTGTTAGTGTTGAAAGTAAACAGCAGTAGAGAAGTGTAATATCCTAAAGATTATGTGCTTTTCAGATCTATAACCTTTCCTTTTATTCTCAATTAATCGGTTGTGTTGCTGTTGTGGTTTAAACCCACCTGCAAATACAGCACCACACAGCCCCTCACTCAAGCCCCCATTCTCTCTGCTCCCAACCCCAGTGGAATGGGGAGGAGAATCAAAGTAAAACTTCTGTGTTAAGATAAGAAAAATTAAATAATTGAGAATAAAGTAAAATACAGTAATAGTGGTGAATGATAATATTACTACTACTAATAATAAAAAGGAAGCCAATAATGCAAAAATTATGCATAAGCTCACCACCTGCTTACCAATGTCAGACTCACATTTCCAAACCCGGATCATCACCTCTTCCGGTACCTCCCCCAAGTTTATATCTTGGTCATGATGACATTTGCATACAGGGATGATGATGCTTCCCAATATCCCATCACCTTACCTGTTTACCTGTTTTGATAGGCATACATACAGATATCATTCCCTCAGACTATGGAAAACCTCTATAAAAGATTAATAAAATATCCACAAAAAAAGTTTGTTGGATTCATTTAGTCCATGACTTTGGCCTCCACCCTTGATAAATCTTTCAAGCAGGAAAGATGGTGTGAGGTGCTGGATTGTTGCATGCTGCATTTTGAGTCAGTTCCAACTTCAGCACTCCTGTGCTTCTTCAATTTTATCGAAGTTCATTCTTTGTTGGTGAGAGTGTGATGAACAAATGACAGTTCGTGTCAGACCCCCAGAACATTTGTGGCTAAGATCAGTGCTGTGAGGTGATGCACATATAGTCATCACAGAAGCAGTAATACACAGTAGTGAATAGTTATTAACTATAGCTAATTAGTTTAATTCATAGACTATCTTCACCCAAAATCAAAACCCAAAACCCATAGACTATCTTCACCCAAAATCTTGAGGCAAACATTGGACTTCTCCATTTTCCTGCATTACCCCCAAGGTGCATCCGAGTCCTTGAGCAAAAGTAGTGCTATGGATGGGTTTACCTTTTCCTGAGACAGGAATAACTTTTTTACCATAACTTTGTCCCCAGCATCTTTTTAATGTGCACTACAGAAACTTTATCCCTTTCTATGATACGTAATGTTTTGATTAGGCAGGGCCAGCCTGACTGGCAGATTCTCTGGTGTTGACTAGCCAGGTGGTAGCCTTTGCTAAAAATCTATCCCAGTATTTTTCGGTCCCTCCACCCATTGCTTTCAGTGTAGTCTCCAACAGCCTGACTGAAGTGAGGCTGCTGGTGCTCTGTGTGCTATGTCACAGTTTAGTAAAAATTTTCTCTGTATAGTTAAACTAAGTTTATTCAGCTGCACTGTACTAAACTAATCCTTGGATCTTATAGAGCTGAGCCACTGGGAAGTGGATTACAGATTTTCAGTTGATACAAGGCCAGGGGAAAAAAAATGCTTACAAAATAAGAAATTCTTAAATTAAAAATTAATTCTTAATTAATAAATTTAATTTTGTAGTAGATTAAAAAGGTGATGAGGAGTAGTGGAAATGCAATGGCACCATAAAATCAGTGCAGGAAACAAGATTCCTGGCAGCAAACCTAAGATCCTGATCAAAACAGTGAAACTTAATGCTTAGCATGTTGCATGACAGCACACTGCTCAAAGACATGAATGTGTTCGCTGTGGATGGGATTCCTTCTTTTAATCATCTAAAAGAAAAACATATTCCTATAGCTGCTGCTCAAGGGATCAGGAAATTTCTATGGCATGGCTTTGAGACCACAGAAATACTAGAGGTTGCCTTTTAGCGGTATATATACTTTATAGAATATTATTATTTCATTATATAATGAAGTTTTAGTCCAATAATTATAAGCAATCAAAGAGGGAAGGACCAGGTCTACAGGATTTTTTTTTTTTTTTCCTGTAGTGATTGCAAAACTTGAAGTCTAGAATAGCAGTTCAAAACTTTTTGCCAGTTTTAACTATAGTAGTATTACTTATTTAAAATGCAACTACAAACTGAAAAAAGAAAGCTTAATGTAGAATGTGGGAATATTTTAAGCATATGGTAGACATTGGTAGTTAAGTTAACATTTGTACACAAGTTCAGGATGAGAAGATTTATTGTGTAGCTGTATGTGTTAGAAAAGAATATTTTAGAAGATAGGGAATGCCAACTAGATTCAAGGAAAAAAATGTCATCATTCTACCTCAATATATGCTCTGACTTTTTACTGGTAACCAGTTACTCTTCAATTTATAGCAAATTCTTATAATCTGAAAGGTTAAATATATTTTTTTGTTCTAAAATATATTTAATGTTATAACAATATTATATACGTATAATATTTTCCTTTTAATATCTTATTTACCTTACTGCTAACTGTAGATAGGTTCTGACCAGTTTAGTCTCCCAGTCCCACACAGTGTTCTATCCTAAGCAGTGATAAAGCAAAATATTTTTAAAACAAGTGTCTAATTTTGCCTAGATTAAAATAACTAGAAATAATTTCACAGGATAGTGACAACATTTAATATTACATTAGCATATCTTGAGATAGTGATGAAATCAGGTATTTTATACTAATTTTATACATTTTGTGCTTCTTATACAATTTATGCTTAATTCACATTATGTACCTAAGGAAGCTTAAGGGTTTTTTTCATTCATCAGGTAAAATGGAAATGCTTGCTTCTTAAACCTTAACCTTTGTATCATACCTAGCAGTATGCAGCTGCACTGATTTGATAACAGAATTTTAATCTCATCTCTGATTCACTAGATTGGAAAAACCTGTTTCAGGGAAACTCAAACCTTTCAAAATTCAATTCTATCACATTTTCCAACCACACTGAACTTTTTAGACATTTGTAACACGTTGCAAATAGTGAAGGGAAGTCTGATCTTCTGCACTCCAGACTCTTAAAATTGAATGAAGCTGAAAATTTTTTGTGCAGGAGTATAATTTTTCCAAGTGTCCCAATGATTATGTGTCACAGAGGACTTGAAAACAACTGCACGAGGACACGCTGGTGAGCAAAGCAGGAAAAGGGACAAGTTTATTTACAAAACTCAATTTTATACATTTCCTATGGTACCCGTGGAGGATGAATTCCACCTCTCAAACCACATTGGTCAAGCCAACTGTCAATCAACTTTCTCCTCCTACCGAAAATATGTAAACAATGAAGGACAGCAAAACATGGCTATTGTTCATAGTATAAAGTGTGATAAAGTAAAAATTCTGACTCCAATATGAACAACAAATCAGAAGGCTTAGAAGAGCCTTCAAAACCAGGGCAGCAATTATGGACTTTTTTTTATTTTGAAGGTTTAAGAACTGGTATGTGAGTAAACTGTGTGCTAAAAAAGAAATGAATACATTTCCATTTTTTGAATATAATATAGAACTGAGTTCCTTTCTGATTCTTGAATATAAGGTTCATTATGTCAGCCAAATGAAAGCAGAATATGTATTCAATTAATGTCAAAGTAGAAATTAGAGCTATAAACTCTCTTTATTTGAATGAGAAGACTTCATCTCCTTATCAGCACAAGATGAATGTGAAACAGAATTCTGCTCCTATTGGAGATAAACTTCAGCACAGGATTTTTTTTTTTTTTTTTCTGTAGAAGGCACTTTTGTGTATAGCAGAGAAGTTCAAGAGCATCTTTCATTGACCTTTTTCAGAAATTAAATGCAGTGAAATAAATTGTGGTATACATGGTGCTGACTGCAAGTTGAAGTTCTTACATCAATGAATTTTCCATTTATCAGTATAGTTTACTTTCTTACTAGAGTTGTAACTACTGTATTTTTTGTTGTATTTCTGATTCTGAGTCCTGCACTCAGAATCAATGTTTTTTAGAGTAATAATTAAATGTTTAGGGGCTATAGGATATCTTAGAACAAATATAGATTAAGTAGATAATAGGGACATTTCTCTAAGGGACTTCTATTAATTTAGACTGTCATTTTGCAAGAAACTTAATTTCAGGTATATCAGTTAGAGGTTTTCCTTGAATAAGAGATGTAGAAATGAACCTATAATGCTTATATAGCTAGTATCTCATTAGATAAAAAATTTCCACTGGCTTAATCTCAGTTTAGGTGTTGGGTTGTTGAATTTCACATTACCAATGAAGCTATTTAAACAAGAATTGAGTCTGAATTCTTTATGTTCTTCTTTTCCTCTGCTGAGTGTGGTTCACTTTGTCATCAGGTTTCCATATTTTTTTACTGTCACATACAGCATATAAGAAAAAAGAATGTCTCAGAAATGTTTTATGCTCTTTCACCACCTATAAATACATGTAGAGGAACACTACAAACACATGTAGAGATTTTTTTTTTTTCTAACTCAATACAAACACCTTAAAATAAAAAAAAGTAGACATTAGTTGTTGTTCAAACATGGACATATTCATCTAATATCTGACAAAAAGCAGAGTGAATTTCTGCCATGGAGGCTTGATCTCTTGCAGAACCGACATTTCAAATGGTAATGGCTTCTATAACATCACCATTTTCTTCCTATTAAAAGATAAATATATAGCTGAAGAATAAAACTAATACAGTAATTATCACTTAAAAGAACTTTACACAACAAAAAATTATTTTAATACTTTGAAATCCAAAAGCTATGTCTTAATAAATTCATTAAGTCTAAAATGCACTTTGAAAAGTGTTTCCTTAGGATTTGCAAAAAAAAAAAAAAATTCTGCAGGATACACCAGACCTAGACTTTCAAACTTTTACTTCAATTGCGTGACATTTGTGAACTTAAGATTTACTTTTACCTATTACTTGTTAGCAAATTGATTATGAGGTGATTTTCTTGCTCTTCATAAAACACAAATGAAATGCTCCAACAAAGATCAATGGTGAGAAAAAAAAATTTGAATGATCAACTTAGTGGAAAAACTTTAATAAGCCAAGTTTTAAATTATACTTCCAAAATGGTTAAACACTGAAGCGATCATATATATATGTTGGGTTTTTTTTCACAGAACTATTCTTTTCTTGAACTTTTGTGAGGGGAATGTACTGATGTATGTGCTACCAGAGTTCTCAGTTGTAAATGAGTTCTGGTGAAAGCCTTATGCAACTCATGCCATGGTGATGCAGTGAGACTTCCCTTTTATCCTAAAAGATCAGCCAGGTGCATCGGAGGGAGCAGATTCTTGAGGGAAAAGGAGAAATGCAACCTCTTAGGCCTTCTTTTCAGTGCCATTTCTTTGTCTTTTGTGACTCTGAAGGTTATCTATGACCTCTGAGTTCTTGCCTGAGTTCTCCAGGGACCACAGAGTGAAGAACAACTTGCATTTTGATCATAGAAAGAAAGCAGAGCTCCACTTCAGTGTGATTGCTGCCTTGACTAGCAGACCATGTTGCTGTTTTATTATTACCAGAAAACCTCAGTCATTCAGACTGATGACTGAGAAACCCATTGGGAGTTACTGAAATATTGCTATAATCTTCCTCGCTACCCCTCACCAAATACATTTGATTCATTTATTTGTATCAATGGTTTTAACCTGGTTTTCCAAACTTCAGAAAATGGAATGGGGTTAAGCAAACTGATAATGTTGTTTTTGGGTTTTTCTTTAAATCTCAGGAGGAAAACATTGTAAACAGGGTGAGTACATGAGTATAAAACTGTGTGAGAATATTTATTATGAGCAGTGCAGCAGGCTCACACACATAATTAAAAATTACAGCACAGACCTGTAGCTGTAGAATTTGCATTCCTCTACTGTTATAATTTATTTCTTGTGTTTTGATAGAGCCCAGGAGTCCCATGATAGACTCCAAATGAGCTTCATTCTCTGTTATGCAGAACAAAAAGAGACTCTCTGTCCTAATTTATCTCACTATGAATCGATTACCAGGTTCCTATGTATTTAAGAAAGTTTTAAGGTAAAAGTAACTTTAATTATTTCTGATTATTAAAGTATGATGATAGGCTAGGGATTAAATATTTTTTTTTTTAGAATTACTGACAGTTAACTGTCACTCTGTTGAAAACCTCATGGGAACTGGGAACCAGCAGATGTTTTTCAGTACAATTAGAAATCAATCTTCCTTTCCAATTTTAGAGTAAACCACAGATATTTTGTCAATAGCTCATTTAGAAGAGAATCAAAGAGAGATTTTTCAGTGCTCTAATTATTGCATGACTGTTCATCCTATACTCCAGCACCTGGAAAAAAAAAACCAAGAAAACAAGTAGAGCTGCAGAGAATGCCATAAACTACATCCAACGTTTTTGTTTAACATACTTTTTTTCCCACAGAGCTAAAATAAGTGAACTCCTTCCCAGTTACAGAAAAAGCTTAGTGTCTCCAAGTACCTTGAGGTCTTTCCATCATTCATGTTGCACGTAAACAGTATGTTACTCATAAACAGCCCTCAAAACAATCTCTTATGAAAAGCTGTAGTATTTTGGGGTTTTCCTAATTGTTTTCCCATGCCCTTTTTCCTCTTTCAGTAAATGAAGAGATTAATCTGTGTAAAAGGCACTTAACAGGGACTAATCATACAGGATTTCCAGACTGAAAATATATGCATTAACCTTGAAAAAAATTTTATCTCCTGGATATTCATCAAAATTGAATTAATCTTTTTTTCTCTACAAATTATTCCTTTAGTGTGTGCACTTCTACACACATACCAACAAACAGTTAAACATAACCCTACGTGGAAGAATCACCTGTTCTTAAAGCAACTCTCATACTTCAGTAAATATGCATGTACATATGTTTTTATATATAAAATATATGTGAAGTTGATCTTTGTTCAACAAAAAAAAATAGGCAGTATCCAAGAAAACACTAGTTCATCGCAGGAAGTCGCAGAGATGCAGAGAAATTTTATTAATTTTTTAAGTACACTAGAAATTCAGAGAAATGGGTTATGTATATTTTAAAAATTACTACATCCTTGGTTACTAACCTTTGTACTTAATTTTCTTTGTTGTTTGAATACTGTCTTATTAATCCATTATGTCAGAAGCATAATTCCTTCCTGGTTCTTGAACAAATTACTCACAAAGTGAATAAATAAAAATGCTTCTGGGGGAACGATCTCCTTTATAAGCAACCCAGATACCTAATGTATTAGACCTAATTAATATGGCTATCTGAAGCACTAATAACTTTAAGTCACATTATTAGATATTCTTTTGTTTCTTCAGAGTTATTCAGTGTAACAGACGGGTGGTGGTCTCTATCCATAACAACAGTGCTCACTGTGCAAGCACATTCAAGAGAGAAAATAATCTCTTCCACAGTCCAATGCACTCTCCCCACTTCACATACAAATTAAGGGAAGAAAGCCAAAGTAGAAAGGTGATTGTTTGATACAGGTCTAATTTCCAGTGATGTTTTTTACTATGGATGTTGTACAAATGCACCAAGAGTGATGACCGTGTTCTTTTTGCTTCATCTCTCAAGCTGCCCAGATTTTGTCTGCTTGGTCCAGGTTCTGCCAGTGGAGATTCTAAGGCTCTAAGGACTCAGAGATAGATAAAGTGGTATGGCAATTGATGCTTAGTGCTTATATTATAAGTAAAAAAATCGGGTCAGGAAGGCAGGATTATTTTCATAAGAACTATTTCCCTGACACCATCAGGAATTTATTGATTTCACTTTAAAGATTTTAAGTTCTACTTTCAAGAGCATTCTAAGGCAGCTGTACATATTAATCACTTCAAATGGGATTGATTTATCTCTCTGACCTACCATTTCCAAAATGGAAGAGCTCTCTCCCAAATTTGAAAGTAAAAACATTCAACACAGTGGTGCTTCCTATAACTTTTTAATACCTATCTCTGCTTTGTAGAATAACTTCTCAGAGATTCTGAAATTCACATTAACTTCAAACCTAAATAATGTCAAATGTTTGAAATCTTTTAATGCAACTCTAAGAAATATTAGAATCAATCTGTATCTTTACAGTACCGAAACTGATGATTTTTAACTTTCCTGTTTACTATATAAATTTAAAAAAACCTCCAATACTATATAATGATTTTGCTTTATTGAAATATTTTGGTTTGATAGATCATTTTTATTTATAAATTTTATTATAAAATAGTGGAATATTTTTCTTGATGAAAATAAACTATTCAATCATACCCAATTCAACTGACAAGAAATCAATTCTATCTTAAGAAGAAAAAATTATTTTAGTTTATCAACATTACTTGTAGAAAAAAAAACAACCAGTGATCCGTTAGAAGGTTTTCAAAAAGCTTTTGTAAAATGCAGTTGTTGGAAACAAGACTATACTCATTTTCCGCCATGCTCCCCAAATGTTACTGTACCAAGCCGATAATTACCTTGTGATTCCCATGTTTCTGGATTTTACTTGACAAATTATAAAGGAGAGGAACATTGTTTGTTTTTATGATACCTAAATATCGTAGCATTCAATTGTATTTTAATTCATAATAAAAAATATATTGCTTCCTTCTGAAAGAACAGTAGTGAACCTTGACTTTGGTTAGTGTATATAAAAACGTGAAATACAAACTTCAGTCCTGTGCTCTACCATTGCCTGTGCATAACATCAGAAATTATTTCAGCAACAATTCTGCTTTTTGTGTGATTACAATGAACATTTCTTTAGTCCTTATGGGAAGAACTGAGAACAATCATGGTCTACAAGACGGAGTACTCTACAGTGATAATGTTGCAATTCCATCGTCTTTTGACAAACACAGGTTTTAAGGTGCACCTACTGTGGGAATAATTCTGACTCCTCCAAATATCTCAAAAATGAAGAGTTTTATATTGTTTTGGTTTGTTTTTTCTCAATCTAAACCTGCAGTGTAACTGAGGTGAGTATTCACCCTGTGCTAGAAAAAGCTGCCCTTCTCCATTTATCCCAACTGCATATCTCTGCAAACAGGAGGAGACCATTTGTGTGCCCTCATAACGTGACATTGTATCACCCAAAACCAAAGGATGAGAGGTTAGACAGTCCCTCTCTTTAAAGATGCTAAGGCATCAGGGCTTGGATTGAAGTGAGGGGCAAGTTGGCATAAAAGTGAATTGACAGAACAGTTGAAGGATTTACATGCATGGTTGTAAGAAATGTTTGTTTTCATAAGCAGCATGGAAAGCAAATTTAGAAAAAGCTTCTCAGTGTTAGTCTGGGGAAAAGTCTGAACAAATCACTTATCAAAAAAANTAGTATGGAGCAGGGTTTGATGGGCCAAAATCTCCTTTCAAATATTACATCATATGAAAACAATTAATTTCAATTTGTTTTCTATCCATAATTGTATATTCAGTCAATACTGGAATATATGATTCCTCTGAAGCACATTTTAGGGAAAGCTTTGAAATACTTCCCAGATTATATGATTTTAAATTATATACATCAGCATTCTATTGCTAAAAGACCAGAAAGGTTGTAGAGATGTGTATTCTTCCATGTCAATGTTTTTCTATGAATGACTTAATTTTACTTTTTTGTTAAATTGATTTGTCACACTAATGTTGCAAGAAAGCATGTAAACTTACATTACACAATCTTTCATTTTTAAGAAGGGAAAATTATTTTTTGACTGTAAAAAAATGAAAATTAAAGTTTACTTACCATGAAATATACTTATTTTATAAAAGTTTCTTCTGTTAAAGACATAGGAATCTTTTATTTTACATTTTTATGTTAAATTATACTTTTCAAATGTAGCAATAGCAGATATGAAATTTTTATTCAAATTTTCCTGAGCATTACTATAGCAATGTAACACAATAGATATTTTCTGCCCAATTATCTACACGAATGTAGATATGTAGAATGTAAAATACTAATACTTTGAATATTATTTTTAAATGCATTAAACCATGATTGAAAAAATACATACATATAAAAAGGCACAGTTCATATTTTCTTGACAACACCTTTGATAATTGTTCCCGTGTTAGCTGGAGACAGTTCCTTGGGGACTTGGTCCACAGAATCTGTTTGTCTAGCTTGACTTAGTTAATCCTAACAAGAATTAATTCCCTTAACACTGGTGAATTTATAAATACCGAGGCCTGTCTAATCTGATCTTGTATGCAAACATGAAGTAGTATAATTTATGTACAGAACAATTATGTGTCTTAAAAAGAAATCATATTTTGTTACGTAGCTCTTTCAGTGAAGTCTCATGAGTAAATTCTCCATTCTTCTCATCACAGCAGTCTAAACATGGCAAAATTGGATCTTATTACAGAGCTGTGTCTGATAAAATCTGCAGTTGAATTTTTCAGAATGTAAGTTTCAGTGGTCCACCAGAACAATAAAAGGTTCAGCAAAATTTTAAGGTATTTGTTTTCTGTTGCTAAGTGACTGAGTCATAGTTAAAAATCATAGAATCATAGAATCATAGAATAGTAAAGGTTGTAAAAGATGTCTAAGGTCAGCAAGTCCAACCGTTAACCCAGAATTACTGTTCCCATCACAAACACATATCGCCAATTGCCTGTTGAACTCTTCCAGCGATGGAAATTCTGCCACTTCTCTGGGCAGAAGGTACATTTTTCCCTGTCTGGAGCAAGTGATCATGTTTATAAAAATGCAAGTGTGGATGCCGTTGTGAATATTGCAGATCTTTGTGTTCTGCAGATTCTTATCTGAGTATGGACTGATAAGGTATTAGAGAAAAAGAGCTGTTAGGATTGTCACTGAAATTGAATGACTTAAAGGGTTTACATTTGACAGCTCCACATACATCAATCAATATGTTTTTTTTTTTATCTCAAACCTTTTTTATAGTCAGTGGACAAGAAAATCTGCTGATTCTGAAATAAATATAACTAACATACATGAGCAATGATATGTACTGCCATTTTCTGAGACAAAAGCAAGAACAGTAAACTCCACTAAAAAATGGAAAGATATTCCCCTTTTAGATATTATTGCGGTATCTTGGAATTGGAGTTAGCTGAATCAAATCAATGGTGAATATTCACTACCACTGTTGGATGGCCAAAAAGATACATAGACAAAAGAGATAACAGCTTAGATAAAGAGGAAATAACAGGAAATAAATATTTTTTATTTAACCATGTCAGCTTCTTGTGTATTATATAATTTGTAAATAATATTTTAAATGTTTTGTTATATGTAGGGTGTTTTTTATTCTCCTTTGTTTACTTTTGATGGAGAAAGTTCCCATATTAGATGATTTGCTCTATCTCCTCTGCTCATTCCAGAGGGAGTCTCTGGAAATTGAAAATCACATTAGGAATTAAGAAATGTCAATTTACTGCAGTGACTCTCAAAACATCTTTAATATAAACCCAAAATATTAATGTGCACAGGGTTCTGAAATCAACTAGAGTAGAATTACAATGAAAGAAAAGCTGGGAGCAATCTGCTCTGGACTGTACACAAATATTGAAAATTAATTAAACTGAAATGCATTATTAATATATAACCTACACCAAAAAGTACTTCAGAATATTTGAGGAAACTACTTAGATTATTTATTTATCAGAAAATTATGTAAAATTTAAGCCTTAAAATTCTATAAATAGCTTGATAATACCAGCCTTTCCATTTATCCTTTCTCTTTTAATATCTTTGGATGAAAGAGAACACATATATCATATATCATATCATACTTATACATATATTTATATATATACACCATATACACACATATATATATACACGTATATATATATATATATATATATATACAGTGTCTTGCGTTCCCATACCATCTGTGCTTCCTCTTTACTGGGACTGTCCAAAATAACTGTTAATAGAATCATAGACTCATTGAATAATTTGAAAAATACTTCAAGAATGGTTCACATGGTTCAAGCTTTCTTCGCAACAGCATAGTCTAGACAAGATGGCCCAGCACCCTCTCCGGGTTAAAAGTGTCCAATAGTGAGAAATCCGCTACTTTCCCAGGGAGATTATTTCAATATCTGATTGTCCTCATTGTGAAAAATCACAATCCCCTCAGAAGTAACTTTTGTTTGTCCATCATCTTTCCTTTGTGTTACCATGAGATCTTTCTAGTTTGCTGAGCGTTCATACTAAAGAAGTGTTCACTTTCTCACACTCGTTCATGTAAACAGGAGATTGTGTTTTGTAAATATTGCCATTGTTCTGAATTCCTTCTCCAAGAGAGGGGGAGGTTGAATGACATCCTCCTTGACCAGTGTGAGTGAGAGGTGGGAATGCCCTCTCTCCAATCCATGGTCACCCTGCTAGACGTATATAATAGGAAGTAATAAACAAAGCAGGGGGATTTCTCCCCTGCTGCTCAGAGATACCCAAACTCCGGCTCCAGTGTGTCTTTCTGGTGAGGCTCACAGCGACACCTATGTGACTCTTTTTATAAAGGAAGTCTCCATCTACTTTGCAGATGCTCTTTAAGTGCTGGAACATAGTGATCAGGTCTCCCCTTAGCCTTCTTTTCTCAAGGCTGATCTAATGCCCTTTTCTTAGCCTTTCCCCACATGGCAGGTTTCTCAGTCCCTTGGCCATCTTTGTGACCATTATTTGGCCCCTTCTGGCTGACCGCTATTTTGAATAGCGGGCACCAAAACATAAACAAATTATTCCAGGTGTGCCCTTGCAAGCTCTGAATAGAGTGGGATAATCTGATCTGATAGGGATCTGATGATCTCTGCTGGAGGTGCCTTTGCTGATGCAGCCCAGCATCCTGCTGGCTTTCTTTGCTGCAGCAGCACTGCTCTCTCCCACTGAGCCTGTACACCAGAAGCCCCAGCTCCCTTTCCATGGAGCTGTTCCCTAGATAAGCCTCTGCTCTATCCCTAGATTATGTCTTTCAAGTGCAAGACCTTACATTTCTCCATGCTGAGCTTCATAAGGGTCTTGTAAGTCCAGTCTTCTGGACTACCCAGGTCTTAGTGCAGAGTGACTCTCTTTTTAAGTGTCCACTGTCCTTCTCAGTTTACTGCAATTAGCAAACTTCATCAGGGTGCATTAAATCCCATTCCAGGTCACTTACTATGATATGGAACAGTACTGAGCCCTGTATTGTTTCCTGGGGGTCTCCACTTGTGGCAGAATGTAATTTTAAAAAGGAGCTATTTACAACTGCTCCTCCCGACGCCACTGGACAGACAGATCCCCATCTACCTGGACCGTAATGTATCAGTTTCTCTGGGAGGATTCTGTGGGAAACTGAAATGAAAACCTTGGAGGAATTTAGGTAGACTGTGTCTACCCAAAACACAAGAACCGCTGAGCCTCATCTTCATGCCCAGCAAGGTTTCCCACCTGTGAGGACGGGGACAGGCAGGTGACACAGAGGAGCTGCATGGCCTAAGATCACTGCAGACTGGGGCAAGGCACAGGCACAGGCACACACCTCTGCAACCTGACTGACCTGCCAGTTTAGATCAGTAATGTGGGGTACTAGGAGAGCAAGGCTGTCAGAAAATCCCAAGAAAATGCCAAAGATGTCCTCCAGCTGCAAACATCTTTCTATCTAGCACAAAAGTTTGATAGCCTGGTGGCCTAGCAGTTAAGAGAGAAAACAGAGGCCATATCATCCTGATAGACATCCCTTTCTATAGAAAGCATTTCTAACCCATTCAGAAATTAAACAGTCTTTCCCTGTTTTGCCAATGACATATGCATCTTCAGATAGGAGGCTGAATGGGCAATTCTCCCTTTTCCAAGTGGCAAGCTTCAGCAATATTAACAGAATTTTTTTTTTCCTAATATCTGAAGATGAAGGGCTGGTCTTTCAACTTGAGCACTTTCAAATCTGTGCAACATTGACTGTGTAAGACATTTTGTCTCTTATGCCCAGAAGCCCTTCTGAATATTTTACAAATTGAATATTTTTCTAGTTTTATTTCAGCTTTTTTATCGTGACTATTTTACTTTTAAAAAACAAAAATCAGGTCATCAAGAAATATTTGCAAAGCAGTATTTTGTAGCTAACAATACTTTTTGTTTCTCCAAAAAGTAATCTGATATTTAAACTCTTCATTTAAAGATTGAATTATATTAATTGTGTTTTGTTTTACCTTACTTAAACAGGTAAACATTAAATGGAGATGATTTCAGAAGTAATCTATTTACTTACCATCTTGAATGAGGTATTTAGTTTCATCCAGATCTCAGAATAGCTAAGGGAGCACATATTTATTTAACCTTGTCACTATGCTGAGGATACATGCTTTTAGTAAATGTATCTCAGCTTGGAAGTCTTAATAGCTCTGGTTCTCATGCTACATTCCAACAGACATAGTAGCTATTTACTTACCATACAGAGGTAAGTGCTGAAAACTACTAATTTGTGACTGATGCCAAAATACTGTGTGCTGTTGCATTACACTGGTTGCATACTGTTTGACTATGTATTCACATACACAAAAACTTTTCCTTTCCTTTAAGCTCTATTCTGAAGCCCTATTTTCTGCTCCTTTCCTATTTGAGGATATCATGGAAATAATTACTCTCCTATCTTTAGGAACCTTGCTGTAGAGACATTTTATGAAATATCAGTCTATCCATGATTGTTGATTGATCACACTCACCTAATCCCTATGGGTTCCCAATCTGTTACCTCTGCTCAAGATATGTTAAGCCTTAAACATATTCCATTATAGTTCCTAAACCCATTCTGTCTCAGATGGGCTTAGGATCTGCACTGGTCTTGTTTTTAAACAGGAGGAGAATACCTTATGGGTTGAGTGCAGCCAGGTGTATAGGTAGAATTTAAGAGCACATTTGCAAATGGCAATAGATTTCTTAATCTGAGGCAACTCACAGTATAAGTATCTAAGGAGATTTGTGACCAAAATTTGCGATGCAAATGGATTTTGTGAGAGTGTGCTTCTTACAAGGTGATAGTCAGAGTAGTCATAATTCTTTGGTGCCTCACATAAACTAAGAATTAAGTTCTCTGAACACAATGGCATATTTTTTTCCTGAAATACTACAGGATTTGTAATTACTACTTAAATAACTGCCAGGTTCTCTCTTTCTCATTTTCTTGCAAGTCTAAATAAAAACTGTGCAACCTTAAATTTGGGTTACATCAAGATTATTGTTGTTTCTGTTAATTTGGTGGAACTGGGAATTTTGCCATGATTAGACTATTATCCTGCCCTACCAGTCCCTGCTATGAACTTTTTCATTTGGTTTGCTATCTCAGTAACTTAGTCATAAATAATACTAGCTTACTATATGTAGAGGAATATGCATAAAGATTAGAATTTTCTCTTTTGTGTATTCTTAGATAGCTTTTTTTTTTTTTTTTTTTTTTTTTTTTTTTTTTTTTTTTTTTTTTTTTTTTTTTTTTTTTTTTTTTTTTTTTTTTTTTTTTTTTTTTTTTTTTTTTTTTTTTTTTTTTTTTTTTTTTTTTTTTTTTTTTTTTTTTTTTTTTTTTTTTTTTTTTTTTTTTTTTTTTTTTTTTTTTTTTTTTTTTTTTTTTTTTTTTTTTTTTTTTTTTTTTTTTTTTTTTTTTTTTTTTTTTTTTTTTTTTTTTTTTTTTTTTTTTTTTTTTTTTTTTTTTTTTTTTTTTTTTTTTTTTTTTTTTTTTTTTTTTTTTTTTTTTTTTTTTTTTTTTTTTTTTTTTTTTTTTTTTTTTTTTTTTTTTTTTTTTTTTTTTTTTTTTTTTTTTTTTTTTTTTTTTTTTTTTTTTTTTTTTTTTTTTTTTTTTTTTTTTTTTTTTTTTTTTTTTTTTTTTTTTTTTTTTTTTTTTTTTTTTTTTTTTTTTTTTTTTTTTTTTTTTTTTTTTTTTTTTTTTTTTTTTTTTTTTTTTTTTTTTTTTTTTTTTTTTTTTTTTTTTTTTTTTTTTTTTTTTTTTTTCTGCTTTGCTGCTGAGAGATGTGAGATACATAATGTATGAGCTCCTTTAGAAACTAATGTATGAGCTCCATATTTACTCTTCCTTCCTGTGAATGCAAACGTCTGCTTTATGGTCTATTTTGCCACTAACAATGCATATGAATTGCTACTTGTTATAAAGCTACTTGTATTTCTCATTTTTGCATACCTTGAAGTAAGTACTGATGGTCATGTTGATTGAACATAATGATAATATTCATAATTATAATCTAGGCAAGATATTACTGCTGCTATAATCAGACAGACTTAATCCTTAAGTATGAAAAACTATATAGTTTTTCTGTCAAATTAAAGCACTTTATATTAAGGAAGGTTATTTTCTAATAAAAAATTAATAACATTTTATATAGCAAGTAATTCTTCATGGAAAGTTAACAATATTTTTCATAAGTAACTAAAATGATGGAGTTCTGTGTTTGTACTGTACCTGGCAGTTAACACAACAGGACCTCAATCTTGATAGGGCCATAGGCTGTGACAGCAGTATAAATATTTAATCAAGTTAATTAAGTGTAAAAGGAGGGTGTCGGGAGTAAACTCAATGTGTAAGGAGTATGTTAGATTGACTGGAACACAACTCAGCTGAAAATATATCAAAGACCCATAAAATTTGAAGTTAAGAAATAAAAATAGAAATAGCTATTTAAGGTCACTCTTATACTTTCACATACTTAAATGTAAGTTATGTCCCCATAGTATAGTGAGGTATTAAACAGTTACAGCTACTTAATATGGTAGGTAGCTAATTAAAACAGTACTAATTCTGCAATATTTCTTAGTGGGGAAGAACGCTGGCAAAATGTGAAATCTAAAAGACCTCTGAGAGGCTGAAGGAGAGAGGAAAGGAACTGTAACATGGATCAAAAAGTAGACTATTGACAAACATATACAGTCAAATATTTCACAGACAAATAAGAGTATGACTTCAAAATAAACAAAAGTTTCTTATGACTGTTCAATTGTAAAATTAGTATTAGAGAAAGAAAATGAAGTAGATTAAATTAATGGCATAGAATTGTTAAAGGACTTTTACAATTCCTTTTACCTTCACACTTCAGAAAAGAATTTTGAATATCTCACAAAAATAAAATCTTTATGTGAATGTTTTTAGGAGGGGTGGTAGTGAACTAGAATATTATGTGTACCCTTGGACAAGAAATACCGGGTCATCTCAAATGTCAGTATAGAGTTATGGTTAGACAAAACTGTAAGCCCTTATTCAATTAAGCATAGGAAATTTTTCAGGTGAGAATACACCAGGTGTCTACTACAGTTTGAGTAGATACTCTGAAAAGATGTGTTGCTTTTCCTGAGTACATATCAGCTGGGCAGTCAAGGATACCTGAGATATCCTGAGCTATCTCTGGGGAGCTGGCCTGTATCTGCCAGTCCAGGGGAACTGACAAGAAGAGTTCCTCCTATCTTGCAGCCCTTTGCAGATCTCTCAGATACCTTAGAATATCTCAGGATACCTCAAAATCACTAGCAGCCTCTGTGGGAGTCATATGAAACCATATATCACCCTGACTGTAATGGGTGCCTATGAAAGAGCTCACATACACCGAGTAAATCCACGCTGAGAGGTGCTAATCTTGAACTGCATCCCACTGCTGGTACCTGTACATAGAACTACTTTATCGGATCACAGGTGCCTTTTAAGTGTGACAGCACAAAAGCACATGAGTTACCCTAAGTTATCTGGGACAGGCCTGGAATATTGGATGGTGAACTTGGGGTCTTCTGGAGGGGTGAAAAGTGGGATACTTAAGAGTAGCTCCATGGCATTAGTCAACTGTGTGCTGAACAGAGTACGAGCATCTGAACTCCCTTTAAAACTAAAGTGGAAGAAATAGGCACTCCTTAAAGAGTGATTTATTTGCCATCTTTCCCAGTAACACTGAAACAAGTCTGGAGCACCAGGGACAATGTAAATATCTACTCTGTGAAGTGTTTGGTGAAATGATTCTCAATTTTTTTCAATAGAAAACTTATTTTCAGAAAGTTCATTTCACTTCCACACCTGTGAAGTGAAAACTGGATGTAGGACAGCATAGAAAAGGAAAAACATTGCAATGTATTAAAATTACAGGAAGCATTTCATGTAGTACAAAAATAAATTACTTGTTGGGCTGTTCTTTTAAACATTCAGTATGGTTTAGCAGAAATGCATAACAGAGTAATGAACCCTGCAAATATTACTTCATTAGGAGGAACAACCAATTTCAGGATTGATTTGAAACCTTCCATCTTTGACACTTTGACTTCAAGTGATATGAAATAATTGTCTCTCAAAAGGCAAGCTAAAGATAATTCATAGCAACTTTCTGGTGTGAAAGCTTATCTTTACTTCTGTTAAAGTTACAAGAGATAAAGTGACAGAACACCAAAATTGTGACTGAAAAGATTTTATTTGGTTTTCATACTCTCTTCTTATTCAAACAATGGTTTTCTCTGACATGGTTTCTCGATTTACAGTGAATAGTCAGCATTTTAAATTGCATATTGAATCATTTTTCAAACCACTGTAATAGAATGTGGTGATTTCACTTTCATATAAGATGACATAGAATAATAACATTTTAATCAGTGGAAAGAAGCTTCATTGAAAGTTTTCAGATGAACAAAGAACTAGATTAAATTTAAACTACTATGTCATATATTAATTATCAAAAATATGTTGTTTGGTGGAAAGGATAGAAATGTTTCTTTTTTAAAAAATGTGTAAGCATAAGGAATGAGCATCTGCTTAGGCTATGGATTGAAACAAATATTTTAAATATCTTTAGGAAAAAAGAAATATTAAAAAAAAAATTGTGTTTAGCTGAAGATTAACCCCAGAAAGAAGGTTTTTTCCTAACTCTTGAAGAGTTTTTGTACATTTACGTACATGTCTGTATATACACTCATAAATAGCAAAATATAGTGGAGAATCATAGCTCTGCTTAAGAAGGACATTGAACAACTTGAATGCCTTCCCAATAACAATAATTTCATGCATTGATGTCAGGTTTGGGGCAGTAATGATCTAAACAGTTGTGACTGGGACATTTAAAACAGTATCTTAACAATATCAGGAGCATCGAAGGGGGGATTTTGGGTTACAAATTTATGCAAATCATCTTTTTTTTTTTTTAATATAATAAGTCATATAGTTATAATATAGTTTGGGTTGGAAAGGGTCCTTAAAGATGATCTACTTCCAACCCCTCTTCCATGGCCAGGGCCACTTTCCAACACTCCAGGTTGCTCAAAGCCCCATCCATTATGGGCTTGAACACTTCCACTGATGGGACATACACAACTCCTCTAGGCAAACAGTTCCAGTGCGCCACCAACCTCACAGTAAAGAATTTTCCCTAATATCTGGTCTAAACTCACTCTTTTAGTTTGAAGCCATTCTCCCTTGTCTTCACTACATGCTCTTATAAATATTTTCTATCAATTTTCCTACGGGGTCCCTTCAGGTACTGGAAAGCTCCAATTAGATCACACTAAAGCCTTTTCTTTTCCAGACTGAACAATCCTAATTCTCTCTCAGCCTCTCCTAGAAGGAGAGGTGCTCTGTCCCTCTAATCCTCTTGGTGTCCACCTCTGCACTCTCTCCACCAGGTCCCTGTCCTTCCTGTGCTGGGACCCCAGAGCTGGCTGCAGCCCTGCAGGTGGGGTCTCACAGGAGCAGAGCAGAGGGGCAGAATCCCCTCCCTCCTCTGCTGCCCACACTGCTTTGGATGCAGCCCAGGACACGTTTGGCTCTCTGGGCTGGGAGTGCCCATGGCTGGGTCATGTCCAGCCTCTCACCCACCTGCACCCCCAAGTCCCCCGCAGGGCTGCTCTCCATCTGTTCATCCCCAGCCTGCATTGATAATGAGGGCTGCCCTGACTCAGGGATAGGACCTTCTGCTTGGTCTTGTTAAAATTCATCAAGTTCCCTTTGGCCCCCTTCTTGTCTTTGTCCAGGCTCCTCTGGGTAGCAACACATCCTTCAGGTGCGTCAACAGCACCACTCAGTCTGGTGCTCTCAAATCTGTCAATTCAGTTAGGGTAATCTCAAACCCTTTGCTTATGTCATTAATGAAGATTAATATCCCAATATGGACCCTGGAGGGACACCACTGGTTACTGCCTTCCACTGGCACTCTCAGCTGTTTACCACTACTCTCTGGGTGTGACTGTCCCACCAGTTCCCCATTCACCTAACAGTCCACTGTTTGAACCCATCTCTCTTCAATTTAGAATGAAGAATGATGTGGGGGACTGTGTCAAACAGTTTACAGAAGTTCAGATAAATTTACGTCTGTAGCCTTTCCCTTGTTCACTGATTTAGTTAGTGACTCAGTATTAGAATGAATGTAAGTTGGTCAGGCAGGACCAATAAATACCTATTTTATTTGTAAAAAGGTAATTTTTCAATTAAAATTTTCATAATCTCTTAATTTTTCATTACTCAGATTAACAATATTCCCCAGAAATATTTTGCATAATCTCAAACTGGATCAAAAGTGTGCATTAGTGCTGATGTATAAATATTTTGACTTTTTACAGAGTCAGCATGACTCCACATTTGCTATGTCCACTCATGCTCAAAGTATTAATAAAAAAAATCATTATTTTATGGAAGTCAATATTGCTCATATCCAGGCTCCACATAAAGATTTCCACAAAGCAATTATTGCATTCAAACAGATAGCAGTAAGCCATGTTCAGTGACCTTTACAATTTCCAATTACAAACCAGCCCATTTTTGCAGTGTTTTAATTTACTTTTTTTATTCTTTCTTTCTGTTGTGATTTGCCAATCAGTTGAAACTGCTAATGTTTCAGGCAATAAACTATTGTTTGCTATCCTCTTGGCAAATATTTCTTTGTTGAGCAGAGTCTAAATATTTAACCTAACAAAGTCAAGCTCCTCCATGACTTTATCTGAGATGCTGTCAATTTATTTTCTTGATCCTGTTTCTTTTCAATTGAATCAAACACAGATAAATTTACAATTCATTAAACCTCTGTTTGATCTGTAGCCCATGACCAATGCCACTCGGATTAGCTCTGAATTCTTCCGTATGTGGCTATCCCAAAATTATCCAAACTATATAGCTTTTATGTATTAAATGGTCAAGTCTTATTTGAAGGGAACAAAATGACAACTGGTTATCAATTTCCATCAGAGCTAATCTGATTTTTGTCCCCTGCTGTAAAATGTATTTCAGTGTTTCCATCACTGATTTTGGGTTTATATAAGAGATCAAAGGTTTGACTAATTGTTTGTTGCAATAACCTAAAAGCAGTGTAATAAAATCTCACACTTCACAACAGGATGTAATTAGCAACTAAATTTAGGAGGAATGGGTGCCCCAGCTGGTTAATTCACAAAGTTTATTCTATGGCTCGCTAACTGAATGACCATGATAGAATCAACAGAAGAGGGCAATGGGTAACTCTGCTTGTACTGCTACATTTGTCTGTCATTCAAGAGCAGATCATTAGCCATTCCTTTAACTATATTCTCTCTAGAAATAATATGAGATCTTCTAATTCTTAAAGACTAAATCATCTTCATGTTCTGTTTATTTGATCTATAAAACAGTTTAATTTCGCATACATATATTTCAATAAAGAGTTTTAAAATATTTGCTGGGGAGGAAGACAATTATTTCTCTTCATTTATAGATATTCTGTGGCTTAAATAAGTTCAGTGTTTTAGTCCATCCAACTGAATTTATGTAATAGTGTGTTTGTAATTATAGTATTAGATTTATGCCCTTTTTCAATTAAATCATGTAGTTTTTACATAGATCTGAAATGTATTAACTTAAGCAAGGAAAGTTTACAGAAAGAACACTGAATAATTGGGTTTTGTCTCAGTGCCTCTTTCTTAGTTTTATTATTTAATTGCTTTTTGCTATCTTTGGATGTACTTTGTCTTGAAACTACCTTCCACATAAGTTACTTTGTTTACTAAGTAAACATATGTGAGTATTACACTGATAACAATTCAATTTTTCTCCCAAGTGTGTAAATGCATTATTGTTGTTGTGTGGCTGAGCTTGTCTGTTTCTAGAAAGTTCATTCCTTGAAATTTGTAGTGATGCTGCTGATTGTGTTTTTTTTTTCCTGAGACAATCCAAGGTTCACTAAGACAATGAAATACTTTCCCTTTCCATCTGCCCCCATTCCTTGCTTTTCTATTTCCTCCCTTCCCTTCTTGGTTCCATCACTGTCACAATAACTATGTATCCCTAAAATATGGCAACAAGTTGGCATCATACGATAGACTTCTTTACCTAGCCAAAATTAATCTACACAGATCTGAACCTGGAATATTTATGTATAGGCATTTTCTAATATAAATACATGTATACAACCTAAATATTATTCAGATAGTTTATTTGCACTTAATAGGTGATCTTATTTTATATGTTTGTGAATAAACTCATGTTTTGAAATGTCATCTATACTAGTGAGTGCTTAGAGTGATTTCTAAATTACATAGTAAGGATTTCCTCCTGTGTTTTGTCTTTCACTGCAAAGACAATGACGAAGTAGTGTTTTCTATCATTAGGAAATTTAAAAATCTGCTCTTAACAATATTTTTTGCATTTTGCCTTTATGAAATCACAACATATCGAATTTTCACTTTTATTTTTGTTTCTCCGGAGAGTTGTTGTTATTCTTGAATGAATAACATATACTCCAATCACTGCCCATCATCATTTTGCTAAATGGATTTAGTCTAGTTGATGTGTATTCCTCTTCAGGAAGTTTTCTCCTCCTACATCTTTTGATGCAATAGGAAACCAAAACCAAGTATCTGGTGTATTAGGAAAACCACAAATGTTTAGAGAGATGTTTCAGATGATAAAAACCCCAGAAATGTGTAGTCAGGTGTGACAGGTGCCTCTTACTCTGTTATCACAATGTGCCAGGAAGTTATTTCTAAATCACAGAGCCTCACATTGATCAAATTTTCACCAGCTGGATTTCCAGTGTATTATATAAGAAGCAAACTTTACTGTGGTATATTTATTATGCTCCAAAGTGATATTTCTTCTATAGCAAGACTATTCCAAAGTCTTCCACTCTTCAGACTGGTTTTTCTGAAACTCACTTATATTTTTATCTTAATTGAAATTGAGAGAACTGAGTATTAACTTTGATTTCATCAATATTTAAAACCAAAAAGACCACTTAATTGCAGGATTTTGTAATACACAAATATTTTAAGCACTCTTAGCAACACAGTTGCTCACAGGATCAGAGAAAATTGTAGATAAAGGATAATTTTCTTTTTTCCAGTATTGCTTCAACACTAATTTGAAAAAAACCCAAATAATTCACCTTTTTTTCAGTGTTCAACTTACCTTGTGTCAAGTCATACATCTTCCATGCCACACAGTACTGTCCTGGTAGTGAAATTTAGGGATTGAAATCTATAAATGTCACCTTGTAATAGTTCTGTAGCTTTAATTCTTGATTTTTTTGTAAGAGGACATCAGGTTATTCACATAGCAATCCAGGCATGTTTACTTTTTCCCCTAGCAATGTGATTGAAAAGGAACATCCAAATATATATATCTACTGGGATTAAGATTTGTGAAATAGATTTCCTGATGTTACATTTATTCCTGAGCTAGAGAGAAATAAGGAAGCTTAGGTGAGAATCTCTGGAGGAAAATTTGAGAAATAAATTGGAAAACAAATTCATTGTTTGAAGCAAAATTGCATCTGCACTTCAGCTGCTGGCATTTTACTTGCTTCTCAACTTGGAAATGAAATACTTTATAATGGCATTTTTCTTTCTGATTCCTTTTGGGAAGATGACTTTCAGGTTGATAAGGAAAATGGGCTTTGGAAATGTGAGTATTACACTGATAACAATTCTTAAAAAAGAAAAAGAAAAAAAAAACAGAAAGAAAGTAAGATAAAAAGTCAGGGGGAAAAAAGCCACAAAATATGGAACTTATTACATTTAACTCCTGTCAATGTTTCTATTTTTCATTTTTAAGTTATAAAACAAACAAGGAAATTGCCAATAAAACTCATGGCTGCCACAGCATAGAAGCAAATGTCTAACATGGAAATTTTTCTTGATGACCTCATATTCCTGACTCTGTAGGAAACCCAGGTTCTTAAGATTTTTCAGAATGTACCTGTGGTAGGACTTTCCATTTACTTCTACTTTGAATTATCACATAATAATGACAACCCTTGGATTCAACTTAAATGCAAAACAAAAATCCAATTGAAACTAAACAGCTCGTTCCTGACCACAAAGCATTTCTTGTGCTTACCTAATTCTGATACTTGGGCTATGAGTATCAGGGAGCATTTGCATTTTGGTTTTGCCCTTTTGCACAGGTGTATCAAAATCTAATCAACTGAGGAAAAAAAGAGACATTTCTGTAAATATTGGAACAAGTCAGAATGACCAAAATTTAATCCAGTACTCAGATGATAAATTGAAATCTGCCAATGGAAGTTTTCTACCCACTCAAACTTTATATTGCAAAAAGCCAGGAATACTTTTTCAAGGATCATACTAATTTTTCTTTTTGTTTTCAGTAATTTTGTAGGTTATATTTCAAGCTGATAGTTGTGTTCAAGGCTTGTGTTCAAAGCTTCATATCAACTCAAATCAGAAACAAGAACTACTTCTTTTACCAGACAGGGTGATTCCAAAAGCCAGTGCATGATTTAGATTAGAGAACTCATGAACTCCTTTGAATGTGTGCACTCTCTGATCATGTCCCAGTTTTATACAGAATCATATGCAAAGGCCCCTTTTTTCCCTGGAAGTGTCTTGTACAGAAAAATGTATGTAGCCATCCCTGTCACAAGGTCTGCTTTTCTCCAAACACAGTGAATTTGGATGGTAGGTTTAAATGCTGTATTTTTGGGCATTGGCACCCTGAGCAGCAATCACCTTACTGATTCTGGTAGGTATCCTTCAGCTGATCCAGAGTATACCATTGCATCTCACCCACTACATTACTTGTCCTATTATTTCTTAGGCTTAATTATTATTTTTCCATTTTCAATGCTTACTAACTTGGAAGTATTTTTCAGTTTGTTGGTTTTATAGACAATCCTTGGATTGTTATGTGGTATGAAACATTTTCACATGTATCACACTCGCTGTACTCTGGTCTACTGTTTGTGGCCTGCACACAGTGAAAGTAAACATATCTCACTTCTGGAGTATATGATAACTAATTCAAACCCTCTCCCTGCCCTCCCCTCAGTATTCATTATTTCTTAACAACATTCTATAAAATTACAGTAAAAATTAAATATCTGAAGGCAAAGGCTGAAATCAGTGCATTTCACAAGTGGCTACCATCCTGCTGTAAAATATTGGTAACATGTACTTTAATATGGTTAATATATTATGAAATACACAATTAATATATAATAATAAAATAATTTTTAGAAAATAGCCCAGCAGCAGAGGGGCTTTTTTTGCCCAATGGAAGTATAATATATATTCTTTCCAGGTGAGTTTTCCTGAAATTTCTGTGGTGTGCCACTCCGTTAAGTCTGAAGAGAAAGTTGTACAGGAAGAACAAAATGTTTTGGAAATTTGGGGTGACAAGAAAATAAGATTAATGCATTTAATACTTATGTAGTTTTAAAATATAGATTTTGTAAGTCTTATAGGGAGAAAATTGTATTGCTTATCTCTGTTGATTGAAAAATGGAAGGGAATATTATTTTTTCAGAAAATGAAATAAAGTTTCTTCTGTACATTTAATGGTAAAAATCCTACATATAAGGCTGAACAGAAAGTGTCTTTTCAGTCTGGATGATCTTCAGCAATCTATATAAACCTATCCATCTTGCAGATTTTTTTAGGCCTTAACTTGTCTATTTTTGATCCAGTTTTGACTGGTTTATTAAGGCTACCCTCTCTATCACATTTCATGTACTATTGATAGGTTTATTCAGTGACAAGAATAAATATACCATGTCTCCTTTGTTATTAGCATACTCTGAAAATATAATAAAGGAAGAACTGCTTGGAACAGTGTGAATCTCTTTCACAAAATGTAAATTATAAATATCATCCAACGGGCTAATCATAATGCATTACACATATTTTCTGATAAGTGGGAAAATTGCAGAGAGGTTCAGATAGATACAATTAACAGACTGTCGAAAACTGTGGAGGAAAAAGGTATTTCTAAAGAGGCTTTAATCATAGGGTTTAAAAAGAAATCCTTTTTACAGATGATTAATTACTTTAGAAAATGCATTTTCCTGATCATCATAATAATAGTTTGTTTAATATATGGCATTTTATTACTCTAAATAGCAGAGTTTGGAACCTCTCAGGATAGAGATAGTATCTTCTATATGATTCTGGATATGAGTAGAATATAAAACATACTTTGAGAGAGGTCTCAATCACTAAAAATATTTTGCAAAATAGTTAAAGATTCTACAAAATTTAGAGCTTGGTTGTACAAAAGTTTGTTCACCATCATATTTTCTAAAGAAGTATATTATCCTTTGTGTCTACACTGAACACTTCCTCAATTATTATAATGCAGCTTACTACTTGATTATTGGAAACGCTGTTCCGCTATTTCACTAATAACACAAATGACACTGAAACAACTGTAGCATGAAATATTTTTGACAAAGAGACTGAGAAGCTTTTTCATATAGCAATTTTAGGAAGCAGGGGAGGAGTGGCCCAGCAACAACTTGTGTCGATGTATCCAAATCCTCAGAATTCATAAAATGTATGTGTATGGGTCTTTCTGCAAGCAGGAATCATTTTCCTCTCTAAGCTGTTAGAAGATATCATGGTATCGTTCTCATTGAGACTTCCCCCATCAAAATTTGTTGACATGCAAGTGTGACTCCTGAGGACAGTACAGGATGCCTTTCTTGAAGACTGTAATTTCCACTAATGTTGAGAGGCAGCTGTAAAACCAATAACTCATACTCAAAAGCAGGCTTTCTTGGAAGAAACAGTGTACATTTTTTGTTAACACATGTAAAAACTTTGAATAATGGATTACTATGAAACTTTATCAAGTATTCAAGATATATAATTTTTTATTCTCAATGACCTCTAGAAATAAGAAGTATGGAAGCATAGTCTGAGTATGGTGTGACGTGTAATATAGAGTTTTTGACATATTTTATATCAAGCAATTAATTAATTAATACAATTCATAAGTAAGTACAGGAATTCAAGAACTTCTCTCCAAGTTCAGTCTCTAATACACTTGGTTCTTTGCTATATAATGGACATGTCTATGTCAGTATTTCAGTATAGCTCTGGGGTGAGCTTTTGAAATGAATTGTACTATTTTCTCCATTTCCTGGAAGTTACCAGTGGCACAGATATTGCATGAAAAATGGAATACTATGTATTGCATAATTTTCAGACTTCTCTTTGTAAAAACAAAACATAGCTTTAGATTTGAACATGGTTTGACAGAGTAGGGGCTAAATCTAGGCCTACTGCTTCCCAGGTACTCCTTTAGCAGTAGGCTGATTTTACAATGAATATGGTACCTTTTGAAGGGGCACAAGACAGAGAGAAAGCAAAGGGGAGGTTCATGTGCAGTGAGCACCCTAAAAATCCCAGAAGTGCTGTGCACCTTTAAAATTAGGTTCCATCAGACTACAGGTTAAGATATTTTTTGTATAACGCTCAGACTGAATCAGAGGAGACATAGAATTGAAAGCCAGCCTTCTATACTCGGCTGTCATCAACCTATTGTGCTTTTGAAAAGAACATCCTTTAATCCAGAGTTCTTCATGGGACCAGAATCTTTTCAATGGCTGTCTAAAATGCAGTAAGTTTGACATGATCCTTTCCAGATGCCTACAAACAGTTTTTCAAACTTGCAGAATATGTAGATCTCTACATATACTCCTTGAGCTTCTCAGGAACCCCTTAGTCCCTGAAGTGATACAGTTTCCCAGGTCACCACCATCCCACCCTGTCACATCTGCCTACACTCTGCCTCTGTGGCCCAGAAAGACCCACAGATCAAGTGGCAGGAAAAGGAAAACAATTCTGCAATACTATATCCTAGTAAAAAGTGTATCATACAATAACATGTGCAAGAGCAGGCCTGTCATAATACATCCCACATCTCCACAGCTGTTTCTTGAATGAGGCATCCCAAAATAAAACCAGTCATGGCATTTTGACTTTGGCTTTTGTACAAGGACTGGTCTCCTCTAAGAGACACAATTTCTTCTTTCTCTTTCCTCACACTTCTCTGAATTTAGGGAAATAACACACATTATTGAACAAATAGTGTATTTGAACCTATTACATCTCTTCATCTGCAGGTTTTAGGTAACTACATGGGTTTTAGATACCCGTGTTCTTCTGTGACTGCCATCCTTCATGTAATCAGATGTCATGAGATGTCATCAGATGTTTTCCCCAAAGGGCAAAACTTAGGCAGTCCAAAGCAAGTTATTTCAATTCTGAATTAACAGTTACTACTAAATATCAAGATAAACACAAATGGACAATGGTTAGGAAAAGACCCCTCTAAAAATTTATGTTGAATGCTGCACACTACTTGATCTGTTACATGTCCATATTTACCATACTTCATATTCCAGATTTTGTTGTTTCAGGTTGCAATCCAAAGTTTATTAAGGCTCATTTACTTTGGCACAGATGTAGTAATTCCAGAGTAGAAAATAATGATATTACTGATCAAATACTGAAATCTTAAACTTTTATGGTTATGATAATTACAACCATTAAGGAGAGTAATATTTAGTCAACTAAGTATTAAGGTTTTCAGCAATATCACTGATCTAACTTGTGCTGGGTGTCAGACCTTAATTCTGATGGCCATGCTGAATCAGAGAGTGAGAAAATTGAAACATTTTCCTCTTCCTCAGTTTCTGTCTTTAAAACATCAATTATTTTCTTGCTTTTAAATATATTGCATAAACAGTCTGAATTTGCCATGTAGAAATATGGCACTGCAGGACTACATTTACAGAGTGAGATTTTGAGAAAAGGTGTGGGAGAAATAGGTAAATTACATCCTGTCGAGAAATGTATATTACCAATTCCTCATTTGACTATATTTCTCAGTGTAATATCTGTGTCATTCTGTGGTAAAAAAACCCTACTCTTCATAAAAAGAAGAGTACTTCCTACTCTTATATTTCATGAATATTCAATCTGGAGTTCAGTAGTCCATGGGGAAGTTACATCTCTTTTTCACACTGAGAATTTAATTACATAAATATTGTTTATGCAGAAAAAATAACTCTGACTAGGTAGAATAACTCCCATGTAAACTTTTAGCATTATGATTCTCTCCACCTTTCTTTCTTTCTACAATAAAATATGTTAGAATTTTTTTAATTTCTTCTCTGAAACAGGTTAATTTTTAGTTTTTCATTTTGGAGTTTATTCCTCACTTCAGGGTTAGCATTTCCATTAAGGAAGGGTGCAGTTGATGACTTCAAATGTGAGAAAAACAGGATTTTTAAAAAATTATTTTTCTGCTAGATTTTTTTGTTTGTTTGGGGTTTTTGTTTATTTTATTTGGTTTTTTTTGTTTAGTTTTTAAATAAGGTCTAGAGATGCTTTGTAGTCATAACTGTATGGAAAATTTCAGTATCTTCAGTACCAAAGTCATAGCTTCATACTGTCATGTACTACTTTACACTCTGAAAAGCATATGCTGCATATATTGTAAGAGATATGGAGTACAAGTGATCTATTTTTAATGTTATTGTTAAAATGTAGTCTTCTGAAATAGATTTCCTGAAGAGAGTGAAATTAGAACAAAACTGGGAAGGAGGCTTAGTGTCCATCAGCTGAATGTCCATAGACCTGCCAAGGTTGTGGGTTGATATATTGATAAAGATATATCTAAGTTGCTTTTTTTTTTCTCAGTTTTTAAATGGTTTTTGTTAGTTGCCAACTGCACTTAAGTCCACAGAGAAGTAGAGCTCTTCTGCTAAAATTATTTGTATTATTTTTATGGAGAGCATTAAGTGAGATTTCCATACGTATATTAGGACATAAAGCTCAAACATTATAGGTTTTGACTAGGCAGAAGAATTTTTCAGATGTGTTAATCATTGTAAGATTTAACTGCTGATAATTTTCTTTTCTGGAGCAAAAAGATGACAATGATACCTTGCGTCTTAAAAATCAAAGCTTTTGAATGATGAGTAGGATATTACAAGCAAGGACATGTTACACTTTCCCAAGGGAGAGATGTTTCATTATACTACATTACTTTGTAGTTATCTGATTTCTGACCCTGTGATTTCAAACCACAGATAAAATTATTACCTTGTTTTAAGCTGTTCTTTGAGAACTACTCTTGATGTTTTTAGCAGTTTAATAAGAATCTTTTGGAGCATATTTCTGAAAGTGGGAAGTGATTTTAAACAGAGTAAGTTAAAAATGTAAATACCTAGATGCCAGGAATATGTGGATGGGCTTGCATACCATGGGCTATAAATCACTGAGCACATGTAAGATACATATCCATTACCTGGATCACTGATTTCACACCACTTAGTCTTTGAGCTTGTTGGCATCCTCTTGCATTACTGTTTGGAAAATCAAATTCATTTTAAGTAATATCGGAAGGCTGTCGTGAAACTGTGGCTAATTTATACCAGAGTAACCCAGTCTTGCAGCGCTGAGATTCAGGATTTGGTCATCCTATATATTAATGCAATTACAGAAACCATGCATACAAAATATTTAATGTTTATGTGAATGAATAGTGTAATTGATCTTTGATTTTCCATACTAAGAAGATTTATGTACTGTGGGCTTTAATTTATGATGAAATTTTATCAGAACGACAACATTGTCCTCTATGACCTGTCTTTTCTGTGACAAGGCAAGATTGAAACCTTTTCCAATGCGGTTTTGTTATTTTTTTGAAAGTAGACAGTTGATCGAGTGCCATACGTGCCTGGAATAAGAAACACACATTCTGAAGGTAGCCATGGCCTCTAAAATTATATTGTTATATACCTGTGAAAGCCTGAAAAAAAGAGAACAACCTTTGAAAAAGGATCACTGGCTAGACATCTAAAGAAAAATGAAGTTAAGTCTCATTCATCCATTTACCTGTGGGGCTTCAATTCATGTGCAATCCTCTCAACCAATTAACAAAAAAGGTGATTTGCTGTACCTGCTTTTATTTGCATAAGAAATACTTTTATTATACTGAAAAAATAATAAAACAAAACAACTAAGACCTAAAATGCCCCCTCCAAATTCATGTAAATATTTGAATCAGAATGAAATTCTAATTTCTTAATAACTTCTACTTTACCTGCAAGGTTTTTTGTCTCTTAAAAATTAAAAGCAGCACTTGCAGACTGACATAATAAATTGTATTAATAAGAGGGTCATATTTGAGTATATAATGTATTCTTCCCCTTTTTGTTGCACCTCTGGGAGTAAGCAGCATCTGTTCTCCCCCAGTTCAATGAGTAGTTGAAGAATGTGCTCAATTATCTTACTTTATGCAAATGTTATCATATTTATTTGTTTACAGAATCTAACAATATTAAAATATTGCCTCTTTTATCTCTAAAAATATAAAGAACATGTTTTTGTAAGAAAATACTTGTATTTATATTGGCAATAGAAATAGTTTTGGTAGCAGGCATTGTATTTCATAATAATTTATTTTAGTCTTAATAAAATAATATAGAATCTATAAACATCATAGTATAATATATATTTTAATACAGAAAAATTTTATGGTGTTAACATCTATTTGTTATAATACAAATAACTTTCTAATCAGTATATATATAAAGGGATTAAGTATATTAATATCAATAAGGGGAAATAAAACTGTTATGTATGAAAAAGACCAGATTTTGTGACCTTTATTCTATTTCTAGAACACATGGGTCATTTGAGGCCATTGTGATAAAGAAAAGATGGTGTTGGAAATTTTATCATTAAAAAAAAACGGTAGTTGCTTAGCTGGAAGGGTATCTGACTGCATACTATCAAAAATTTTGGACCAAGAGTTACAGTGTAATGTCAGCACAAATGTTCCTAGATTTACTCTAAACCTTAGATCTTAAGTAATGCCTAAAACTCCTATGTTGGCAGTTCTGTAACACTTTATTACTTTGTACTTTTCATATTTCCAGGCCAAATTATACCATACAGGGCAAAAAGTCCGATATAAAAACATGTCAATTTTTTTCTTGGTTTATGCATTTTTGTTGCTAAATGTGAAGCCATTTAGTGGGGTTAAGTTTCTTTTAAGGTAATGCACAGGAAAGGACTTTTCCAGCCTCCCTGGTGAAAGCCCATCAGAGACATCAAGGGAAATCGGTGCTGAAAGCACAGGTAGATCCAGAGTTTCTTAAGGAAGAGTTTCAGAACTGGGTCTACATAGAGAAAAAAGGCACCTGTTCAACTTACCCATTCAGATACATGAGGAGTAACTAGCCTAAGTGGCCTGATATAACAGCATCTCTTCCACATGCACAGTGTCAGACACTGCCCCAGTGATTCTAGTTACTGCACTGAGACATGCCTGGTCACCGTGTTGATCCACTGTATAAATGTCATTTTCTGCATTACAATGGATTTCTGTGAACAGCATGGATTATGCATGTAAGTTTTCCATTTTCAGGTACTAAAATAAATCTGAACCAGCTTTTTTTTTCTTCAACAAAAATTAAAATCTAGTGATCTTAATCATATTTCTTCTTTCTTATCTCTTAAATTAACTTACTAAGACCGAAAGTTGTAGAAGGAAGAAATCATAAGGTAACAAAGATAATTGGAACACACCAGTTTATCATAATTTTCCTCTCACAAATTCTTATGAGAGGATTAATGTGATATAATCCTCCTAACTCATGCTGTGTTTTTATTGCGATTTTTTTTTTGTTGTTGGGTGGCTGGGGCTTTTTGTTTGGGTTTATATTTGCTTTGATTTTCTTCTTCAAATTTTTCTGGTGGGACCTCAGAAGAAAAGTACTCATAAACACCTGAGCAGTGGAATCAGAAAATCTACAAAACATTATTGCAGAACAACTTTTCATACTTCTTGTACCTTGATTCATTCAGTGCTCTTAGCTGTATCATAAGACCTAGAAAAAGTCTACATTTTCCATGGTGCTGAGGAGAGAAATGGCCCCTCAGGTCTTTAAGGGCTACTCACACCATCTTTTCAAATGACAACAAAGAAACTGGAGCTTCAGTTTGACTTCTACAAAACTGAGTAACTCAAAATCAGGTCATTCCTCAAAAATTTGCCTTAAATTTTTTCAGTCAGCCAACATGACAGTATTTTTACAGGTACCTTTTTGCTTCTTTATTTTGGCTTTTGATGTCCCATTATGACCCATTTTTTTCAGTTGTCTGAAATCTTTCAGCACTATGCAACTTGAAGAATCTCCAAGTAGATTTCTACCACCTTCCTGGAGAGGATTTCTACTTATGCCCTACTCCATATACCCTGAAATAACTCCCACATCTGTCTTTTTCTGTAGCTACCAATTGAATGCCAAACTGCACAAAAGCAGAAAAGTGAGCATAAAACCGGAAATGCAAATATACAACCAATTGTACATACTGCTAAAAACAAAATAGGCAACCTCAAATGTTCCACAAGTCAACTCTAATTTTTTATTTCTATGAGATGTTTCCTACACATTTCATTTACATACTACTTCAACAAGTTAAAAATATAAAGAAGTTAAAAGTTTGTTTTGTTCCACCTATGTGCTACTACAGAATCTGTTTGGCCTTGATATTATAATTAATTTAATAGAATTAATATGAATATTTTTTTTCTTGTTGCCTATTTGTAAGTGGATTACACAAGAATATTAACAACTTCATTTTGTTGATATTTTGTGTAAACCAAAGACAATTAGTTTTGGAAATGAAAAGCACAATTCATTGACACTTACTATAAGCCAGAAAAGGATAAAACACAACTTTTCATGCAGAAAGCATCAGAAATTCTTCATCACACCTGTGCAGGCAGGAAGGCAGGGAAATAACCTCAGTTTCCAGGACAAGATGTTGAAATAGCACATTTAGTTATTGATCACAGTTCAGATTTCTGATTTGACATTATGGATCTTTAGAGTTGAGACAACTCTGCCTTACACTTTCAAGTTGTCCTATGTAATAGAACTCCTACTCGCAGTTGGCTAGTAACAAGTGAAGATGGTGGGATTTTTATTAACATTTCCTATTTTCTAGAATTTTTTTATTCACATATTTAATTTCTCTTTCTATCTAAACTATCACCTTAAGATGGTAGAACAGCCAAATCATCAGCATCTTGTCCACTTTTTTTTGGTTTTGGACATGATGCTTTAAGAACTGCAATTAATGCACAGTTTTATGTTCTTTTTTTTGTTGTTGTTCTCGAAGGTCAAATAAAAGCTATCTCACAATTTCTAAATTATTGACTTGCTAATTTCCTTTCCTCCTTATAACTTTTCTTGTTGGTCTGTGAAAATGCATTATTTCATAATGCAGTAATTCCAGGAAGGTCATATCCTTTTTTCCATTTTTTTTCAAGCTCATTTATTAGATTTCCATACTAAGCTTGGGGAGAAAATCTGGAGGTACTAGAATGTCAGTTGACTGTCTTCTTGGCCTCACTACTTGCATTTCACCATTATGTTGTTATCTACTGCAAAGAGAAAACCTCACCATATCCTGCTGCTATGGCACTGCACAAACAAGAGAGTTAATGGATAGACCTCCTTTTCTCTGGTAGTTAGAAGCTGTACAACACCTGGCACTTATTCCTTTAAGCATGGGAGAAAGTATGGGAGAAATTTTCACTAAAAGTGCTAGTGGTCTGTGGAGTACTCCAATCATAAGGATAGTTCTTCAAGATACTGTGAATTGTTCCTCTTGGTAGCTTGTCTTAGCAATGAGAAGAAAAAAAGAAAAACCAAAAAGAAAAGGCGCAGTTGGATTTGGTTCAGTTGCAGAAATTTAACAGAGGAGGGAAACAATCAAACTGAATTGCACAAAACCTGCACACTTAAATAAAATCTTTTGTGTCTGAAACAAGAAGATAGAAGCGTAACATATGCTAGGTCAACAATTACAGCAGAAATTAGTGTTTCATAAGAATTATTGTGACATTCGTATTTAAAGCTTTTGTTGCATTCAGTTTTCTGCAATAACTTTTTTCTGCAGTAAATTACCCTCAATTGTCCAAAATTCTTCACATTCATAGTTTAAAGAAACTCAATCTGTGATGTGTTTAAAATGAAGCATGCTTTTAAATATTTTGCTAGTCTATGGTCAAAATATTGAGCACCTATTACTGGAAAGGTTCTCTGTCAGAATGACATCTGACATGGGATGGAATAAAGAAAATGCTTTTCCTGTGTTTTTATATTAGGTTTAAGAGACAACTGCAAAGAAAGCAAATACATGAAATACTCTTCACCTCTTCTGAAATATCATTTGCAGGAATAATAAGCTCAGTGTTTAGAAGTCGAATGTAGGTGAAGATAGACACAACTCTAGTTTCTTTATTTCTTTAATAATAGAATGCAAAAAGTTAAGTAAAATGCAAAGAGTTTCTCTTAACATGGAAAAAATTAAATTATTGATATCTAGTCCATCTGAATGCGAGGGCTGTCATCTCACTATCCTTTTGATGTGACAGTATTTCAAATCAAATATACATTTAAATATTTTAGACTGCATTAAAATTGCTAACAATGTTAATTTCAGATGTCTTTAATGAACTTTAGTGGAAGTTTTCACTTAGAAACAAGCATTTATAAGCTGATGTGATGGCAGAGTACAAGATGCCCTTTATCCTTTTAATTAGCAATGTTGTTTTCTTATTTCTAAGAAAATTCAAGAAAGAAAGGATAGAACAATAGGAATGGAAGTGCTTTCAGAACAGCATTGATACACAAACATTAATTTCATTCAGATTAGGTCATTTGTATGCAAACAGTTCAGACTTTAGCTTATCTCATTACTGTCTCAAGCCTGTGATATCTCTCCCTTTTACAGGTGCCATTACATTTAGTAAGATAATTCCCTTCATTGTATATGAAATGTGTGACCAGTACATGGTTTTTGTATGATATTGAATTGTTAATAACTATTTGTCTTGTTATGTTCTAACACAGTCTTTTTAATTTGCCCTGCCTGAAATAGGATATGAGACAACAAGTCCCATATTGGGATTTTTTTCAATTTCTTCTCAATATTTTCCTCCATTCCTTGTCAGTGCCGTTTTGTCAAATTGGATACTTTGTTAGTGATCAGTTTTAGTCCTTCTTGTCAACAATATTTAATTGACTTAAATATTTTAAACAAATATATTCTTTCATTCACATGGATTATATGGAATTTTTTATAGTCCATCATCTACTCTTCAATATTTGAGATGCAGAATTTTTTTCCACTTTCCCATATAAAAACCATCAGGTCCTGCACAAATTTCTAGTCTGATTACTGGGTATAAATACCCTGCAGGTGACCCCTAAACTTTGGACTTTGGAATCACTCAGAGGCCAAGGTATGCTGCAACAGAGACTTGGTGGTGGCTACAAACAGAAATCTGGACCCTAAGGAAATCCAAGTCCTAACATTTTTCCCATGCAGTTATGTCATGGATTGTGAAAGAAAATAGAATCTACAAAGAGGGGAGACAAACAGTCCTCAGTCCTGATATACAATTTTTCAGTCTCTCAGAACTCTCCCAAGCCCTGTCCAGTCTGCCACAGAGCAGAAGGAAGAGGGGGAAGGCAGCAGACATCAGCTCATTAATAAAAAGTGAAAACATCTTGAATGTCTATGAGATCGTGATTTCTTCAGTCTGTCACTAGTATAAGAATTTCCCTGTGAAATGGTAGGCAGCTGTTAAGGCAGAGTGTGTTTCAGTAAAAACAGAGTGGGAGGAGTGTGCACATGCCTTCATCATGTGTCCTCCAAGCCCCAGGAAATGCTGAGTTTTATTTGATTGCTGGCAGTTGATGGGGAGTAAAATGGAAGAAAATGGGTACAGAACATTTCAGTTGTGTAAATTATTTACTTAGAGCTCTGGATGAATGGGAAAGAAAAGGACACGTCTTCCATGTGCCTCTGTTTATAGTGGCAGGTGCCTCTTTGTGTTAACTTTCTTTTGATGACTGGAAGGGCTCTTTGTCAGGGCTGCTACACTGCAAGGTAATTGTTTATTGAATCTGCCCTCCATGCTGAGGGCAGCAATGCTTAAATAACTAGAGGCATTTAATCTTTCAGATGGAATAAGGCAACAGTTCCAAGGAGCATCCAAGAAAAGTGGGTAATTTTTTTGGCATTCCTAGGAGACGTTTGAGAGTTAAATGTTGTAGAGACCAAAAGTAGGTCAAGCTAATTTTTTAAAATTATTTCTAAAGGAGTCAAAATATGAATGATTGTTAGAAAAGCAATACAATAACAGAGGTCACAGTCACCATTCATTCAAGAAAGCAAGTTAATTGGAATCAGGTACAGAATAACAGATCTGAAGGCAGAATTTCCAATTCACATTTATAGATAGAATGAGAGATAACAATTTATCCCAAGAGGATTATTTAGTCACTTTTTTATTACCATTGAAATTTTTTCTGCTCAGAATTTTCCCTGGGAGAACATCCTGTCTATGTTGTGAGTTAGTAAGAAGTAGCCTTCAATTTCCCATTTTCTAACAATTTTTAATGTGAATTTGTATAGCTTCCATGTGCATCAAGACCTATTTTTTAAAAAGCAATAGTTAGACTTATAAGAGTATTCTGAGGCTATTAATATGAAATATATTTATATATTAACATAAATAAATATTCAAGTATTAACATAAATAAAATAAGAAAGTTCATATTTACATGCACATCCACAATATATTCATATTATTATTTGCATAAATATAATTTTTATTTATTTATAAATAGATGTATTTATATATTAGCTATTTAATAATGCTTTTCTGTGAATATAACATCTCATTTATATAAAGTAATAAATTTATGAAATAACATGCACTAAAAAGCATATGTTTGCCATCTCATTGTCCCTAACTGAACTGCCTGTGGAGATTTGCAGCACGATTGTAAAGAGGAAAAGTCAATATCCATTTCTGGTTTTCTTATAAAGATTTTTTTCCTGCTTTGCAGTTTGCAATGGGAATGTTTTCAAATAAATTGTCAATTTTGCTAATGAAGCCACATCTTAATAAGGTACTGAGTGGAACGATGTTATTATTAACCTAAATATATTCTTCTGTTAGGTTTTCATTCATTATGTCATGCCCTAACATACTTGTTAATAACATAAGAGAATCCATTTCTAAAGATTAGAAAGTAAAGCCATTTTTTTATCTTAATGAGTCAAATTCACACTAAGTCAGACAAAAAATATAAGGGAAAATTATTTTTTCATGCAAATTATTTCTAATTGGATGCACTGTGATAAATTGCAATCAAATGTATACCTGAAATGCTAAAAATCACTAAAACCAGAAAATGTAATAAACTAATATAAGAGTTTTAGGGTCATCCCCTGAAGCTTGTAATTATCTGTGATTATACCATCAAATGGCACTCTATATCAGCTCCTAATGAATACTTTTTACTAAAAATATATTCAGGGTTTTTAGCTGTTTTCTTCTTTGCTCTGTTAGATACCTCTTCTGAATTCCCCCCGCATACCAAATTCAAAGACTTCCTTAAACTTACCCTGCATAAAGAAAAATGTTCCTTTATGTTTATTAAATTGAAAATAATCCATTAACTTGAAATCACCTACTTTCTACAGCGATTATAAAGTCATACCATTACTATTATTAAAAATATCTTGAATTTCTGAATCTGATCTTTTCATTTCTGACATGCTTTTTCTATCTCTTATTGAATTGGCTGTGTTTATTTTGCCAGCAATAACTGTGTGAAACTCCTGCTAAGGAGTANTTTATTTCTGCTGTATGAGTGACAGTGTTTTTCTTCATGTGCCCCCTTTCCCAGATTCTATTGTGTTCCTGCACATCCTTTAAAATGTCCATGTGAAATCATGATTTGTAGTTTACTAATTCAAAACATAAATTTGTAAAAGGCTAGAGATAAGGCCATGGTAGAAGCATAGAAAAAATATTCTGAGTTGGAAGGGACCCATCGGAATCATTGAGTCCTAGTCCTGGCCCAGCACAGGACACCCAAGAGTCACACCATGAGCCCGAGAGCATAGTCCAAATATTTCCTGAACTCTGCCTGGCTAGTGCTGTGACCACTGCCCTGAGGATCCTGTTCCAGTGTCCAACCATCCCTCTAGGTAAGAAATGTTTTTCTAATATCCAGTCTAAACCTCCCCTGACACGACTTAATGGCTTTTCCTTGAGTCCTGTCACTGGTCACACAAGTGGAAAGATCTGTACCTGCTTTGTGAGGATGTTGGAGACCACAGTGAGGTGTCCCCTCAGTATCCTCCAGGCTGAACAAACCAAGTGTCTTCAGTTGCTCTTCATGTGACTTCCCCTCCAGATCCTTCACCATCCTCATGGCCCCCTTTTGGACACTCTCTAATAGTCTTGGTTCTATTGTGGCACCCAAAACTGCCCCCAGCACTCGAGGTGAGGCTGCCCCACTACAAAGCAGAGGGGACAATCCCCTCTCTTGCCTGGCTGGTGATGTTGTACTTAATGGGCCCCAGGACAGGGCTGGCCCCCCTGGCTGCCAGGACACTGCTGGCTCATGTTCAACTTACCACAGACCAGGACTGCCAAGTCTGTTTCAACAGTGCTGCTCTCCAGCCTCTCACTCCTCAGTTTATACATACAAGCAGAATTGCCCCATTCTGGGTGCAGTATTGGGCCCTTGCTCTCATTAAACTACATACGGTGGGTGACTGCCCGTCTCTCTAAGTCATTGAAGTCTCTCTGCAGGGCCTCTCTGACCTTGAGGGAGTTGACAGCTCCTCACAATTCAAGGTTGTTAGCAAACTTATTTCATATTCCTCTGAGTCCCAAATTCAGGCTGTTAATGAAGATGATGAAGTGTACAGAGCTGAGGATGGGCACCTCTGGAATCCCACTGGTGACTAGATGCTGGCCTGATGTCACCCCATTCACTACAAGTCATTGTGCCCAACCTGTGAATCAGTTGCTCACCCACCACTTAATCTGGATATCCAGCTGTGCATTGGACATTTTGTCCAGAAGGCTACTGTGAGAAACCCTATCAAAATCTTTGCAGAAGTCCAAAAGGATTACATCCATTGAGTTTCCTAGACCAGCTAGGTGGGATACCCTGACACTAGAAAAAAACAGATTTGACACGCAGGACTTGCCATCGTGAAGCCATGCTGGCTGTGACCAATGGCTGCATTGTTCTCCAAGTGTTTTTAATATCTCCCAGAATAATCTTAAGCATAATTTTACTGGGCACTGAAGTGAGACTCACAAGCCTGTAGTTTCTGACTAGAGGTCAGAAAATGTCAGTTTCTGAGGTCCTCCTTCTTGCCCTTCCTTAAAATTAAAGCAATGTTGACCAGCTTCCACTCAGCTGGGATCTCTTCAGGTTTCCAAGATCTCTCAAAAATGATTGAGAGAGGCTTTGTGATAACAACAGCTAGATTTTTGAGGATTCTTGGATGAATCCCAGCAGGCCCCATAAATTTGCAGGGATCCAGGTGTTATGTCTTCTGTCAAGACATTATTTCACAGCCAACAAACAAAAGCCTGTGTTTTTGGTTTGGATTTTTTAATATACTCAATATACTTATTTTCATCCTATTACTCTGGTTATGCATTCAGACATTTGTTCCCTGCTAAACTAAATTATGCATATTTTTGAGTTTAGGATTTCCTTATTATCGGGAATACATTTACCTATCATTTAATGTTCCAACTTTTTGAGGCAAACGTCTTCAGCCTAGAGATGTTTTCCATCTTCAAAATCAGGAAATATCCAAGACTGCCTCTTTTATAATTTTCAGGTATTTCAGCACCATTACAAAAACTTATCTTTTCCTGAGATTTCAATCCCATAGTTTATAGTGTTCAAGAAACCCTCACACTCAGCCTAAAGTGGCTGTGGTTCTGCAGTGGCCAAATGGCTTGAGATGCGGCTCACTGCTGACAGAATGTCTCATGTTTGTCCACCTGCATCCATTCCCCATTTGGTGGCCTATGAATCATCTCTCTGTGCTGAGCATTTTCTTAAACATTGTTTCAAGAGAGACAGATTCCTTACATCGAGCAATAATCACTCCCATGTAGAAAGCCAAATATCTCTGGCAGAACAATGGCCAGATATCAAGTGTCTGTTCTGGTGTGAATCACAATCACTTCAGAGCAAGAAGTTTATTCCTTTATTTAAATATCCCAAGTCCTGCAAGTCCTCTAAAAAGCTCAGCTTTGAACTCAAAAGCAAACTGGTGTGTAGGATTAGAAGACATAGAAAAAGGACAGGGAGCTGGGACATGGAATAATTAGAGCATAAATTTTATTGTGACCCTGCCATTTGCTTTTGAAACATTGCATACACATCATACCCTCACAAGAAAGCTGGGATGTGAATCTTTTGAGTTAGGGAATTCACACTGTTTTATAGGAGAGAAAGGACTGTCAAGCATGAAATAAGACTAAGCTGCATGATAAATGATACCTTATCACCAGCACTTACTGGTTTTGACACTATCGTGAAGAAATTCTTTATCGAAGAATAAGAGAAAAATGGAAAAATAGAGACCTTAAATGCTAATTCCAGAAGAACAAAAATGAATCTTAGAATATTTTGTAAAAAGAAGTTGGAATACAAAGTATTTTATGAAGAAGATTAACAAATAAAAGGTATTATACCTCATTGAAACATTCAAATGACTGCTGGCAACGGAAAGGTGGAAGCATTAAAAGTGCTTCCATATAAAGCTGATTACAATTAATGAGTGTTGTTATATTATAATGAAAGGAAAAATAAGGAGAATAATTAAGCATATATAAAGTTATGGCTGTAAAGAGAAATGTTCTTTAAACTTAGAGCTTATCAGCAATTCTAAATGAGGTAGGATATCTGTTGCTATCAAGAAGTTTAATCATGCATTTACTGTTTTCTGACATTAGACTAATATCAGGAACAAGATGAACCTCAGGGGAAATTTATGCTCAGACCACTGACTTAGAAGAGTGTTAAAAAACTCTCTGTGACAGAGAGGTAAGGGAAACAGATGAGCTACAGGTAAAACTCAGAACTTTTGTGAAAGCTAAAATACAGAAAGGAATATTAAGCTGAAAGTAATGGTTCAGAAGACTACAGTGGAGATTTCAGAGGTTACTGATATCTTAAGTGACATGTTCAAGCGTATACTGAAAAGAGACACCAGAGACCATGAAAATGAAGAGTAGGATTATTTGAGAATACAATTCTACAGCTTTCTGTCTGTAAAATGGATTGCAAGCTACATGTTTACAGAATCAGTCATGTCTTGAAGAATGTGAAAATAGAAAAGAGACTAAAATGAGAGACTAGTAAGATATCTCTAAAAGAAATATTTTATGGTTTGGTGAAGAAAAAGAAGACAGAGTGAAATACTAATGATTTGAGAGGGTTTTGTAGGAGATTCAATATAAAGAAGGGTAACTATCAAACATGAGTGAATTTCCTAATGACAAAAATTACAAATCTTTAAGTCACAGAAATTGCAATTCCAGAAACATAGGACATATAGAAGCTTAGAGCTAATGTTTTCAGATGCTGATCTGATTTGTGAGCTGCATTAAAAAATTGAAGAGTCTTAAAAGTTAATGAGAACAAAAAGCTTAATATTTTACAGCATTCTTGATAAATTATTCAAGGCAAGAAAGGACAAACAAAAAAAATATTTTGCACTTTAGTTTAGTATTTTGGAATACTGAGAGAAAACATTAAAAACTTGGAGTTTTGAAAAAATATGATGCAAAACCAATGCAAAGCATCAGTGCAATCAATAGAATTATGTTTATATATATCTATATAATAATAAGTGATTATAGGATAGAATATTATTTGCAACACTCAGTAATCTGTTCCGTTCTGTCTACAGTAATTACCTAATGGCAATAATTTGGAAAATTTAAATATCTTTGAGTACTATTTGTTACTAACAACCCAATAAGAAAGCATGATCATAGTGGAAATTTATTATCTTGCAGACAGTTTTTAAGTTAAAAAAGACTATGCACTATAACACTACTAGTACTTTAGGTGCTATGATATCATTATCTATAAGAAATGAGAATTCATCACTTTATAAATAGAAAGAAAGACAACTATAAACTACTTAAAAATATTAAGAATACTGAGGCAATTTTTTTTGAAACACAGAAAAATGATAAATTAAAAATACCTAAGCTGTGTAAAAAACTAAATAGAGCAAAACAATGCCTATAATATGATTTGGCAGGTCATGCAGTTAAGAGTGACAAAAGCTAGACTAGCTAATTATTTAATTGAACAGCATTCCTCCAGTTTACTCCCTCAGGGGAAGGGAGGCCAGAACATTGAACAGGAATACAAAACTCTTGCTGTGAATTAGCAGAAGTGAGGGCACAGTTGCGACAGAACCTGAGATCCTCCAGAGTTTAATGCCTGTTTGAGTCTATGTTTTCATGGATCTTCTGCAGAGAGAGAGAAATTCAGGAATTGATTTAAATCTGTTAGAATAAGCCACACACACATAAAACAGAGATTTAAACTTCAACTTTAAGCTTCACATACTCTAAGTGCCTAATTGTTAGTGTAAAAGTACAGAGTTTCAGGCTTAGTGATGTAGTTTAGACATAACAAAAATAGAGTACTGTTTACAATTTTTGGTATGAATTTTGTGCAAACAAAATAAAGTTTTTTACATATACTAAGGTAGAGTTTTTACACATAGCAAGATAGAATTTTTACGTTAGCAAGATAGAGTTTTTGAACTAATAGATATGCTATATGCGTAGGGTTTTGATACTGCTTTTTTGTAGTTTTTTGTAGTTTTACGAACTTAGATAATTGAACCTAGATTGGCTAGTGGGTAGATAAAGATATGAATATGCATTTTTAACTTATGGATAAAAAGCCTCTGGGTTGGAAGTGAAGGTATCGATTGATCAACCCAATCTGTAGATCCAACCTCCACCTTCTGCAGCCTGAGGAAGGAGCCCTGCCAGGGAGCCGAATGGGATTCTAAAGGTACCATCTATTGTAGTCTTTGTCACTTGGATCAGGGTCCCTTTCCCTTTGCCCTTGCAGTGCTTGCCCTGGAGCTCTGTTTGGGGCTGTCGGGGACTCTGTGTGGGTTCAGGACCCCAGGACCTCTCACTGCCACTGCAACCTCGGGACCCTGTTCCTGTCCCTGTAATCCCCGTGCCTGGGGATTCTATCTGGGATTCGTGACCCTCAGACGCCTTCCTGCCACTGTGATCCCGTGGCCGGGAGCCCTGCTTGGGGTCAGGAGTTGGAGGTTTTTTTATCCTAAGGTTGGAATGTTATGTTAAAATTCAATGTTAAGACTACTGTTTATTCTGGTATTTTATTTCAAAGACTTTATGCTCCCAACCGATTGTAAGTCCGCTCATTTAGGGCTCTCGCACTTTCAGATACATGCTTTCGTGTAATAAACAACTTTGCATAAGACTTTAAAGTGTTTTTGGACCTTTAAGATCTATTAACCTGTAGAGATGGCCTCAGCAAATGCCATCTAATATAAAGATGTTTCCAGAAAGAAAGAGCAGGCTGGATGCTGGGAGCACCTTTGCAGGACAGATGACAAACTGCTTGAGAGCTTGTGTGGTGGAGAACAAGAAGAGAAAAATGGGGAATCCCCTGCCTGGGAAGGAACAACCGCTTCCAGTGGCAGACAAGAGGACTGGACAGGGACAATTCCCTGGGGATTGTGGCAGACAGAAAGCTGACAAGCCAGCTGTGTGTCCTGATAGCAGAAAATACCAATGGCATCCTAGACTGCTTTAATTATCCTCTTTTAATAGGTATTATTTGATATAATAATAATAAAGTCCAGATTTCAGGCCCCCTCACAACAAGAAACAGACTGAGTGAGTTCAGTAAAGCCACCAAAACCATCAAGCAGCTGGAGCACCTGACCTGAGAGGATAAGCTCAGGGACTGAGGCTGATTTTTTTCTGGAGAGCCAATTTCAATCGTTTTGAAAGGATTTAGCAGTGGTTCTCCATGAAGGTGGATGAGGAAACAGAGCCTCCTCAGTGTATGGTGGGAGGACAAGAGACAAAGGGCATAAAATAATTGAGGGAGGCTCTTACTGGTTGAGAAGAGAAAATCTTTTCCTGTCAAGCAATGAAACAGACTCCACAGAGAGGTGGGCAGTCAACAGCCAACTGGATACAGCCCTGGGCAGCCTGGGCAGCCCTCAGAGCTGACCCTTCTCTGAGCAGTAGATTGGATTAGGGGCTTTGTGAGGCCCCAATGCCTGAATTATCCTAGGAACTGTCTCTCTATATAAACTTGATTCTGCTTCCATTTTGCTGCCCATACTTTTGAGGAAGAATCCTTTGGGAGAAAGTAGTAGTATTTCCAAAATACAGCTTAGTGTAATTGTCAGGGTGATGCCTAAAGATTTGTAGCTTTTTATAAATTATTCATATGTTTGTAACTTTGTAGACTCTTAATATATAGTTAAAACTTCCATTACTTTTCCTGTCTTCTCCCATAGTTTAACAAACCCTTACTAATACATTCTTAAATCCTGTTTAGTCTTCCCTTTAGCCTAGCAATGCAATTTGTTTTGTATCACACATCATACACACAGTAAAGTGTGGGGCTAAAAGATAGGGGTGGGAGAGGGTTCTAATGGGGCAGAACCTGGGGGAAAATTACCTAACCAACTGCTCTTCTAATTGGACGATATTTGCTAGTTATATTAATTACCTAATTTATAAAAGTCTAGAAATACTGTATTATTGCATATTGCCACATTGTGCACCTGAAAGCTTTCAATGAAAGACTTGTTTCTACATTATCATTTAATGCAATTTGGAAAGGTTTGTGTTTTATCCCAGGCAAAATCTAGGAGAAATTTGAGTTTAATTGTTGCAGTTGTTGTTAGGCATTGACTCCTGACCTACGGGGAAAAAAGTGTGGACTGTGACAATGTTTCAGCTCATTTCTTTTGATTTTGGTAATTTGGTTATGGGGGATTATTTAGTTTGAGGGGGGATTTTCTATGATTTTTTGGCACTTGCTCGTTTTCTTTTGGGTTGGAACAGCACTTTATTTGGCAGGTTGTTAAAGATTGTTAAATACTAGGGATAAATCTGAATAGTGAAACTCAATTTTGATACTTGGTAGGGTTGAAAAGAGCTAAAGAAAAGCAGCAATTGGAAATATAAAAGAGAAGATAAGTGAAATAATTAAGAAAGGGCAATTGATTAAGTGCAAAACTGATAATTGATAACCAGTGGTAGTGGAGTGAGACTCCAGGCATGGAAGACTGATTTCCCAAAATCATAGAGACATATGATCAATAAGATTCGGAGCAAAAATGTGCATCAGTCTTTGGCATCAGTCTTTTAGTAAATAAGAACAATGTGCATATCCTGAAAACAGAAAACTGTCTGATTACAGTAGTACATGCTTATGCACACACACACTCTTGTCTATATAGGATAAATAATTCTCCAGAATGTTTCAGAATGATTGGTCTGTGCATGTATATTATATTTACAACCCTGCTGTTGAAGTATTTTAGCACAAATTCTGTTGGTATGATGAAATATTTAGCTGGAGTGATGGCACTTGGTATATATCATTGGAGTAGGAGCTATTAGTGTTATGTAGTACATCATCAATGTGACAACTTTGAGAGGACATGTAATATATAACCAGAAAAGTCCCATTTGGACATCAATATGTGGCATTTACTGGTATTAATAATGCAGTGGTTTTAGTTTCAAACAGCAAATAGACATAATTCTGATTCTAAACAGCAGTGAAATTCCTGTAAACAGTGCCACAGCAGCTTCTACCATGCAGTGACCTTTGGATAAGAAATTATTCTCAGCCTAGAGTCTATGTATACAGATTACCACCACTTACACTACTATATGGGTAAAAAACCCACCATCAACAACAACAACAACAACAACAACAACAACAACAACAAAAAAAAAAGTCAAAAGCAAATAGGAAAAATACTTTAAAATGAAAGCAAATACAAACAGAACTGGTCAGCCATTCCATCAGCAAAACAGTCTGGTACACACTATGAATTATTCTGTGAGTAAAAAGGATCAGTGAGCGCAAAATGAAGAGCCCTGAGAAATAAAAAACCCTTGATGGTTGTGGGAATTAAGTATAACTTAGATGATACACCTTCATCATTTAAACATAAAGTCATGAAAATAAGAGATTCCAGCATATACCCAAAGCAGTAAGGAAACCTCCCAGCCTGAGCACTCACAAGACTCTCTCTGTCAGTCTCTCCCAGCACCAGAGGCTTTCACTGCTGGGACCGAAGCCCCTCCACAGCTCCAGTGAGCCCAGGGGTGCCCTGCACACCCCACTCACAGTCAGACCAGGTTTCCTGACTGGTTTAACCCCAGGTTTCCCATAGCAAATCTGAGATGTCTCATTCCATAAAGCCATTTATTCACAGCACAGTAACACAAAAACAGCCCAGGCTGGTGCCTCCAAGGAGAAACCCCCAACAAAGGAACCCCTGGGTTTTTGTACCCTCATAATCTACCCAAACAAAAATCTTGCTCTTTTCCCTGAGTTCTTGGCTCCTGCTCTGTCTCCATGTCCATCCAGCTGGCTGGCACCACCTTCTTTGTTCCATTTGCTAACCAAAACGTTGGGACTTCATGGCCTCTTGTCTCAGGCTCCTACCCAGAGCTCATCTGCATCTCAATCTGCAGTTTGCAGATAGAGGCTGCCTGCACCAGATCTATTCCTCAACAAGAGGAGTGGTGAATATATCAGGGTGTAAGTTTTGTTCGTTAAAACTATGTGTATTTCAGGATATCAATTAAAATGGATTTTTTTCCTTTAACCATGAAAACTTATGTTTGCTTGCCTCAGCTAACACTAAATTTAAACTTTAAAAATGGTCTGCATTTTCAGTTCAATATTACAACTATATTGTCAAATCAGCACTGCATCTGAGAATCTTTACTACTCAATCTTATATCTAAAAATAACAACCAGCTTACAACATCATAGAAACATAGAATAAGCAGGAAGGGACCAATAAGGATCAAGTCCAACTCCCTGTTATCCACAAGACTATCTACAAATAAATTTTCCAGAAAGACTAAGGAAATAGCTAACATAGAAGCTTAATCAAAGAAAATGTAAAGCTGTTAGATATAAAGAAAATAGTCTTTGACTATTTGATCCCAAATATATTCCAAAATACTTCCTATATTAATATTATTTTCCTCCTTTAAATCAATATAATCTTTTCTTATCCTACAGTATATATATATTTTTTTTCACTCCTGATTTAAAACATAGTATCATAGCTGTCACTGTAGAAATTAACACATTATAGAAGAAAAACCAGGCAATATTTAAATGAGCAATGGCTGAGGTGGAATCCTATAGCAGGTGAAGAAAATCCACAACAAGAGTACATTTGTTCAGCACATCTCCTCAGCATCTAGTCAACAGATCTTCCACGTAAGTCCTGTGCCTCAAATACCTCTTCCACTTTAATGCAGTTTCTGCTTCCACCATCTCTACTAAATAACAACAGCAACAAAACCCTACAACAAAACAAATGTATTTTTTACCACTACATTTTGAGTTATATCTGATGATAGAATTCAGTCCTACTAACCTTACCTGAAGGATTTCAGTGATTTTAGTAGATTTGCATCATGCTCTAAAGACCTATATTTCTTGATCAGAGCTTAAATTTTAAAAACCAAGGTTTTTCAGCACTGAATCTAAATTTCCTTCTTCCTACTGAAATAGCTTCCTACTGAAGATGGCTTCAGCACTCATTCCTTCCATGTGGGCATTCTTGAACTGGACAGGACAGGGAGCCATTTAGTTGTATATATGAATTCATTACTGAATATTCTGCATTGTAATTCTTTCCTTGACTAAGAAACTGGTGATTTCATTAAGCAACACATTACTCTATGCATATGTTGCACTCTGTATTGACAGTAAAGTTTTCTGATGGCCAGCAATGTTCCATGTCTAATTTTGCCCTTAGAGACTGCCTACAGATTTCTTGTTTACAAATTTGTGGCTCCAGCTTTAAACTTTACAATAAACGATCAGTTAAATGTGTTAGGGGAAACAGGCTTAAAAATAGAGTGGAAGATGAATGAAGAAAATACATTTAAAAGTTCATACAAATAACATTAGATGGTTTTGCATAATGTTTATTAAAATATTCTCATGTCTTTCATATTTTTTACCTTCAGTATTATGTAGCTGAAAGTGTCCTTTTGAAAAGCATGCAAGATTTCTTCCTTGCATAATTTGACAAAATGTTCAAACTTCAGCGTTATATATATTTGTAATAACCTTTCTTGTCCTTTAACAGTATGCTAAAGGAATATATGTATTTTAATGTTTTTAATAAAACATAACAAAGATAATTCTTATTAATCAAATATAGAACTTCACTCTAAACTATGGTATTTATATATTCTTTTGTCCAGTTTGACCCAATAACAACCATAGTGATAAAAATAAATAGATTCCAAATATCTAAATACACAGATTACTTTAAATGAGTTTAGATTAAGAACTAAATTTAAAAAAATGTAAGAATGGTTATTTTCATGTAACTAAGTGTGACTTCTAATCCTAGATATTTTTAAGAAACAAAGTTTGAAAGCAAATGTGTTGCTTTTTCTTCTGTTTAATTTTCTGGGCTTGTTTGGTTGATTTTGTTTTTACTTTTTAACTTAAAATTATTTGTAATAAAATCCATGTCCCATCTGATAGCACAAGAAGGAAGAGAATCAATCAATGACCGACAATTAGGTACTTATTTCAATATGATTTCCTATCTATTTCACAGTAGTGAATGGGGACTGTGATTTTTGGAATATATTTGGTGATTTATGGAGTAATTAAACAAATTCAGTTCAACAGTTGTCTAGCCAATAAATCATGAAGCACCCCTTTTTAACTGTTTCATTTATGCTTTAATTATTGATGCTCATGTTTTCTGTTGTAATATTCTTTTAAAACACTGTCAGCTATGGTGTGAAATAATGTAATATTATTGAGGGCTTAAATAGTGAGTGCCATCAAAATAGCTCAAAATATAGGAATGTCTTTTTGTTACTTTGCCTGTTACCAAATGCTAGCCTGGTCTGTTCTTGTCGGATCTATTTCTACTTTTCTTTTCTGTTCCAATCCTTCACCCTCGGATATTTCAACTATTGTGCAGGCTTGACACAGCTCTCTTTCCAAATGATGTGCTATTCCTAATATTCATGAAAAATAATTAATTTTCACTTCTGTACAACTCATATATTGCACCCCTGTTATTTGAGTCCTGTGAAAAATTCCTTTCCTTGCACCCTTTTTTCCTGCTGCTCATCATTGCTTCCTTAGATATCAGAGCTACTCTCCTCTGAATGTGTTAGTAACTCATGAATAATGACATAAAAGCCTGGCAATGCTTTAGAAGAAGAGACCTTTATTACACTTTTCTAACAACCATTAATATTTCTAATACTCAGCAGTTTTCTGATTTTCTTTTGTGAAAGGATGAATCATGACTACATGGCAAAATGGCATGGGGTGTGCAACTATTACCGCTTTCATTAATGCAGCTGAAATGCAAAGAAGCAGAACAATACATTTCCTCTGTGTCTGACAGGAAATTTCTAGGTTTTCAACACCTCTTATCTGCTTCCACTGAGTTCATAAAACCTAATTAAAGCAGAAGTCTAGTATGATGGTCATATAATTTTTCTTTATCCGTTATGCCTGAAAGACAGCAAGGCTGCATATACATCAAATAATTGCCTTCTTCATGGGAAGTATCATCAGAATTATTTTTTCACATAAAAACAAAAAATACAATTATTAAAAAAAAAAAATAGTTATGACTCTAGTTCTTCCTCATAAGACTGTAACCCTCTGGGGTCATACCTGAAAGGCATGGTCCATAAATGCTGAAATTCATGGTGGGAGGCAGCAAAGCAGGGGAGAAGGAAAGCAAAGTAGCAAAGTGTTTCATGGCAATCTAATGGATCAATCAAAATACAAATGTATGCTCCCAAAGTGACTTGCTGATGTTTCTCTAAGGACACATACCACGAGTACGAAAAGCAAACAGTTACCCAAATGTATTGTCTAAAAAACCCCACTGGTACACTTTCTGTACAGCATGTACTCATTGACTGCACTCCGATTAATTCCCAGAAAACTTCTATTTAGTTTTTTCTCATTAAATGTTAAGGGAATCTTAAAGTCTTAATACTCTTGGAAGGCAGTCAGTCACATTTTTCTACCATGAAGGATCAATTCAGACCTGTTGGGGAGAACTCTGAAGCTACATACATGGAAATCGAATTTGTCTCTGAAAAAAGCTTCCCAGAGAAGTTAATACAGAGGTACTTTGCAGACAGCTTAAGCCTTCAGGCACATGACCAGAACAGCTTGTCCATGAACGATATAAAATTTCCTAGTTTTCTGTTCCCAGCAGCAGTAGTCAATATGCCTGCCTTCCAGGCAAAAGATTGTACTGGCATGCCTGAAGGCAGGTCAATGCAGACAGACATATGCCTATAAAACTCTAAACTCAAAGTATTCATGTTCTAGCAAGAAACTACTTCAGAATGCATCAAGTTAGATGCTAGACTTAAAGCAAATTTGTTAGCATGTAACTTCTCTGAGGCTTAATAGATCAAAAGACAGTTTTCTACTGTCCTTTATAATATATATAAGACATCAAAAATGTACATCCATAAAATTGTTAGTTATTTAGAACTAAATTCCTTTTTAAGCCTCAAAAAATTGCAAAAATGGTAAAATAGATCAATAACAAAAACTGATGCCTTCACTTTATAGTGTTGACATGTATGGTATAAGCTCTACAAACCAATTCTTTAAAAATAGTATAATGAACTGTCAAGATTATTGATACCATCACTCTTGCAATTATCCTTTCTCCCTTTCTCCACAATGTTCTGGGCAGGGTGTGTGGAAAGAAAAAGGAAGTAAGAAGGACCCTTGCATTCCCCTTTCCACTGCCCATAAAGATGACTGTTGTCATTTAAGGTAATTCACCTTGTAAACCCATATTTCTAGAAGCCATTATGTAAAAGATAGATAAATATTTTTAATAGAGAAGCCAAATATCCAGTATACTTTTGTTTAGAGCTAGTAGTAACTGAACTGGGTTTTAAAATTATTGTTTTTCAAACAATCCTTCATTTTTAAAATACTTTTTTTCTATCGAAATAAATGATATACATTTATATCCCATGTCAGGCATTCCATGTCTTGAAAAATAAAATGTAATTTCAGATGTGTCGCTTTGGGAGAATCCTCATGGGAGGCACACAAAAAACAACTAATATTGTTCTCGAGCAGTAAAAATAGAGAGATTTTTAGTATTTCAATTCCCCATAGCAACACTTGTTGACCTGCTTTAAAATATTTTGTCCATTTTTACCTGATTTTTGATTTTCAAAACTAAACAAGAAAAGAAAATAATCATTACTGAGACCTAACTGAAACCTGATTTCTAAAAGGGGTCACTGAACATAAAAGTGCATGAGGGGGGACAGGAAGCATGTGTAAAATCTAATTTATTTTCATATTTTTCAGCAAAAAATTTTGTGTATGTAGGTATATATAAAAATGTAATGACTGTATAAATGCCTTAATTTTTTTTTCTTTTGTTTAAGTAATTATCATGCCTGCCTTATATAATCCTATATAGCTTTTTCAGTACAAAAAAAAGCCACCCTAGAAAGTAATGATTAAACAGGTAGCCATAAATACATTATAACTATGTCACAAATATTAAAAAGTGCAGCAATGAAAAAAGTTCATTTGGTCTCCTCAACATTTTCATTGTAAAAGACAGTTGAATCAACATCCAATTTTTCTCGATAAAATGAACTGGGCTCTAACACACAAGTTGAAGCAGGACAGAGTTGGAGTTGAGGTTGAAGAGCTGGGCAACTGGGAGAAATTTTGAACTCTCACTGAACTAGAATTTGAAAAAAAACAAACAAAAAAACCTACAAGAGATGTTTTTTAATGGTATTGTCTTTTTCTGACTTTCCTTGTGAGCCTGTCTTCAGAGAGAAATGCAACACAAGAGTTGAGCTTTGACTCCAGCCTGTTCCTACTCTCAGCTGTGAAACACAGGGCACTTGATGTACATTTGTAAGACACAGGCTGGACCTTGGTGACCAGTGCTGTGCTGTCCTTCAATTACATCCTGGAGGTTGTGCAAGAAATAGCTTGCTTTGTTTGTCTGAGATTTGTGTTCTCAATGATCCCTGACAGCAACAGAGAATGATAAAAAGTGAACCAAACTTTTGTCAAACTCATTACTTAGATTTTCTGCTGGGTGTTTGGTGTCTCTCAGGATGTTCGCCTATCTTCACTAGTTATAGCTGCATGTAATGTTGGAAGAAAAAGGTAATATCAGCTTTAGAGATAATTGCATGAAAATACTGAATATTGGAATTCAGTGACCACCCAGAATTCATGCTGTGACAACTGATATTGAAGGGCTCCCCGTTTTCCCATGGTATGTCTACCTGTAGTCTGTGTAAGCTGACAATTATCAACAGCATTTGAGAAATCCCCATTTTTGCATTTTATCTTAAGCAACTTCCTTCCCTTGATATTTTACCTACTTTTCTATTGTTTAGTCACAATTCATATATTTGATTTACATTCTGTACTCTCCAATTATATTTATCCAAATAAGCAATAATATATTTTGGTTAAACTTTGGTTGTATTTGGCAAACAGTACTTTAACTTCTACATCATTTAGATTGCTGAAGAAGCATAGCTATTTTTAAATTTTAAATTTTAAATAGACAATAATGGCACAAATAAATATTCTAGAAAATATCCAAGGTGAGAATTTAAAAATGTTAATGAATTTCTGTCTACAAAACTGTCATTCAAAAGTTAACCTTAAGGCTCTTTTGTTATTAAGTAGCCAGAGACACTCAGTAACAGTATTTTTAAAAGGTCTTATAAATATAATAATAGATGATAAAGTTATTTTTGCTTTGCAGTAGTGTAGCAGACATGGCCATAAGTGTAATGGAAATACATATTTGCATACTTATTCCACACTGCTTTATACTGGATTAAGATTTTTCATGATTCATTAATTTTTCAATTCCATTTTTTTTTTCATTGCAGCTGCAATTTGATTTTTCAAGCAGACTATAATATTTACCTACTAGAACTAAACTTTATGTCTAGGCAATTAATGACTTGATAGTTAAATTGTAAGTAGACTTGATATTGCCATGATAGCTCTTGAAGAGGCACATTACAGACATCAAAACCAACTGTTTCTTACAAATAAAAAGCTAATTTTTGGTGTAAACCAAAGAAATATTCTGCTCTCTTTATTAATCTGCAACAAAACCTCAGTCATTACACTTGCAGCACCCTTTCACCAAATAGTCATCTATTCTTTACTCTGGAACTGGGTCATTTCTACCTGTCCTATTAACAACTGTACTGTCAGGTATTCTCTCTATTTATTAACAAATAACTTAGGCTCTGGTAGTCAGAAACCTGGTAAGGAAATTAAAGTACTGTCATATCACATGGTTTAAATGTAGCTTGGTAAAGATGCCGTTTCTAAAAATGTTATGGATTACGGACAGAAAGTTGAAAACACCATGGAGAAAAGGAAATATTTTTAAAAAGATGCTATATCGGCAAAAGAATTTTAGAATGCCCTTTCCTGATTTTCTGTAATATTCATTAAAGTCAACTTTAGTTAGCATGACGTATAATACAAATGACTAACTTTTATGCAAAAATAATGCTGAAACACTTCTGTAGCTTCTGCATGTCACACACAAATTACTACTTTCCAATCAATAGGCATTTTAAGCCACAATTGAAATTCTGGAGCTGTAATACACAATTTGTGCTACGGATATTATATATTCAAATCATAGATATGAGCTCTAGAGAAACAATTACAATATATGCTTCAAATGCATATTAAAAGGCAAATCACATTAAGAACCATGATTTAAAAGAAGACATAACCCAGGCTTCAATTTTGCACCTGCAGTTATTTCCAGAATCAACAGGGTGGTCACATAATTGCAAAGCAGATGACTATATTTGTTGCAACAAAATTTTGTTGAGATAGGTAATTTTCAGGTTCAGTCATCCAGTTACATGTTTAAATGCTGTAATTTATGTCAACAATTGTAAATGCTTACAAGATTGCCAATACAAAATTTATTTTGCTTTTCCAACTGGACTTTAATACCTATGCACTATATTGTCTTCAGGTACATTGCTGGTTGAAAGGGGCATACTTATATTGATATAAAAAAAAAAAAAATGGAAGATTAGTATTTTGTTCATTTCTTTAAAAGACAAACATGCATTTCTGGTTAAATTTAAAATATTCTTTATTGCATTTAGGTAAGCTGAAAAACATGGAGTTTGATATATAAGAAATACTTGGGCATGAACAAGGTCCAAAGTGGGTTAAAGCTACTTATTTTCCAGATTTCCTAAGTTGGAATTTTGTTAGACCATTTTGAACAATTTCATTTCACCCAGAAAGTGGCTAACTGCTCTTAGCCAATTGACTGTAAGGTTGTTATTTCCACAGACCAGCTGTGGTGTGTTGAAGGTGCACACTTTTGTGCTGGATACAAAAACCTCTGTGCCATAAATAGATATTCTCCAGTATCCCTTAGTCTGAGACAGTTCTGTACATAGCCTACACAAAATCTCAAAATACTGTCTTAAGTTCAGCAAAACGTTTAGACAAAGTGTTCTGAAGCTTAATGAAACATTATTTTTTAGTGAAACTTGGCTTTGTCAGAAAAATGTCAGCCAAAACTTCTAACTTCATGTTATTTGACCTTTGAGTTGGCTCTTGCAATATTTCTTCAATAGTTGTAAACATTGTAACCATGAAGAGAAGAGATTCCCCACTCTCATGGTTTTTAGCAAACAATAAATGGATAGCCTATATTTGTAAACAGATGTGTTATTCTGAATAGTTTCGTCTTGGTCTTCCACGTGACCAAATGACTTAAATGAAACATGTTAACAAGAATATTTGACTTTGTGTTTGCTAGTTATTGGCAGTTACCAAGCGGTAGCTCAGATATGGGAAGATGAACATGACCTCTTGAGGAGAAACACTAAATGCAGTGATTCTGCAGTTTAGGGATGGCAGCTTGGCACACCTCAGTGGTACACTTTCTAAAACAGGTCTAAGAGGTCTTAAAGCCTTAAATCCCTTTTTACATAGATGTTTCTCTTTTGAGCCATGGGTATTGATGATTTTCTGAATATTCAAAACATTTTGTTATTTTTACATGAAAAAGATCACATGACCTGCCTTCTCAGGTATCCCTGGCCTTCAGTTTAAAATGAAAACCTGAGGCTGAGAATAAGCAAAGTACTGCCAGCACAGATTAGCTGAGGTCCCAAACATGTTTAGAGATCATGTATATCACAAAAAAAAAAATGTCCAGTAGTCAGACAACTGTAAATGGCTATTGAGTTTGTATTATTCAGAATAAAAATATTTTAAAGCAGTCAAAAGTGTTCAGAAAAATGATGGCTAAATGACTATCATCACTCAGGGTAGGATTTAGCACACAGATTAGGACGTTAATGGGTATCTTGTTATCTAGTCAATATTGTCAGTGTTGCAAAAAGAATCTCAAAAGCTATTTACCTGATCAGTCACCCAGACACAGGAGTGAATTTCCCAGAGGCACCCTTTGTCATTGTAAACATTGTGAGACATACTCTTGTATGTGTGTTCAATTAACTCTTCATTTCAAAAAGATAAGAATCTGTAGGTTTAACAATGTTTAATCTTTCAGCCACATAACTATGATTCACATATCTCAAAGGGTCAAACATGGCACCAAATTGTAATATTCTGGAATCTCACTTTATATTGTTATTTTACTGAACTGAACTGCTGAACTGCTACTGGCTGAACTGCTCCTTAACCATCACTGATTATGTTGAATATCATGTGGATAACTTCCCTTCAAGAATGCACTTTGTGTCATTTTAGATTCTCTAAGTTATCTGCAATGTCTTCCTGGATGCAAACACAGTGCAGAACCCACAGAAGAGCAAAACTCCAATAGCATGGCAGATGGAAAGATTCTTGAGTGAATTTCAGTCGACAGTGTTTAACTAATTTGCAAATGAGTTGATCTTTCATTCACATGTGAATGTGTCCATATGTGAATTTGCATGGAATTCCTTTGCCTGTGGTGAAGGCAGCTGTGCTTAGAAAATGGGACAGACATCCTGATTATTATAAAGATCTGATCTTTAGCTAATGCAGACACATGTAGCTTTAGCATTTTTGATACTGATCTAGATCATATGGGAGCTGACTGAGCTATGAAAAAAGCGCTCAGTGTTGTCTGAGGTCTGTATTCTATGACACTAAAAAAATGCAGTCTGTCACATGGCAGAATCAATCATCCTTAAAATCCAAAAAAAAAAAAAAAAATTGAATTGTCTTTCATGTAACTGTTTTAACAGCATTTGCATACAAAGACATAATTCTTTAATCTTTCATAAGTATAAAATCAGGTATTTCTTGAAAAGACCTGCCTCAGAATTATTTGAAGTTAGATAATTCTTCAAAATACAAGAGAACAAAAGACAATAATTTCAAATGTGAAATAATTTCTTTTAGAAAGCAAGATGTTTGAGTTTTACTATTTAAGACAGAAAGAAATAGCTAATTTTGCACTTAAGTGTTGTTGATTTTCTGCTTGGTCTAAGAAATACCTTGATATCTCTCCACTCATACTAATAATGGCATTTACTCTTAATATTATAGCTCTATTTGTTCAGCTGTAGAACCTCAGTAAAAATTAATTCATGAAAGATCTGAAGTGAATCCTCTTTGTGATGTCTTCTCATATGCCCCTGAGTGCATTATTTGCTTGTTTCTTTTATAGAACATTTATGAGTACAAACAAACCAAGCAGTTTTGAATTGATTATTGTAGGTTTATTTTGTTCTTATATAGACTTGTGCAGGCATGAAAAATAAGTGCACGAGATGGATTCACATTTTCCTTTAAAAGAAAAAGCCCACATTTTTGTACTCTCTTTGAAGCAGGGTTTTGTGTACTTGATAAAGCTACTGAGTGTGGTACAGACTAGTGACCTGAATCATTAAACGCTGTCAAAAAGGAGCAATATTTTTTTAGCAACATCAATCAAATGGTAATGCCCTCTGACGTTATTCCTAAAGGACTTTGGAAACTGTAGCAGACAGCTATGGGATGTTTTATTATTGTACATGAAATGCTGAGCAGAATTTTTGAGTGGGTAATGGGATTACATGGTATACCATAAACACAAATTTTATTTTAATAATATCATATACATATATATATAAAATTGTTGTGGATTGGAATTTCATCATTTTCATGTAGAAGCTAGACAGGACATGTAGGAAAAACTTACAATTTTTGTCCAGTCTCTGGCATCAGAAAACACTGACCAATTAGACTCCAGTTAAACCCTCACAGTAAAGGCCAGTATTTCATAGCATTAATCATTTCTAACCCAAAGTGCTATGGCCAGGATAAAAATGCTTTTAACTTAGTAATTATTAAAAATATTAAATAACCTCTGAAGACATGCCCCAGTTTTTGGCTCAGTGCTAAAGTCTTTCTTGGTGCCACTCAAATAAATACAAAATCGGAGTTAGCAGTAAACAGAAGTTTTAATTTTTCTGACTTTTCCAACTCTTCAGCTTGATCCAGGGTTGAGATGGTTTCTAATTTATACCATCTGAAGGGCTACCAAGACCTTGCCTTTCTTCACCTCTGGCATTTGTTCCAGAAACAACATGAATTGACATGTCATGAAAAATTTTCAATATCATCTTTACAACCCCAGAGAGATCCCTCTGCATTCTAGGATGCCCAAGCACTACCCAAGGGCATTTTCCTGCACTTAATTTAGGCAAGTGGACTAGGAACTAAACCCAGTATAAATTTTTTACACCAGAAAAACTTCAAGTTATGAAGAAGTTTGATTAATACTGTAATAAATATTTCAGCCTTCCAAATATAATTTTTGCCTATGATTAGACATCCTTTTTTCTTGTCTGTTAGATAGGACATAACTTACATTTTTGACACCTATCTGTATTTGTAATTGGAAACCTGCCTGCCATAAGAAATGTTGTGTCATGAGACACTTCATTTTACATTCTATTTTAAGTGGAATAAAAATTCTCTTTCCTTTATGTGGTCAGAGAATGTCCAAAAGTACTCTGCTTTTCCTATGCTTGACTTGCATTGTTAGTGGAATAGTGAAAAGAGGGCTGACACCTGAAGACTGCTGGGAACAAGAAACACATAAGCTGGGATCAAAAATTGTTATGAAGGCATGTAACATCAACATTTGAATGAATTTTACCCCTACCTTGATTAAATCTATTATCTGCTGATTAATTTTACTAAGTTTGTCAGGCTGAGGTATTTTTGGAATAGTTTAGATAGCCAGAATTTCAATAAAAAGAACCAAACTTAGTGCTGAACAGTGGCTTAGAATTAGGCAGGACTGGATTTGAGTACATTTTTATTACAAATTTGCTATAAATTTCATTAATTCAAACAAATATACAATAATAATTATTTTTTAAAGTGGTCTCAAATATCAAATATAAATTTTGTCTGAAATTGTTTTGTCTGAAATGGTTACCATTCAAACCATAAAGAAACTACTTTGAAACAAGACATTTTTTAATGATCAAAATATCTACCTAGAGGCTTTCCATAAAATCCTTTTTATTTCACTACACCTGAAGCCACGGAACACTGTTATAAAATGAGAGGAAATGCAACTACCTGTGAAAATTTAAAAAAAAGTACAATGCCTACAAAATGCTTTTTTTTTCTTTATAATAAATGTTATTTTATTCAAAGAGTAATGTGTATTCGGAGACAGGACTAAAAATCTCAATAGCAATTTACCGCTCCTTTGTGTTTGAAATTTTTATAGCAATGAATATTTTAAAAAACTAATAACAGCACACAAAATGAATGTCATAATCTACAGTTAGCTCCAGGTACCTAGCATTGTCATTCAGTGACAATTATGTAACAATTCAAGAAGGTTTTTTTCATTTGTCTTTTTTTTTTTTTTTTTTTTTTTTGTATGTTAGTAGGTTATTAGTGTGTTGAGTATGGTAGTTCTGGGAAGGTTCAAAGAGTCATCTTTTAAAATAAGTTTTTAAGAGTCAAGTCTTTTTTATATACTTCCATAAAAGAAGGCTAAAATACTTTAGGGAATATTCTTCTTGGTATGAACATGAATAATTCCCATTAGCCATTCTGGCAGTGCAGTATATGCACAGAAGAGGGAATGGATCTTTTATAATGACTTTTTAAAAAAATCAAGCTGGTCATTGTTTGTCTGCTCCTTGGAAAACTTACTACTTAAAGTGAATCTATTCTGACACAGATTGTTAAAGTAATGTTGGTAAATAGATGGAAAACAGAAAGAATTTTGTGTGGTTTTTATACAAGCTTTAGTAAGCTCATTTTGCTGTGAGTCCTATAAAAGAATTATACAGCTATATACTACTCTGATTATAAAAAATAACTTATTGATAACTAATTTACTAAATGTATACATATAAGAGACTATTTTGCAAGTGAAATTGAATAAAGGATTTACTGAATGTTGTCAGAGAACATTTAAATTGAGAGAGGATTCAAAGCTATTGAATGGGAGAGCCCTTTTCCTACTCTTACACCATGTCTGTCCATTGCCTGAAACATACTTTGTATATTCTTCGGTAAAATATTGTTTTGATGTTATATAAAGAATGTCATGTTTGCATTTTTGTTGTCTTGGACTTTACCATTTGAAAATAATATCTATATCCTCTTTTATTGACATTTACAGAAAATAATTTTTTAGTGTTATCAAATGGTTGGATTAAAAAGCAATATCAGCTGCTTTCATGTGAAAATTTGCATTAAATGAAGATCACTACTTTTACTAACTTGCTTATGGTTTCCAGTTCAGTTGTAATGAGTCAAATCTCTGACTTCAATTTATATGCTTGGTTTGGTTTTTAGTCTTGTCTGGCTGTCTTCATACTAAGTCTTTATGTGCAGGAATAAATTTGCTTATTTGTTTCTGAAGTCACCCTGGATCTGCTATACAATGAAACAACTCTGACTGTTTGTCTCAGAGGAGAGATTTTTTTTCTGGTGGTAGTATAGCATTAACAATCTGGGAAACCTTATAAAAGAAAGAATGTGCCTTACAGGCCTGTTTCAAAATAAGTATCAATCAGATTCTTCTGTGTCTGTTGCAATTTTCTGTTCAATTGTTTTAAGGTAGTCTTTAAAAATAAAGGTAACATTTACTGAAGTACAATATTTGCAATGGCAGAAAGAAGCCTATTACAATTTCACTTTTATAATCTTACGATAATAATATTAATAAAATATGTATCTGAAAATGAGCACATTGATTTAGTCTATTTCTTTTTTTGATATCTGAGAGGATTCAGTTTACTTTTTTTTTATTATTTGGTCTGTGCCCCGGGGTGTGTCAACCGACACGTGAAATGATAATGCAGAGAAAAGAGGTCTGCAGTGCAAGAGCTGCTCCCCAAAAAGAGCATGAGCCTGTTTATTTCTTTGATTTTTATACATTTGTGGGTCTGGTTGTGGATTGGCTGCTGAGGTTACTACCGCTTCACCCCACTGGCCAGACCAGCTGTTAACCAGCATTATTTTCAGGCTAGAAAATATGTAAACAAAAGACAGTGAACAGAAACAAGAAAGGTTGTTTATGTTCCAAGGCATGAGAAGCTGAAAAACTGACTCCTAATATTGTGCAGAAACTAAAAGCCTGACATTCACTTCCAGGAATGTCATGAAATTTTGCCACTGGTTGTGTGACGAACTTCCAGTTATGTCATTGACGGTAATGATAATCTGACAGGGGAGAAGCCTCTTTTTTTCCTCTGATTTTACTTTTATATGAAGAAAGAAAAAGGAAGAGAAGGATATGCTATCATCAAGAAAAAGAAACAATGAGAAACTTTTCTTAATGCAGATGTGGAACTGTGTTTGCATACTTCATTTTTGATACTGCAGTGGGGTAGTGTGCAATTGTACAGGGATTATAAAGAAAAGTCAAAACTGAGTAATGGGAAGAAACTATCAAAGCTAACTAGGAGTAGGTCAAGATTAGCATATTTTGTATCTGAGGAAAGGCAAGTTAACAGCCTGGCATTTCAGAAACAGTCAGAATTTGACAGGTAGTAAACCACAGACTAAACTCAAAAAGAAAAGAAAATTCTATTTAGAACTTCAAGATTTACAGTGAAAATTTATTATGGATCACCTATTAAGCTTCATCATTTAAAAATCAGAAAAAAAAAAAAAAGGCTTTTAAGAACATAATCCCATTTGCCTTTTTCAGATAAAACTTCCCTTGACCTCAATGTCTGGGAATATATTAAATTAAAATTTCCACTGTCTGACCTATTTATGTTGCTGTATGCTGGCATAGAATGGAATTGAACTGGATCTCATCTCTTTCTCCCCATTAGGATCACAGAACAATTTGGTTCAAATACATTAGCAAATAGTTGTTGCAAAACAAACAATAGAGTGTTATTACTTATACCTATGGACTTGTGAATGTCAACGTGAAAATAACTATATATTTAGAGGCCTACAATGGTTTACTACTATTTCTACATAAAATCTTCAATACATTTCCCTGGGGAGACTCCCACAGCTTCCAGTGCCAAGGTCATGCACCCAGAACAACATGCAGTAAAACTTGAGCAGCTCTAAAAGTGGCAGGACTGAGAAAGATGCAGTGATGAAGCTTACAGGCAGACTAGAAACAAAAAACAGATCCTCTTTTTATGATTAGTGTATTAAAAAGGAAAACAGCAATAAAGGATTTACATAAGAGGCAACCAAAGTAATTGAAGGCTAATAAGTGCTGGTGGCTGTTTTTAAATCAGCTAAGAATGCATCTGCATGTGCTAGGAAATGAATGTGTTTCTTCATGAGCCCAGATGGAAGCAAATATCTCAAACACAATAAAGACAAAATAAATGAGAAAGAACATACAAGATTTCTCGCCAAGATCTATGCACCTTTTTTTTTTGGTCTTCCAAATCTCTCTTGGTTTCCACGCTGACTTGCTCTAATATTCTGTATTCTTTATTAGAATTGCATTTTATTAATGGCAGATAAATAACTACAACACATTCTCTGGCATATTTCATAATTATAATATCTGTAAGGATGAGAGAAATAGAAAGAAGTCTTTTTTTTTTTTTTTTTTTTTAAA
>VXBR01007645.1:0-19374 GCA_013400215.1 Cisticola juncidis | reverse complement strand
TTTTTTTGAAAACTAATAGGAATATTTAGTTTTCATGCTTTTTGGGAAAAAAAATCCAGCAATATTAAGATAAATAATATGAGAGATTAAGAAAAAAAAAGCTATGAATTGATTTTTTTTTAATTTTTCCTGCAGAAAATAACTCTTTATGGACTTGTCAGAACTTTCCCTGTCTGGTAACCATCAGAGAGCAAAGAGTGACAGCTACCTTCTCATGTTTTCATCCAATCCCTTTGTTGTTAATAAGACACAACTCTATTTTAATTTTAAATGTCTACCTAAATAGCAATATTAATGATTGTTTGAATCCTAATTTTTTTATTACAAGTTACATTCCATAAAATTACCAGTAGTTTCTCTATTAAGTACATAATAACAGATTATTTAACATATGATAAGTGCTCCCTTTCTCCAGCAAATTTTTGGAAATAAATTGTTTCATTTAATAAGTTTTTCAAATAGCTAAATATATAGTGTATTCTTTTTTTTTAGTTCTAGATAATAGACAGTAGCTGTCCAAGCCTGTTGTTGCATATTTAACATTTTTCTTGAACCGTGGTTTGCCATAGATTGTATATTAGGAATGATGAAATATTACTACAACAAAAAGCCAAAATTTTCTTTTGGTATTTTTATACTATGAAATAAATACAAATTATATTATGAGGTCTACCATAGTACAAAATATATAGAAATGTCCAGTGATGTCTCTGGAGAGAAAAGCTTCAGGAAAGGAGCAGACTGATGTTTAATGTGACTTTTCCAACTAAACAAGCTCAGAAAAGACTCTATTCTTATTTTAATTCTGACTTGATAGGAATCACACAATGTTACTTTGGAGTTTACATGTCTTTGGTTAGGCAATTTCCATCCATAAAGCCTATGTTTCTGGAAATAAAAAAGGTAGATTTGCCACAGGAATAGATTTTTGTTGTGATCAGCAATGATTATTTCTTGAGGCATGGCTTCTCTCCCATTTCTCACGTCCCTCAGGTTTCTGTCAGAATCAAGTAGTTTTAAACCCCACAGCAGATACTGATTAGGAGGTGGTGCAAGTAGAATAGTTTCTCTCCATATATCCTCAAACATTTTATTGCTGGTTGTGATTTCTGGTTTTGCATTTAAATTATTTTAGGTGTTTAAAATGTAAAAAAATATGGCATATAACTAACAAAATATTCTAAGAATATTGATTTTATAATTACTTTATAAATTATACTTAATTCATAATTGTTTAGTTGCCATCTTCTCAGTGTGCTTGGAAGAACATCAAACACGTTCATTTGGATCAGATTCAGCTCATTGTCATTTTTACCTCTCTCTCTGCCCTTTTACCATGTGTAAAGGGAAATAGCTGCCCAAGAGATGCTTTCTTTTGCTTTGTTTTAAATCCTGAAGGAAAATCAAGCTGCCAATGGGCAGATAAGGTTCTTCTGCCAAGGGGTTAGCAAGCAGTTCCTGAGAAAGACATGGACAGCAGCCATCATCAAGAGGGCATTTCTCAGCACATGGCGGAATGATAATTGAGAAAAGTGTCCTGAATCAAAATTGAGGACATAGATTAACTATTTAGAGGTGGCATTCCTAGATGAAAGCTATGCAGACTTACTACAAGCTATTACTTAAATACTGAGTGTGTCATGTATTTTATTTTAAGAGCTTATATTTTCTACTTAGACACAAATTCTAATGTTTCCCTAGTATTGCAATTTACTTAATTGATAGCTAAATGTGTATGTCTTTTGATTGTGCCATTCTGTTTCTTAGATAGTATTTAGATAATCGAGAGTATATACTACTTTGATGTGCCAAGTGTAGCACACTTATCCAATTAAATTCTACAATATTTAGGTATCATCATGTATGCAGACTGATTGTATGTATAAAGAAGACCCACAGATTAAAAAAAAATTGTGATTAATATTCTATTCAAAATTTGTAGCTTTCATTCTACAATGATTAACATCCATCACACTAAATTAATTAGTAAAATTTTAGTGGAATACAAGAGAAACATTTGTGTTACAGTATCACAGGAAATAATATTATCTCTTTCTGAAGCTGGATTTGTATGAAAGACCTTTAATAAATGGAAGACTTATGCAGCAATAATCGTAGAGTAACAAGGACTTTCATTCTACTGCAAATATTTTTCAAAGAGGTCTGATTCATTCTCCATGGACAACAAATGCTTTTGAGAATTCTCTGTGATCCATGGGTAAACTACCATCTTCCCACTTCCCATTGCTATCAGTCATATTCTTCTACATCTCAGAATCAAGCTCAATACCAGTAGCTTCAGACATTTCATTCTGTCAAGAAAAAAAGAAAAAATATATATGTTTAGCTAAATTAGAATATGTTCTCATGAAATGAACCCAATTAACCTGCTTGTAATACATTTCATATTAAATTGCAAGATTTTTCAGTGAAGCCTGTTGCTAGTTTAAAGTTCTGTATTCATTTGGGAAGTATTAAAAAGTGCTTAGGTTTGCTTCATAGTAAGTCCTATATTCACATTTAATTGCTGTTTTAAGTCTCCTCCGGCTATATCTTACATTAAAATAAATCTAAATTAAGTGTATGAGAAAATAAAAGATAACATTTTTTTTCTTAATCCTTTTCTGTTCTTCATTATCCATGAACATTAATGGAGTTTTAATTTGTTGTAACACCAAAGTTTTACACTTCATTAAATCTATGTGCCGATAATTACAGGCCTTATTGATTTCCTGTCTTTTTAAGTATTCAAGATCTCTTCAGGGTTTCTCTCCCCCTGAATTGTTTTTCTCACATTGAAATGTGATTGCCAGTCTTTCAAAAGAGAGGTTGAAAATGCTTAAGCTTTCTGTAACACATTCTCACCTTCTTAGCCATGCTACAATTAATTAGATGAACTCACAAGACTTTTTCCCATGAATAGAAAATTTCAGAATTTTCTGTGGTGATTCATATACAGCAAAAGATCAAAAACCCTCCCAGTGGTGTCACAATATGCAACAGGGTACATTTGCAGCAACAACAATTTCATTTTTCCATTAATTCAGAGGAAAATAACCCAGGTAGACAGATAAGGATTGCACAGATAAGGATTAATATTCAAAACCGAGGAAAGGATTTAAACTGCTAAAACAGAATGCAGGCAGATAACAGTTGTCTAAAGGCAAAGCACTGCTCTCTTTTAGTTTATTGATGACCTAATCATGTAAGTGCCTAAACTCACCAGGCATGTCTGATCTGACCTACAAGCTCCATGGAAGTGTATTCCATCTGCATGTAGCTCTGGATCAAACCAAACCCGAGCATGCTGGAAACTAAACTAGTCAGCAGTAAATGAGATCCAAAAACTTGACAGAATAGAGGCATTTCTTTTGGAGGATTTAGAACTTAGATCATATTGACAAAACAAGAAAAGTAACAGAGCTGTAGCAAGTAATATTTTTGCCCCGTAAATATTTCTGAAATTTTATATTGTCAGATTATAATTTAAGATGTATGGAATAATTTTCCATCTTTCCTAATCAATCTGGGAAGATGTGCAATAAACAATGCAACATATATAGGCTAGAAGAAATAATTAAAAGAAAAAAGGAAGCAAATAAACAAACCTCTAAAATCTAGCAAATAGCAAGGAGCCCCATCTCGGGATAGACAGGAATGTCAGCTGTGACAAAGGAGTCAAGAGTTTGCATATGGAGTCCTTCTGAAGTGATTTTATTGCCTCATTTCTTTTACTGTGTGTCCTGGTTCTGGCCAGAACTTGTCATTAATCTTTTTTTGGTAGCCAGGAGGGGGAATGGCTAAAACCTGGAGGTTCCACCTCACATAATTTTCTGGGGTAGCAGGAAGTCACTCCATAGCGACTGTGTTTTGATACATATCACGGCCATTGATTCCATATGAGATGAAATCACAGCACATAAAAGCAGTATTAGATATGCCAGTATTCAGGATGCATTTTCCTTTCGTTTTATGCAAAACATTATTTAATATTGTAACACGTGCAACTTTAAGGAATCGGCTTGCATTGTATTACTCAGGACTATGACAATTATGTCTGATTTGTCCAAGGCTGCCTGTCAATGTTCAGTAGTATTGGAACACCAACAGTTTATAAATGGCCCCTTGCAGTCCAATATTCAGTTCTTGTCAGTCACCGTTGCCTCCCCCATGGACAGATATACAGACCATAAGAGGCAATTTTACTGGCAAATCTGAAGAGGCTGAAGTCTGAGCAACAAGGGAAGATGAAAACTTTGGCCTCTTCAGATTACTACATTTGTCAACCTTATTTCCACAACCATTCAAAAGAAATTCTCATTCTAGAGCAATTTGAAATTATGTAAATAAGAATATAGATCTTTCTTAGTAGTAAGAACTAACCAAGACCAAATGATTACTTGATCTTCAAACCAAGAGTATGTTGAGTCCTACATAATATTAAAGTGTCAAGTTGTTTTTTTATGAAACAAAATTATTGCTGTTTTTTTTCTCTACAAATCATAGGGCAATTTAAGATACAAACTCTTTCTGAATGGACTCCTTCTCAATGGATTTTTCAGATAGGATTTTTTTTTTTTTTTTTACAAATAGAATATGTGCTTAACTTGCTGCCACAAAAAAAGTCTACTAGATTTCCTCAATTATCAGAAATTAAAGCACACAAAATGATTCTACCAGGGAATCAAGTTAGCCAGACAAGACTCCAGTAATGCCATATTTATAATTAAGCTCAAAACACTGACAGGTGCTCTTCAAGAAAATATTTTTTAAGAGGTATATTATCAAGCTATTATTTCTCCACTGCTTACAAAAATCTTTTAAAGATAATATTACAAGATTATGTAAAGTCAACGTATTGTCACACTTGCTATTACTTTTCTGTGAAGACAACTATACTCAAAAAATTGAGAATTAGATTGTCCTAAAATCTACATTTACAAAGAAATACTTACTGTATATTTAGAGTTCCATTAACCTATAATTCAATATATAAATAATGTCTATATAAGTTTACTAGTATATTCTCAAAAATCAGAACTAGACCGTTTTAGCTATAATTCTCCAGGTATTGATTTTTCTCCCATTATTAATGACAGATACTATGCCTTTTCTTTACCTTATCTCAGTGCTTTCTTTCTTTCAAGGATCTTTCTAGTCTCCATAAAACCTTAGAATAAAAATTCAAAGAAATTTGGGTCTTTTTTTCCTCCAGGATTCATGGGTAAAGTAAGACCCTTATCTTTAAATAATTGAGTTTAACCTGTTTTTTAAAAGAAAAAAAAAATCTATCTTCTCAATTATACATATATATATATATTAATTCATGCATTTGTGTTGAGTATCTGGTCATAATATTTTCTGTAGAAAACAACAGGGAAAATGTTCCTGTAATTGTTTTGCTCTTCAGAGTACTCTGCTTGAATGCTCTTCCTCTCTGATAGGCAATAGAACTATTCTTTTTCGCTTCTTCATAGCATGTATTCTATTATCATCTCTTACCTCTATGGCTTTAATGTTTTCAGAGATCTGTGACTCTTTTCTCTCCTTAACCTTTCTGACTTTATCCTTACATGGCTACTTGTCCCATATCTTCCTACTCATCTTCAGTAATATATGATTGCTTCTATTTTCTGAATGACCTTTTTTGATTTCAGTGCCATCAAATTACTACTGAAACGGTCAAATATACCTCATCTTATGGTTTACTCTTGTCTGTGGTCTGAATTCATTAGCTTTTGTAGTCATAAAACTTGTGAGTGACTGTCAGCTTACTGTATTCTCTTTTTGCTGCACAACATTTTCCTGAGAAATTAAATATTTAACTTACTGAGGTCAGCTTTTCAAAGTGTATTATTTTCTTTTTCAACTCTTTTTCTTATTAAGTACTTTTATAAAAATTACTTTCAGTCTTCAGGTTCTTATGTTCATCCATATTTAAACCAGAAAAAAAAAATTAGCTGATATTGTCTCTTTATAGTTGTCTTCACTCACTGAACTGAAATGCTAAATTACAAGAATTTCCCATGTCAGTGAATTTGGTATATTGTATTTGACAAGCCATACAACTGCTGATCTAAACTGGTCCATCTCAATCTTAAACACCCTCATGTGAGAAAGTTGTTATACACCTTGCTTTCGCATAATTTACAACTCAACTGTGCTTACTGCAGGCATTAAATTCTTGTGCTAGTTTCATTCTTCATGCTATTTGTTTTTTTCCTTCATGTTCCCTTCTTCTTCTCTTAAAAAATTATTATGTAACATTTTAAGAATATACTGAGCTGTTTATTCTGCTGTATTTTTCAAAAACAACATTTAAATATTGGTTCCAGCTAGGGTCTCAAGATTTGTATTTGTATCATCTTGCCTCTCTAGAGGTAGAGTTGAATCCCCGAGAAGATTGGATTCAGTCTGAAGATCTGAAGTTAAATTCCCATTATTAAGGAATTTTAAGATCTGGAGTTTGTAGTTTAAGATCTGGGGTTAAAGATTTGGGATTGGTAGTACTTGAATCTTTTGCTACAGTCAAGGTCATCTGCTTGTCCTTGAAGTCATAGTCCATTTGCACTTGCTCCACATTTGTATGGGTGCTGCTCTAATCAAATGTCTCATAGAATTTATCCACTAATGATTGGAGAGACTTTTAGGGTCATTTCAGATAAAGATTTTCCAGTTGTTCAACAATCATGATGGAAAAGGCTACTACATTAATTTCTCGCATTTAATATATGTGACTGGGGTGAATAGAAAATAAAATTTAACTCATTCATTTAAGTAACTGCAGTCACTACAGGGATAAAGATTCCTATATAATATTAAGTACTAAATGAAAAAAGGAAACAAGTATTTAGCATTAAATTAAAAAATACAAATAGCAATGTTCTTACATTCCACATTTACATTTATATTTTAATTCAACTGTCTTAGTTTGCATTAAAGTTGCACTTGTGAGATTACAACAGCATCTCTTTCCCACCAGCAAAACCTTAACAACCAAGTTAATTTTTCTATCAAGCAGCCTAGGACAAAACAAACAAATACATAAATATTGGACAGTATGCCATTATTTTATCTCCTACAACCTCAAAATGACTCTACGCTGTTCAAGCATAAGCACTTCATATGCCCCCACAGTTCTGAACTTTTAAATGTCATTTAATATTTTGCATTTTGGAAAATTGTCATTAGTGGAGTGAGAATCAAATGTTTTCCAGACAAAACTTGCACCTTTAATAATGGTTTATAATTATTGTTTTTTCCTGAGTGATTTTTAGAAAATGGTGGGTTGTCTAAAATGTATATGACTTGCTCACAAGATAGTGTTTCTGGAAAATCCAGGGAAAAGAAATAGTGAAGAAAATTTAGGCTGGTATTTTCAGCCTATGGGACTTCAACTTTTCTTGCTGAGACAAAATGACTACACAAGAATACCTTCTCTTTATCAGTTCAGTGTTGGTCCATACTGCCTTGTATTCTGAACTCCAGACCACTTCAAAGTGGGAAAAAACTGTCAGGACCTTAATTCAGCTCAGGTCTTCTTTAAGGTGCACTACCTGGTACAGGCATACGTAAAGCCAGCCGTGCAGCCCAATACATAGGAGAAATTTTTAGTTTTGAAGTCTTGTACTGGCAGGATCGGAAGAGGTTGAAGGGACTGAGCACAATGTAGAGCAAGAGGAAGGGGAGTTTAGATAGTTCATGTCTCTGTTTCTCAATACATGAGTCAGTAATTAAAAGGCAATGTTTCCCATGTCAAGACATTTCTTACCAACTGCAAAACTGTAGTTCACACTATTTTTAGGCGGAATCAGAATGGCAAAGAGAAAAAAAGCATGGTCATGAGACTTGGCATGGTCGAGCCTGGCTGTATCATCCTCTGGCACTGTAGTTGGAGGGTTAGTGTTCTAAAGCTGCGACACATAAGTAATCAAAGACAAACATTTTCAACCATTGATTAGTTGTCATACTTACATTCACTGGTGCCTGTTTTCCTGATAGCCTGAGCGGCTATCAAAGAAAAAATGATAGTGTAACTTATAGAAGAATTACAGTTTACAATAGCATTTGGAGAAAGCACAGCATGAAGTTTCATACTAAGCCAAAGAGTTGTGATGAATACTTTTTCTGTACTGATTCGATGAGAAGCCATGGTGCTGTTCATTAGCTCTAATATGGCATTAATACCAGCTAGTGACAGTAATGCTAGCAGTGGTAGGTTTGCAGAAGGTGAGATGTGATCATAGATGTAAATTCAAATATTTTATTTTCCTCACTCTGGATACTCAGTATTTCTTGAAGTAACACTGAAGCACCCATCTCCATGTCTCTTCCGATGTGATGGGATTTTAATGGTCCATTACATGGGCCCATAGAGATGAAAAATGTAGTTATTATTTCAGTTGAATTTATAGCATGTTCCAAGTACTTTTAGAATGATAAAAATAAGCTGAACATAATTTTCAAGACTGAGATATCTCTAAACCACTTACTACATCATTTGAAAAATTGCCTATTTGTTTTTTCATTTCAGTATTCATCTAATGTTGGGATGTATGAAAGCTAAGAAAAAATATGAAGAGAATCCAATCATTTTCATCAACTATCAGCAATTGTATGTGTTCAGCATCAAGAATTAAATGAAGGCATTGATTGGCTTCATATAGTTTTGAGTATGGGTAGAGTTAAAACTAAGCCATACCACATCTAATGTTTCAGAAAGGGAGTGGTCTAGGCTACAGTCTTAGAGACACTTCGGGATTTGTTTGTTGTTAGCCCTACTTCAAGCAATACGACTAAACAGCATTGCTAACAAATGTTTCTATAAAATTAAATGAAATGTTGGTCCTACCCCAACTCTTAGTAAGTATGTACTCAAATGCAGCACTACCAAAACAGAAGCAAGGACTGAGCAGATGGAGCAATCACACCACTAATCCTATAGTATGCTCCTGTTTCATGACTGAAACTAATGTGCAGTATACTTTAGGATAACATGTTCATTTTTCCTCATGGGATATACTGAGTCTTCCTATCTGCAGCAGAACATGCCGGAGTCTTGTTCAACAATTATGGAATTAAAGAGCAACTCACTGTTTCCTCAGGATAAATGGCAAAAAAATAACTTGTGCCTTTATTGCTGTTACATGAGTTCTATCCCAGGGACCAAGCTGAGGGTGAACACACAGGCGTGAAGACAGTCAAGAGACAGTTGAGGTATTTCCTAATATTTGACTGCTTGGCTTTCAGCACTAGTACTGACTTTTAATGAAATTTTATTTATAATGTTAAGAAATTGGACTGTTTAACTTGCCTATGTGTCTATTAGCTATTTTTTAGAGGTTGAGAATCAAATCAAAACCGAACTCCTTTCATTTGTTTTTCCTCTTTTCTCTCTAGAGTGCTGTAGCTTTCCTTTTATATGTCATTTTTTTCCTTCAGTGTTCTTTAACTTGCTTCTGGCATCTGAATTCTGGTGGCTTAAAATTTAAGAGCCTTTTTTTTCTTACCATCATTTGTCCAGTACTTAGCTTCAAGTGTAGATAACTATTTCATTGTATGTGATATTTAATTTCTTTCCCTGAGTAGCAAGAGTTGAGTTGAGGTCATTGATCATACCAGATTTGTTGCGCATGTCAGGGTTGCATTTCAATTCTAATTTCAAGTATTCTTTTCATTTACTACAAGTTTTTTAGTGAAATGTATTTATGTCACTTTTTTAATCTTCTAGGAATAAATCTCGCTAATTCTTTTACAGCCATGCTATATAGAATGAATAATACTGAAAAAGATGGAAGAAAGTGCTACTATATATATATTTAATATAAGTTTATGTGGTTGAAAATATCACATGTTTCCAAAAGTGAACAGCTATAGATACATACATACTTATACATTTATGGTCCACTTCTAAACTGAATATATTAATCTTGTGATTCAAGGGTAGCTAAAGTTTGTTTTCTTAACAGTATAACAGTTTCTTAACAGTATAGTATCATGTCTAAAAAACTTCACACTCATATTTAGGACATCTAATGTTTTCTGTTACAGATTATTATCATAAAATTTTCTCTGTACATTTGGAAAAATGTTACGATTTAACAAGTGACTTTCCTTCAGAAAGAAGTGATTTCATTGTATCTTGTGACAGTCTGCTCAGATTAAGTGAAGTTTATATAATATTAAAAATATTTTTACCCCTTTCTCACCCATATTCCTTCAAGACTTTCTGCCAAAATCACCAAATATTCCCATGTGGAGCTAGATTCTTTCTAGACCCTGAAGACCTAGTGCAGGTTTACTGAGAAGAAATGTTAATTGTTACAAGGCCTCTGTGAGGAGGAAGTAGAAACAAACCTTTCTTCCTCAAGAGAGCTCTGTGGAGCTGAATTCTCCACAGAATTCTCTGTGGAGCCTATAAGATGCTGACAAAGACAGACAGATTTTTTATTTCTTTCTTTCAAAACAATTTTCATACCGGCCAGAGGCAATCAGATTTTAGTGTTGGAAGTGAAGGGGAAAAGACTGACTTCTCCACAAAAGACTAGATCAATACCTGACTCCAAGACTGCTTGTTGTGTAGAAATGAAATAGGCAACACAGACTATGTATAAGGCAAACACAACTAAGGCATTATCTAGATGGGGAAAAAAAGAAAAATCTTTCACAATAAGAAAATTTTGTTTGCAGTTCTAAGCCTTGATTCAGTAGGCTAGCTAGAATATCCCAGGGAAATAACACCAGCATAAACAGATTACAACACAGTCCCTGTATACATCTTAGCAGAACTCGGTTTTGTATTATCCTGTCATAAAATACAGTAAATGTTTCTGTGAGCCATACTGATATTTTTTTTTGCAAACTGGATTCTTAAGAACAACATCTTAATTGCAGATGGTGGCAGTTGAATTATGCAAGATTCTTCTACTGTATTGGTAATTTCTCACTGAGATTTTTCAAAATTTTTATTTGGATGCTTTTTTTGAACTACATTAGTATTTCATAAGAAAGATAAAGAGTACAGAGGAGTCTGAGAGCAAAATGAGTCTCTAAAATGACTGAAAAGATTACAGTCTGTGTCAGCATTCTTTGTAAGAAATTTGGACAATTATGTACTGTGACTTTGAATTATGGATCATTTATCCAATTCTTCTGACATGGTAGTTACAATGGACTTCATTCTGATATCTTTTCACTAAAAATTTGCAAAACATCCAACACAAAATATTTCTAATTAAACATTAAAGCATTGAAAACAAGGGCTTTTTAACTTGCATTCAGTCTTCTATTTTTTAATAAGTGTATATGCATAACACGTGACATATACATATATGCATGTTATGCATATGTACATATTTAACTACACCAGAATAAAATTTGAAAATAAACTAAAAACTAAAACTCTCTTTAAACAAAGGAAAAGCTAAAAAGAAAAACTCTTGGATTCGCTTTACAGAAACCCACCTAGTCATCCTATTGTATGTTAGCTTGACCATGACCTATTAATTCCCCCAGCAACTCTAAGGGATAGTGATTCTTTTTCTGTCGATAAGAATTTCTATAAAATTGAAAATTCTATATTTTGTGCTGCTTCATATGCTTGAAAGGGGTCTTAAGGATTTCATTTCACAAAATGTTGGCATCTAACTACTTTTGAGGGCGATGTTATGCCCTCAAATGGTATTGAAGGCCTGAAGGTTACAAGAGTCTGAATACCCTCTAACTGCCGTGACCTGTCAAATTCCAGAAATATTTCCCCTGTGAAGCTTAGGCCTTCTGACTGCTTCCAGAGCTCTGACCCCTGATCAACATAACTTTCCAACAGAAGAATTTAACAAAGACAAAAAGGTCAAGTTTTGAAGGTAATAGGTGAAGAAAGATTTTTTGCTTTACAGTTATATCCTGCAGCTTTATTTGTTTGGAATTAGTTTGATCAGTAATTTGAGGTGCAGCTGATGGTATCTGAGAATTTTCTCTTAATAAACCATCCAGAGTAGTAGATTGCTGATCAGTGCCTTTGATCTTCTCCACTTCCTCTTAAGAAAGTTTATATTCCCATTCTCTGAACTTCTGCCCTGTAAATCTAAGTTTTCTAAGACAGGAGAAGTGCTTTCTGACCCACAGAGAATGTGAAGCTGTTTGTGGTTTCTTTTGAATATCAAGCCTACTGTATGGCTGTAAAGCATTAGGTCAACAGCCCAGAGGATTCCTTTAAAACCTTGGTTACCCTGAAACTGGGAAGCAGAGTAAAGTGTCCTGACCCAGCTGACACAGATTATCTGTAGGCAATAACTGTTGAACTCAGCTTTCCCAAGACAGGTATCAGCTCTGATAGTTTGCTGTTTTGTTATCAAAAGAATGTCTATCTAATAAAAATATTCAGGTTTCAGAGTAATTTTTATTTTCTTTATGTAAACATGTAAGAAATTTTCAGGTTATATATAAAAATGGAATCTCCGTATTTTCTTTAGAGAAACTGATCAAGAAGCCTTCAATTTTTTACTGCTAACATTACCAAAATTTTGATTATATTGACATCTTTTTCCATCAATTATTTATCTCTTGGCTTTAATTTTTCAACTTAAATGAATAGTAGTCCACTGTAGAGTCCTAACATGAAGCTCTGTGATGCATGTAAAAGGACTTTTGACCTAACTTCTACTGAGATAACTTTTGACTTAAATTTTTCATCAACCATAGCATTTCTTTCATTATTTTACTGAATTTAATAATGCAGTTGTAAAGCTATCTCGGATTGGTAGTGAAATCTATCTATAATCAGTAAGCATTTAGTATTTTGACTTTCTAAATATATAAATACACATACTTAGGAATTAGTGGAAAGCTGTTAGGTCATTATGCTGTTCACTGGGAACTGCAAGTGTCTACATGATTCTTATTAAGTGAAATATCTGCAATGATAATACATTATTGTGTCATCTGCCTAAGAAATTGGTATAAATCAGCACTTTAATATTTGGCATAATATTAATCAGTACAATATAAACTATGTGCAAATCATGTATATCAGGATTGATGGATTTTCCAAGCTTGTCTGAAATCAAATTTGGAGGTACTCCAAAAGAATATTTTACTGAAAAGTCTTCATAACACAGGTCTGCATTGTGGTGTCCAGTCCTAGCCACAGGATCCAGCTTGATACTGACACACAGGGATACCATCTCTCTGTGCCTCTGACAGCAGTAAGAGAAGTACATGTTTGTAGGCCTGAAATATAAGTGTACCACAGTCTACTGGCTCCCCACATCTGGACAAGAAAGCAGTATGGCAGTGGGTTGGACTGTGGCCTACTTGTCTGTTCTATGTATAAATTGAGCAAATTATTGACTACTGGGACTAGACATGTTTCCAAAGAGAAATCACTCTTTTCTCCAGGCTAAGCTACCTCAGCTCTATGAGCACCTCTTCATCAGACCTGTGCTACAGACCCTTTGCCAGCATCATTGTCCTTTGATGGACATGCTCTTCCCTAAATGTCTTTGTTGTAGTGAGAAGCCCAAACTGGAGGTAAAAGAACCCCAACCTGTGCCTGTATAGACTGAAAAATCGAAGTGACTGCCCTCTGTGGGCACATGTTGTGCAGCTTCCACAGGCCATTTGGTGTGTGTGGTGTTTGCCAGCTCCTTATCTTCCCCGTGTTTCTCCTTCTTTCCAATTCTGCATAGTACATACTGTGCTTTGCCCTCAGAGCCCTCCCACCTTTGCTGTGCTAGGAGAGCAACTTTGCAGCGTGGGGATGGACATCAACAACTCATCATGTAACATGGGTGTGGGATGTGCCTGGTGCAAAGCCTCACAATGAGCAGTCCTCTCAATGAAGTGGGATTTTGCATAGTATCCTTCAGCAGGACTCCCTGCTGGGGACAGAGCTGCCCCTCCATCTTCTCTCTTATATGAAGTGCCTGAGAGCTAAAACTCACTGAGAGAATGGCAGTACTGTTCTAGGTGTCTGGTATTCCATGGGGATCTAACTAATCAGCAAAGATCAGTTTTCCAAAGTTTTTCTGGAGCAGGGAATAGTCAAGGTTGTGGCAAAGGGAGCATGGTGAAAAGATGCATGTCAGGTGGCAGTTGCTGAAACGTGTGTTGATGTATGGCACTGCAGAACACCACAGATGTTCACTTGGCTCTAAGTATTGACTTTGAAAAAATTAAGGAAAGGTTTTGGTACAAACCTCTCAAAGAGGGTGTCGTGTACAAGAGATCCAATCATGCTACCTTTGAGCTAAATCTTTGGGCTACTATCCGGGGACTGCACAGTGGGGAGAAGTCTTTAAAAGCAAAATGAACTGCTTACAGATAGAAAAATGCCAAGAACTTTTATTTGAAACCTAATCAAAGGTTCAAAAACTGGCTCATCAGTAGCCAGTAAAAATTTATATTTTGCACAATATACTCTTTTGTCAAGGGATGCATTAAATGTCCAGCTGGTTCAGGCAGCAAAAAATTACTTTGTTTTGAATATATTCATACTTCAAGAGTTTAACAGAAAGCAATATAGGAGAATACAAAGAAAATAGTTCTTTCCTAGCTGCTTCACTTTCCTTCTGAAGTGATAATGTAAAAATGATGTATTTGTCATTTTCTTGAGCACCTAGTGTTTGTATGTGAAACAATTTTAGTCAAATAGGGCAAAAGATTATAAAAAACCTTTCTTTTATGAGTTTCTGAAAACCAAGATTGCTTTAAAACTATTATAAACTTTTTTTGGCTCTCTTTCAACCAAAATTACAACCTGTAAGCTTTCAACACATTTTCTAGAGGTTGATAAAATATTAAAAAGGAATTCATTAATCTTTTATACAAGTTGTAACTTATTCTTAGTATGTTCTCACATGGTTATAGATTTCTTACAATCTACTAAGTCAATAAATTGAAAGAACACTTTCAATTTCTAGTTCAGTACAAAAGTCTTTACGCACTATTACTGTAAAGCTTTTGGTCTATTTAAACTGTATATCATAATTATGCCACAAATATATCACTAAGTAAAGTATCAAATTAAATTATTTCTATAATGCTACAATTTAGACATATCAAGAGCTCTAAAATTCTAACACACATGAAAATTTTCCTATTCCATCAATAGTACTTCTAAATTTAATTTACCTGTCTTTATTCTGACAAAACTATTTTCACTTTTATTTTATAAAGACTATAAAATAAAACTTGAAAGTAATTTATAGACAAATGAAGCTGAACTTTAAGTGTTATCATTCAGTAGAAGAATTTTCAGTGACATTTTGTCAATGTAAATATGTTTACTACTTCAGTTGATGTGACTGAGAGCTTTTCTTTAATAATCAAATGGAAAACATTACAATACCTTTACAATTACACTGTAAAGTGTGAAAGTGTGAAAAACCATTTCACTTATTCAGTGACACTAAATTAGTTTCCCTTCAGATATATCATAAGTACTGAGAAGTATCTGACTTGTCCTGTAATATGTTTTTCATACGGAACTATTTTTAAAATTAATTACTATTCATATCTGAATAGATACTGTAATACTATAGTATGAAACTTTGTAAGAGAAGAATTTGCAGCTCTGCCATTATACATTTTAAAAACTCGTCATTGTATGCACAACATATACTTCTTCCATGCTTGATATAAGTTTGCTTTTACTTTTTATGGAGGTAAGCTATCACCCAAAGGCTTATTTTTTTTGCTTAGCATGAATTCAAGACTTATCAATTCTTGGTTTTGTTTCTGTTCTACTCCCAACCTTAGTGGAGCATTATTAGTTGTCATACTAAATCCCAGTGTAAGTGGAATTAAGTAAATCCTGAATGCATTTCTGTCACTCTATTAACTTTAAATGTTCTTTCCCTCTTCCTTCCCTCTGCCACTCTTTTCAGTATGCACAGATGTTTAGGAAACAAATCAAAAAATCTAAGTAGTTAGATAAGATATTTATCCTTTAGATGGTAGCCTTCCGTTACTGAGGATTATGTTTGTTTTGGTTTTTTTCCCTTTTCACAGTATGCATGAAAAAAAAATGTTATATCTCATTGGTTGTTTAATATGTGTTAATTGCAATTGTGCAGTATTGTTGTATTTTTACTTTTTATACAGTTCTGTTTTAAAACATTTCAAAAATAGGGTAAAGCAATACATTCATGAGGTGAGTGAGAATGAAAAATCACTTGTGAGACCAACCTGGTTTTGTATGGTTTCTCTGGCCATGTAGACTTTTCCCAGCACAACATGTCATGGTGTGAGTTGCTTATATGTGTGTAGGGGCATGGCACTGCAGAACACCACAGATGTTCACTTGGCTCTAAGTATTGATAGTAAAAAAATTATTTAGTTTATGAGAGGCTTTTCCTTTGGAAATGTTTAGGGGTTCAGATTGGGTTTGTAGTGGTTTCTGATTTTAACAAACACGTGACTTCCCAGGAAGGTACTTCTGACATTTACACAGGATTAACACTGGAATAACTTGGTCAGTCTTCAGGAAGCAATCATTTCTCCTGCCCCAGCAAATAAGAAGGAGCAGTTTGTTCTATAAACCTAGCTACTGAATGATTAGATTGATTGATAGATAGAGAGACAGATAATCTGTTTGCATTTCTGCTGAAATGGAGAAAGAAAAACAGAGTGGTTTGATTTGAACACATATGAAAATCTTCTTTACTATTTGAATGCAGTATGCAATAACAATTACTTGAAATTAATTTTGCTAAATGAGTAGCATAGATAATTGAAAATATTAAATAGCTTCTGACAGACTATTCAGGAAGAAAGGTGCACTTCTTTTGAAGTATAAAACCATAGAGTGGCTGTGTAAAACTTTGTAATATCAAAAATAAAATTAAAAAGGATAAAAAGGAGGGAATGCAGACAAGTACTAAAAGTTATATTTACTAAAAATGGAAGATAAAAGTAAAGTTTAAAAACCCCAAGTGTAGCTTTTAATATTTTACTAAATTCTAATCATAAGTCTTTTGCATATGTGTGTTGGCAAGCTTTTATTTATTCACAGATGCAAGAGGAATAGTACCTAAAGTTATGATATGTACCAGTTTTGAAGTTCAGGAGAATAAGAGTTTGTGTTAAATTAGTTCTTTAAACTGCTCAAGTAAGGCTTTAAATATTCCAGCCCATCTTGCAGACATGAAAACTTCTCTATTGCTGTGAAAAACAAAGTTGATATTGGCTGATAAATTTTAAAAAATGTATAAAATAATATGTATTTTTACTTCTTTATTTTATTTTCCCGGACTTATATAGATTCGTAGATTTCACTAGGCAAATTAAATGTAACATTTTCAGGAAAGCTAATATAAAGTCCTGGAAGAGTTATACTTGATCTCTCTGGAAAATGTCCCCCCCTTTACACTTCAGAAAATGCCTTTGCTAAAAGATATCAGCCTATGTAAAAGCAGCCCTTTTCCATCCCCTGCTTGACTTTCTTAAAACCCTAGGCAGCCCTGGAGGCTCACGCTGGGCACAAGAGCAGTGACTGCCCAGTCCAAATAGCGGCTGACTTGGCACAGCACCTCTCTCACCCAGCACAGCTTTGCTCCAGGAGTGGTGCAGGTTCAATGAATGGGCTTCAGAGCAGCTGCCAGCACTCCTTTCTGGCAGACGACAAAAGGAGTTCTGTGCCATGCAAAAGCCTTTACTAAGTTTCAAGGTATTAAAGAGTAAGTGCTGGAAGAATGTGGCACAGGGACAGGCTGGCCTATCATCCATCGGGACTACTAGAAAGAGAAAAATCTCCTTTATGATTATTTAATAGATTAGACAGAACATTGGTGTGAACTCCCTTCCAGTACTGTTCTGGAATGCCATTGTATGTTAGTCATAAAATATGGCCCCTTAGCACAAATAAATATGGGGATAATATATTATGGATATGCAACATAATAAAATCAAAACCATTTGAAAAATTATTTAAGAATAACTTCCAGGCATGATTCTGAGTCACTATTTTCAGTAGCTTATACACATCAAATAAGAATCAGCAACAACTTTTGATCTGTAGCTGGAGAGAAATTAAGAAACAGCCTTCATGGTTTGCCTTCCTTTTCTTTGTCTATCAATATGAAAAATTATTCTGGGGAAGGGAAACTTAAACTGAAGAAAAATTTCTGAGAGGGCAGAAAAAGATGATTTCAATGTCAGTAGATTGGCAATTTGCATAAACCAAGGATCTTTCTTTCAGCCCTCTCAATTAAAAAAAAAAAAAAAAAAGGAGGGGCACTGCATAATTTTTGCCTAATCACTATTTGATCAGTTTGGTTTGTCTTGTTCCTACTCCTCTATCACAAGCAGAAACTCTTCAGTAAAAAGTCACTTCTTTTTGAGACATGAGCCAGGAGCTAGAATTGTTGTTATCTGAGGAGAATATTATTGTCATATAGTGGAAGTAATGCAAAATACAAATGTCAAACATTAAAATGAAATTATATATTAATCATTTTTCAGTAACTGGGATTAGGTTTCTGCAGATTTGGATTTTTTTGAGCTTTTTTCCCCTTTTTTTTCCAATGTGCACTTTCACAGTGTGCCGATGTGCTCATGATAAATGGCCAGTTATGAGACTATTACTAGCTGACACAAAGAATCTTTACTCCCTACAATGCTTAGTGCTGAGATGATTTTCATTTCTGGAAGCCTGAGGATGCATATGAGTTAGACATGAGTTCTGCTTTTCCAAATTATTCTCTGATTTTTTTTTTTTTCTTTTGGTAGTTTTACATGCTCCCTTTGCTGAAGCATTATTATTATTGTTGTTATTATTATTATCATTATCATCATCATCATCATCTATAATTTAGCAGCTCTCTTTTATAACTGTGTTATAGTCCCCACAGTCTAAGAAAATATACCATTGACCATCATTTATGTCTCCAGTAATAAAAGAATTTATCATTTCAGCAATTTTCTTGGTTATTTGTAAAGGGAGGTTTATGCTATCTACTCAGGTTTCATTTTGTTCTGAAGACCATGGGATGCTTTAGTATGTGGAGGAATCATAGAAGCAATCTATCTGTCTACTGAAATTTTGCATTTAACAGGTAACATCACTAAGGATTTAATGGGCAAGGACAGGCTGAATCATTTATCTTAGTACTGCATCCCTATGTTGTTTTCATTTCAACATAGGGAAGTTATAAAACCATAATTTTAAGTGAGACTGTACTTTCTCATTTCAGCACAGGATAAAAATTTCTTGTTTCATTTTAGCAGCAGAATAATAGTGGTGCTAATGAGTAGGAAACTGTATTTTGTAACATTGTCCCAGGTTAAGGGATTAACAGTTTTCCAAAGATATTGTGCTATTTACTCATCTGTAGATCTGTTGGCTCCTGAACTAATGTCCTTCCCTTCCCTTCCCTT
>VXBR01007644.1:10699-24797 GCA_013400215.1 Cisticola juncidis | reverse complement strand
TGTATTTGGGAATGTGTGTGTTATACATGGGAATGTATGGGCTGTATTTGGGAATGTATGGGTTGTATATGGGAATGCACGGGCTGTGTTGGGGAATGTGCGTGTTGTATACATGGGAATGTATGGGTTGTATTTGGGAATGTATGGGTTTTATTTGGGAATGTATTGTATATGGGAATGCATGAGTCATTTAGGAATGTGTCTATTGTATTTGGGAATGTATGCACTGGATATGGGAATGCATGGGCTGTATTTGGGAATGTGTGGGCTGCATATGGGAATGCATGGGTTATGTTTGGGAATGTGTGGGTTGTATTTGGGCATGGGTTCTGTTTGGGAACGTATGTATTGGATATGAGAATGCATGGATTGTATTTAGGAATGCGTGTATTGTATATAGGAATGCACGAGTTGTGTTTGGGAATGCGTGTGTTGTATATGGGAATGAATGAGTTGTATTTAGGAATGTATTTAGTGTATGTGGGAATGCATGGATTGCATTTGGAAATGCATGGGTTTTATTTGGGAATGTATTGTATATGGGAATGCATGAGTCATAATTAGGAATGTGTCTATTGTATTTGGGAATGTATGCACTGGATATGGGAATGCATGGGCTGTATTTGGGAATGTGTGGGCTGCATATGGGAATGCATGGGTTATGTTTGGGAATGTGTGGGTTGTATTTGGGCATGGGTTCTGTTTGGGAACGTATGTATTGGATATGAGAATGCATGGATTGTATTTAGGAATGCGTGTATTGTATATAGGAATGCACGAGTTGTGTTTGGGAATGCGTGTGTTGTATATGGGAATGAATGAGTTGTATTTAGGAATGTATTTAGTGTATGTGGGAATGCATGGATTGCATTTGGAAATGCATGGGTTTTATTTGGGAATGTATTGTATATGGGAATGCATGAGTCATAATTAGGAATGTGTCTATTGTATTTGGGAATGTATGCACTGGATATGGGAATGCATGGATTGTATATAGGAATGTGTGTATTGTATTTGGGAATGCGTGTGTTTTAACTGGGAAAGCATGTGTTTTAACTGGGAATGCGTGTGTTTTAACTGGGAATTCAGAGTGTGTTTTAACTGGGAATGCATGTGTTAACTGGGAATGCATGTGTTTCAACTGGGAATTCAGAGTGTGTGTTAACTGGGAATGCATGTGTTTCAACTGGGAATTCAGAGTGTGTGTTAACTGGGAATGCATGTGTTTCAACTGGGAATGCATGTGTTTCAACTGGGAATTCAGAGGGTGTTTTAACTGGGAATTCAGAGGGTGTTTTAACTGGGAATGCGTGTGTTTTAACTGGGAATGCGTGTGTTTTAACTGGGAATTCAGAGTGCATTTTAACTGGGAATTCAGAGGGTGTTTTAACTGGGAATGTGTGTGTTTTAACTGGGAATTCAGAGTGTGTTTTAACTGGGAATTCAGAGTGCATTTTAACTGGGAATTCAGAGGGTGTTTTAACTGGGAATGTGTGTGTTTTAACTGGGAATTCAGAGTGTGTTTTAACTGGGAATTCAGATTGTTTTAACTGGGAATTAGACGGTGTTTCAGGCAGGCTCCAGCCCCTCCTAGGCAGTGCCTGGGGGGATCCCTGTGTCCCTCCTGTTGATCCCTGTGTGCTCCCACCCCTCTGTCCCAGCTCTCCCCACCCTCAACAAGGGGTGCAACACAGAGGGGAAAATTTGACACTGAGTGATCTTAGTTGTTTCAGCCAGCCAGAAGCATTTGCTGTATTGCTCAGAGCAATGTTGTATCACTCATTCCCTTTTCCCAAAGCCAAGTCTTTTTTTTAAATTATTTTTGATTATTTTATGCCTGATTTCCATGTGCTGGGGTGGTTGTTAAGGTTTTGTTGGTTGTTCTTTGGTTTGCCATCTTGCACATGGCATTGTTTAGCTGCAGATTTGAAGCTGGGCCATTTCTTTTGGCAAGAACAGTTTTAAGTGTCAGACTCACTTTTATCCCTCCTACAAGTGGGAGAGGCAAAGCAAAGGAATTGAGCTGTGATGAGCTGCAGTACTGAGAAATTAAACTGGCCCCTGTGCCCAAACTCTTCCTTCCCTGGATCCCTCTCTTCTGTTCTCTTGGCATTTTGAACCAGATCAGAGTAATTTTTCTTGGGAAAATAGGATGTTGAGGCTTCAAGGGTAGAAATCATACAAAACAGAAAGTGTACTAAAAAAAGAAATCCTAGTTTGATGATTCCTTGTTTTGGGGTTGTTTTTTTTTAACCTTAACATGTTGAATGAGGTTTCATCTTACTCTGTTTCTAATAAAACAGGAAGGAGAAAAACGCCTTATTTGCAGCAGGACAGGGTTATTCAGCTGTTGTAGTTAGTGATTGGTACTAATTCGCAGTTTATCTCAATATTCTTATATAAGTTTTTATATCCTGTACACACACAGCCATAGCAGAGGATTCTGCAAGGTGCCTTTTTGAATTCTTTAAGGTGTTTCTGAGATATTTGAGATATTAATGTTTAAGCACATTTCTGAGACATTGTTACCTGTCTCTCTTTACTTCCCATCTCCTGCATGTCCAAAATACTCTCCTGAAGAGAATTAAATACAAGCTTTTCTCAAAAACCACTTCAGAGAGGCACAAAATCCTGGCCCATATGGAAAATAATTACTCCCACATGTGAACTGCTTACAGAAAAATCAAATAATTCTTCTGTTTGTCTTTATTTACTTTTTTTACTTTGCTGCCAGTGCAGTAAGATGTAAATAACTTCACTGCTGTTTTGTCCTGGCAAAAACTATGTTAGAATTCCCTGGAAAGCTCAGCTCTTTTATTTTACTGGCCTTGCTATTACTCTGCCTGAAGCACCACCAAAGAAGGGAAATTCCCTCCTTTCTCACTGACCTTGTGTGGGGGTAGGTGATTTTTTTGTGGGTAAAATTTTGAAAAATGGTCAAGAAATTAAATTAAATCAATTCTGTTAATCTTTTGAACATTTATAACTTAATTTACATTGAGCATAATGCATTCTCATCATCAAATATATGGAATTTATTCCAGTACCTGTGTTATTTCCCTTCAGCCACCTGGAGAAAGTGGGACATTCTCTTCACAGGGCCTTGTGTAAATTTCCACAGTAAACAACCATGAAAAGAGCATTTTATGGTTATATTTAACGTAGAGATGGTGAAGTTCTGCTGTAGTGTAGCTGTGAATGGACATTTTGGGGAATTTGCATGTGCTGAGAATGACAGTGATGTTAATTAAGTATGAAATATAAATTAATTCATCTGCTGGAAAGGCAGATGAATCCCAGCAGGAAAGGATTTGTGCTCTAGACTGGCTCAGAGTTCTTCCTATTTATTGTACATCCCATGGGACTGGGATGGACTGTGGAATACAGAGGTAGGGCTAGGAAAACTCAACTTCTGAACAAAAATTACACCACCAAGACAACAAATACCTGGAGAATCTGCAACCCCCTTCTCTGTGTGGCCATAGAATGAAACAAACACTTCATGTGTTGGCATTTAGTGCTGCATGTGGAACTCAGTGAAGTTGACAAAATCCACGTAAAATCACTTTTAAGATCTGCTTTCACACTGCCCTTTTTCTCTTCACTGAAATAACAAGAACTTCTATGGAAGTGCACTGTGGATTGTTACTTTTGATCAAAGAAACAGCTGAATATTTGAGAGTTTAATATGAATTGGATAGTTTGTGGGTTTAATTGTAGGGGCTATGAAGCTGACACACAATCAGTGTAAAATCACTTTTAAGATCTGCTTTCACACTGGTCTTTTTCTCTTCACTGAAATAACAAGAACCTCTGTGGAATTGCAATGTGGATTGTTAGTTTTACCCACATAAACAGCAGAATATCCAGGGTTAATGTGAATTTCATGCTGCTGAGTGTTCCCTGTGCTTGTGCCCTGCAGAACCGTCCCTCTGTGATCACCTGTGCCTCTGCCAACAACCGCAACTGCAACCTGTCCCACTGCCCGGTGGCACACGGCGCCTGCGCGGGGGCCGCCTACAGGAGACCCTCCAGCTGTAAGTGTCCCCTGAGAGCCCCTGGGCTGTGCACAGGGACAGGAGGGACAGGGGACAGCCCTGTGTGCCCTCCTGTGCCGCAGCACACAGCTAGGGGGAGAGGTGTTTGTTCTTCTTGTGTTGAAAAGCTGATTTTAAAAAACCGAGCCCCCCACACGGACAAAAAGTCATTGTGTTTATTTTAGACAGCAGCCAGGGCCAGCAGGTCCCCCCACGCTCTGATTTTAGGAGCTGGAGTTTGCCCTGCTCTCTCAGTAGGCAGGAGACTCTTGTGATTCAGCTGCATTCACAGAAATCTTCCCTGCAGCCACAAACTCCCTTGCAGAGCCTGCACCTCCGCCCTGCTCTGCACAGAGCACACAAAAACCTTTCAGGGCAGTTGCTACAGCAACCCAAGGCAGGAGCTGCAGCTTTGTGCCTTCTGTGCAGTTATTCCTGCTGGAATCTGCTCAGGAGGTGCTTGCTGGGAGAGCTGGGCTGGTTCTGTTCTCCCAGGGCACAGAACGCTCAGGGGAAGCTCAGCCCTTCCCTTTACCTGCTGGGGCAGAGCTGGAACTCCCAGCATTGCCAAAATCTCAGGCACTGGGGCTCCAGCAGCAACCCAGAGCCCATAGCAGGGTCATTATTAGTATTTTATTATTAAAAGCATTTTTTTTTATATTTTTATAAAGATCAGTATACTGTTGATAACTAGAATTGACTCTTTGACTCTTCAGAAATCAATCATTGGGGCTCTCAGATGTTACAAGTTTAATCACAAACTGGTGCTGCTGGTCCAGCAGCTGTCCCAGCAGGCATGGGAACAGGGCTGGATGTTTCCAAAAAAGATTTGTCTCCTGTCAGGTGAGGAGGTGTCTTTATGACCCTCATGATTATTTTAGGATCAATCAAGCATTGCTTTAGGGTCAAGCTGGGGGGCTGTGCCATTGGTGCCAACAGTTCCAAGTATTTTTGGAAAGACAATTCATATTCAGACACAGAAATACTGATTGTAAATTGTAAAACTGCAGTGCTCTTATATTTAGTCTGAGGAATTACTACAGTTCTTGTTCAAAATCTGTCTTTTAAGGCTCTTGTAGTAGTCTTACAGCACTTACTGCAGTGCTTCACACTGCCCTTTCTCTGTTCACTGAAAGAACAAGAACCTCTATGGAAATGCAGTGTGGATTGTTACTTTTGATCCAAGAAACAGCTGAATATTTGGGGGTCTAATATGAATAGGACAGTTTATAGGTTTAATTACAAGGGCTCTGAAGCTGACACAATCAGTGTAAAACCACTTTTAAGATCTGCTTTCACACTGCCCTTTTCTGTTCACTTACATGAGAACCGTTGTGGAGATGCAGTGTGGATTATTAGTTTCAGCCATAGAAACAGCTGAATATTTGGGGGTCTAATATGAATAGGACAGTTTATAGGTTTAATTACAAGGGCTCTGAAGCTGACACAATCAGTGTAAAACCACTTTTAAGATCTGCTTTCACACTGCCCTTTTATCAGTGTAAAATCACTTTTAGATCTGCCCTTTTTCTGTTCACTTACATGAGAACCTCTATGGAAATGCAGTGTGGATTGTTAGTTTTAGCCATAGAAGCCGCTGAATATTTGATTGTTTAATATGAATTGGACAGTTTATGGGCTTAATTACAGGGGCTGTGAAGATGACACAATCAGTGTAAAATCACTTTTAAGATCTTTCACACTGCCGTTTTCTGTTCAATGAAATAACAAAAACCTTTGTGGAAATGTAGTGTGGATTATTAGTTTTAGCCATAGAAGCAGCTGAATATTTGATTGTTTAATATGAATTGGACAGTTTGTGGGCTTAATTGCAGGGGCTATGAAGTTGACACATAATCAGTGTAAAATCACTTTTAAGATCTTTCACACTGCCCTTTTCTGTTCACTACGGAACTGCAGTGTGGATTGTTAGTTTTAGCCATAGAAACAGGTGAATATTTGAGGGTTTAATATAAATTGGATTGTTTATGAGTTTAATTGCTCGAGCTGTGAAGCTGACACACAATCAGTGTAAAATCACTTTTAAGATTGTTTTCACACTGCCCTTTTTCTGTTCATTGAAATAACAAGAACCATTGTGGAAGTGCAGTGTGGGTTGTTAGATTTAGCCACAGGAGCAGTTGAATACTTGGGGGTTTAATATGAATTGGATTATTTATGGGTTTAATTGCTCGAGCTGTGAAGCTGACACACAATCAGTGTAAAATCACTTTTAAGATTGTTTTCACACTGCCCTTTTCTGTTCACTACGGAACTGCAGTGTGGATTGTTAGTTTTAGCCATAGAAACAGGTGAATATTTGAGGGTTTAATATAAATTGGATTGTTTATGAGTTTAATTGCTCGAGCTGTGAAGCTGACACACAATCAGTGTAAAATCACTTTTAAGATTGTTTTCACACTGCCCTTTTCTGTTCACTACGGAACTGCAGTGTGGATTGTTAGTTTTAGCCATAGAAACAGGTGAATATTTGAGGGTTTAATATAAATTGGATTGTTTATGGGTTTAATTACTGTGGGGGGCTGTGAAGTTCACACAATCAGTGTAGGATCCCTTCAGAGCTGTGCTGATGTCCCTGTGCTGTGTGAGCAGAGGGCTCAGTGACACAGTGAGTGTAGGATCCCTTCAGAGCTGTGCTGATGTCCCTGTGCTGTGTGAGCAGAGGGCTCAGTGACACAGTGAGTGTAGGATCCCTTCAGAGCTGTGCTGATGTCCCTGTGCTGTGTGAGCAGAGGGCTCAGTGACACAGTGAGTGTAGGATCCCTTCAGAGCTGTGCTGATGTCCCTGTGCTGTGTGAGCAGAGGGCTCAGTGACACAGTGAGTGTAGGATCCCTTCAGAGCTGTGCTGATGTCCCTGTGCTGTGTGAGCAGAGGGCTCAGTGACACAGTGAGTGTAGGATCCCTTCAGAGCTGTGCTGATGTCCCTGTGCTGTGTGAGCAGAGGGCTCAGTGACACAGTGAGTGTAGGATCCCTTCAGAGCTGTGCTGATGTCCCTGTGCTGTGTGAGCAGAGGGCTCAGTGACACAGTGAGTGTAGGATCCCTTCAGAGCTGTGCTGATGTCCCTGTGCTGTGTGAGCAGAGGGCTCAGTGACACAGTGAGTGTAGGATCCCTTCAGAGCTGTGCTGATGTCCCTGTGCTGTGTGAGCAGAGGGCTCAGTGACACAGTGTAGGATCCCTTCAGAGCTGTGCTGATGTCCCTGTGCTGTGTGAGCAGAGGGCTCAGTGACACAGTGTAGGATCCCTTCAGAGCTGTGCTGATGTGCTGATGTCCCTGTGCTGATGTGCTGATGTCTCAGTGCAGCTCTCACCCCTGTCCCTGTCCCGCAGCCTCTGCCGCCTGTGACCCGGTGGTGGAGGAGCACTTCCGCAGGAGCCTGGGCAAGAACTACAAGGAGCCCGAGCCCGTGGCCAACTCTGTGTCCATCACGGGCTCTGTGGATGACCACTTTGCCAAGGCCCTGGGGGACACGTGGCTGCAGCTGAAGGCCAAGGACGGCAGCGGGGGCAGCCCCGAGGCGCGGCGGGGCCGGGCGTCCCCCTCGGCACACATGGTCAGCCACAACCACTCGCCCTCCGTGGCCTCCTGAGGACTGCACCCCTTCCCACCGGGATCTGCATGGTTTGACTGAGCTTGGAACAAGTGCTGGGGGAGGGAGGACGGTCTGCAACACATGAGTTTGTGTACTCACTTCGTTGTTGTTTTCATTTTTGGTTTTTTTAAATTGTTTTTGTAAAAGGGTGCCCTTAAAGACGATAGCAGGAACTATTTCATAAAGATACACACGATGTAGCATCCTTTTTTTTTATTTCCTGCCTCAATTACCAAAGAAACCTCTGATGCAAATCTGCTGCCCCTTAAAAGAATAATGCACGCTAATCCACAAAAGCCATTACACTTAGTTGGTTGACCCAAGTGCTTTTTTTTTGCTTTTTGTAGCTTCTCAAGACTAGAATTTGTCTGGTTTGCTTACATTGCCTTTTTTTTTTCCCTCTGTGAAGTAATTTTGTATGTATATACTTGAAAAGAACTGTCATGTATGATTTGCACTATTGGAGGAGGACTGAAGTTGCACAGCAACTTTCTGGAAGAGGCTAATATTCTGAGGGCAAACTGCTGAAAAAAGGGTTTAAGGATGACATTTCTATCAGTCTGATTTTTCTTAGAGCAAAACAGCTTCGAAAGGGGAAGTCTCATACAGGTTATAGGTCTTTCTCTCTTTAGATTTCAGGTGCTTAGTGCTTGCAACTGGACTGCATAATTTACAGAACACGGGCATTTTTTCCTAAACACTGCAGTTTGTTAGACTAGAGCTGAGGTTGGAGGGTTCCATAGTGCTTAACGATGCATGTTTTATGAAAAATAGCTGGTATCTATTAATGTATAGACAGTAAGGATCATAATACTTATTAGCTTCTCTTCAGAATTAGTTTATTTTTGTCAGTAACAACCCTAGATATACTTACTGCTGGTACAGTTGTACTCTATGATATTTGTATTTGCTCTTCACTTTGGAGGCAGCAGCAGCGAGGGCAGCTCAGGACAGGCCTCGTGCAGCACTGCTGCTTCACAGGGATCTGCTTCCCAAACCCCAGGCTGTGTAATCCACCCTCAGCTAGTGCAGGAACTGCTACCCTACACATCCTGGCTGGACAGATTGTTACAGTTTGTGAAAACGATCTTTCTGTTTTTTATTTTATTTTATTTTCATTTTTTTTAAGCCTATCCATCAGCCTGCACCCATCCGCAGCATACATTCCTCCAGTAGAGTTTATACAGGTATTACTGCATTTATTATCATTTGCTAAATGAATAGCTACTAACTAGAAATTAGGCAGTAGAGGCAGGCATGAAAGCAGGGCTGTGCTAGTGCTAAGAGCTTCTCTCTCCTTGTTCAGTGTAGCTCCTCTCCCCAGGACATTCCACCTTCCCAGGACAGGCAGCCAGGGCTTGGCTTCACTCTGGGCTCAGTGCAGGAGCTGAGGGCTGGCTGGGATAGAAACTCCACGTGATGTATTCTGGATATGTTACAGTATTGGGTCCATTGTGGCTTCTATTTTATGCTTTTTTTTGTTTTAAAGTTAAGCTATTTAATTTGGAAAAGGTGCAGGGTAGAAAGAGATCGGGAGATTGGCTCTTACTCTTGGTGAGAAGGTGGCTGCTCAGTTTTCTTTAAAAAAATGGAAAAAAAACCCCACAAAACCCCCAACCCAACACCTGAACCCCCCAGTTTTACACATTTCACTACCACCCTACTGGGTAGTCAACGCTTCCTTGCTTTGGCATTCAGTACCCTACTCTCTGTAGGAAGATTGTTAAACACTTTTTTATATAGGTAACTTTAAGACCATCGTTACGCTGTGCGTAAAGAATGTACAGAGAAATTTGTAGGTATTTTTTGAGGAACAATTAATTTGTTAATGATATGTAGCTATTTAATTTTTCCCTTTATTGTNTACTATTTTATTTTTTCCTTTTTTTTTAATTTTTTTTTTTTTTTTTTTTTTGGAGAAAAAAGTTGATCTTTTTTTTGTTGTTGTAGATTTGTCTGTAATACGGTAAAAAGTGCAGGAACACAGTTATTCTATGAGGACACTGCATTAGCATTAATAGCCACTCGTTTGTTATTGCTGCAGGCTACTGAGCAGTATAACAGTCAGTACTAATACTGTAGATGGACTCTGTGGAAAATGTGACTCCTCTATTTCTTTGTAAACACAAATAAGATAATGTTTTTAAAGCTAATATTTTCAATAATAGCTGTTTTACAAGGTTACATTTACTTATCTGAGATAGGTAAATGGATTTGAGGGCAATAAAGATTTAATGTGCTACATCCAGTCAGACAGACTGGACAATGTCACAACAATGTCACGAGAGCCAAAGGGTTGGGGGGAGGTGGAAGGACACTAAACTGAACTCACCATCACAGGACGTGGTGAAGTTTCTTCACAGAGCCGGGTTATCTACAGTTCAGTTTGAAAGATTCTCTCTGTGTTTGTAAATCTGTAATATACCAGTCTTTTGTGGCCTTGTTTCACCTGGAAAAAAAAAAAAAAAAAGGTTTGGCAGGCCATCTTTTTTTTTTGTACTTAAAAGTAGCCTTAAAGAACAATAAAGTGCTCTTAAATCACAGGTGTGTTCTAAGCCTCTGTGCTGCCTGCTGAGAGGGGAATTGGGGTGTGGGAGGCAGAAACAACCCCTGGCCATGTCCTGCTTTCCCTCCAAGCATCCCTCCCTTCTCCAGGGCCAGAACCCCACTGGAGGAGCTGCCACAGCCCAGTTATGGAATTTTGGGGGGTTTTTCCTACAGGAGTTTGTCAAGAAATCCTTCACAGCAATAAAAAAATCCTCTTGGTGCCCCAGCAGCCGTGCTGGGCCTGGAGGAGCTCCCCTGGACAGGGTTTGGAAAGCACCAGCTGAGCATGAAAAAACCAAATCTGGGGCGTTTTGTTTGTCCCTCAGCTCCTTCAAGGAATCCCTCCCTGGTGGAAAAAGCTGAATTCCAAGTGTCACCATGCAGTGTCCTCTGATCTGGGTGAGCAGCATTGCACTGGCACTGCACATGGCTCATCCTCAAAAAGGAGCTGCAAGTACCTGAGCTGGAGAAAGCCCAAGGAAGGGGCTCCAAAATGAGAATAAAAAGCCTCTGAAAGGAAGGAGACCCAAAGTTCCTGTTGGTTCAGCAGGGCCTGGAGGGGTCCCAGACACAGCAAAGCTCAGGGTGGTGCCATGAGAACACCTCCAGAATTCCTGTGACACATCTGGAACAGCTGCCCCAAGTGCTTCCTTGGTATATCAGATAATTCAATTGTGGATTTTTCAGCTGCAGTTCCACAGTGTAAAACCCCAGCCTGTCCCCAGACCCAGCCCTGGGATCCAAACTGGGAAATTCTCCTCTTTTCCAGGGCTGGGCAGGCTCAGGAGCTGCTGTGCCCCGTCCCTGGGGCACCCAGGGCCTCCCCTCTGCTGGCAGGGATGGGCTGTGCATGGAATTCCCACATTCCTGAATTCTGCATTTACTGCAGCAGAGCTGCAGAACTCAGAGCTGCCTTTCCCAGGGATTAATCCCACAGAATTCCAGAGCAGTCCTGCCTTCCCCACGAGCCCTGCAGTCACATGAGACCCTCTCAATCCTTTTCTTACAGCCCAGCACTGCTCAGTCTAATTTTACATTTTATTTTGCTAAACTGAAGCTTTCTGAAATGCCAGGGAGAACTTCTGCCCTCCCTCCATCACAGACAGACACAAAAGCATCTGTCACAGTCAAAAATCTGCTTAATTTCAAACTGGTTACTCAGTTTGGGGAAAAACTCTGCACAGGGAGCCCTCCTGAGGGCCTCTGCAGGGTGGGGAATCAGGGTCACCTTTTTTAATCCAGGAAAAAACAAAACTCTGCTCTCCTGCTGCCTGAAAATACCAAAATGCTGTGGGTCCAGCTGTGCTCATGGCTTCTGGCTTGTGTGTTAAAATATAAACAATATTAAAATAGAAACATATATATAAAAAAAAATATAAATATATATTCATATATCTATATATAAATTAAAATAAAAAGACTGAGCTGCTTAGAGGAGTTCCAGGTAGGTAAAAAATAAAGGATTTTTTTTTCTTTTTACTTTCAGAGGAAAAAGTTATTCAACATATTTAAAAAGTATTTCTCAGGCTAAGCCTAAACTTTTGCTGTCACTGCCACACTGCAATATTCACTTACCTTTTATTTTGGAGGGGGAAGTAGAGATGAAAATAATGGAAAGAACTAACAATAGTCATGGATCAAAGCAAGGGCTTTTCCTTTTCCCTTCCAAGTTCTTGGGCTCCTGCTAAGAAAATCCTACAGAAAACCTCAGTTTATCAACTTCCCCAGAGTAAAGTGAGTTCAGACAGGGAACAAAGGCTTTTCTCTGCATTTCCCTGACATTCCTGGAGTGAAGCTGATAAAGTTTTTACTCCTCAGGCTCTGAGGAGTTCCTGTGCCAGTTCCATGCCCTAGCACAGCCACACCTGCTCAGGAAAAACAGCCCAAAATAAAAGTAAAATCAGCCTCTGCTGGGAAGGTTTTTCCCTTAATAACAACCTTTTGTCATTTCTAAATCCCTCCTTCCCAGTGGCTCTCACACCTCCCTCAGGAATTGGAAAATCAGGATTTAAAGAAGTCATTTATTAACCTGCAAGTCCCATTAATAAATTAACAGCAGAGACCAGCAGACCTAGTTCTTCAATGCAGGCAATATTCTCATTTTTCCCCTGGAGCTCAGTCCCACTGAGTCCATAACTCACCTTTTGCTGTGAGGAAACCTCAAGGATGCATCAGGGAAGTGTCCAGAGGAAAAGAACATCTAAAAACACTCAGACATTTTCTTTGTTGTGATCCAGATGTGACTGGGCTGAACACGGGCTCAGAATCACCAAAATAAAGGTAAAATTCACTTCAGCTTTGAAAAATGCTGCCTAAATTGTCTGTCCCATTTCAGAGCTCCTTGTTCTGCTCCCCTCCTCTGACAGCTGATTCAGCCTGCTCTGGGGAATGTAATTAACGTCATTAACGTGGAGTTTGCAGGTGGGGAAATGAAGAAAAAAAAACCCACCAAAAAAAAAACCACCCCAACCAACCAAACAAAAAATACAACAAAACAAACAAACAAACAAACAAAAAACACCTTGAGAGATTTCCATGCCCATCTTTGAGCNAAAAAAAACAAAACCAAAAAAAACAAAAAAAAAAAAAAACAAAAAAAAAAACCAAAAAACCCCCCCACACACACAAAAAAACCCCCAAAAAACCAACCCCCCCCCCCAAAAAAAAACCTCCAAAAAACCCCAAGAATTGCAGAGCCACCATTTAAACCAATCCCAGGCTGGTTTGAAACGTTTTCCCCAGATTTCCTCACAACACCAATAATGCTTTGCTGCCTGCCAGGTTTGCAAATGCAGCCTGTGAGTCAGGCCTGACCTTTGAGGATGATGCAAAATCAGCAGCAGAAAATCAAATCATGACTTTGCTGACACTCTGAGCGATTATTCCAGCAAATCAACAGATTCTGCCTGGGAATGCAGGAATGAGGAGAGTGGGATTCTCCTGCAGGGTTGATCCTGTGTCTGCTGATGCAGTTTGGGTCCTACCAAGGCTCCCAGGAAATGTGAAAAATACCTGGGATCAAACTGAACACAGATCCACCCATCAGAGATCAGCAAAGACAGAACAGGGAAGGCAGGAAATTGTCTCTTTTTAAATGAAATTTTGGTTTATTTATCACTGCCCATACAGACCCCATCTCCTCTCTGTGCTGTCCCCTGGGACAAATCCCCAATTCCTGGATTTTCCCTCAGGAAATGCCCATTTCACCAGCACAGCCAAACGAGCTCACACATCACTGAGACTGCTTCACACAACTCCTCAGCCAAACAAAAATTGCTTTTCTGCCTTTTAAAGATACAGACCATTGCTTTTCTATTGCACAGATCTGCACCGTGTTGGCCCTGCACAAACACCCAGGGACAACAAACACAACAAAACTCCAAGGGCTGCAGTGCCTGGAAAGCTCNAAAACTCGAGTTTTCGGGAGTGAAATTAAAATCGGGTCATTCAGAGTAAGGGCATTTGGAATTCATTCTGTTCTGGAGGCTTTGAGCTCCACATTTTCAAATCTTTTTGAAACAGATGGGTTGGTTTTGAAATGAAAGAAAAAAGAAAGCAGCTCCTTGGGAACTGGAGGAACACAAAACAACAAAAGCCCAGAACTGCAATGTTGAGAAAGCTGCAATTCACCCAGGCTGGTGAAAAACAAAGATTTTCCCCTCAGGAAACTGCTGAGCTCTGCATCCCCAGGGTGGGAATCAGCTCCACTGCAGCCTCAAACCCCAGGAGGGGTTTGGGGAGCCCAGGGTGCAGAATCCCCCAGGAAACCTCCCAAATTCGGGTTATTTATTGCACTTGTGGCTGGGGACTCTGCTCAGGGTGCAGAATCCCCCAGGAAACCTCCCAAATTTGGGTTATTTATTGCACTTGTGGCTGGGGACTCTGCTCAGGCAGATCTG
>VXBR01007643.1:468797-481270 GCA_013400215.1 Cisticola juncidis | reverse complement strand
CGTCCCGCTCAGCCCCCGTTCCCAGACAGCTGATTGAAGGGGGCTTTTCTTCTTTTCATTGCTTCATTAATCTGGAGCAATGCACAGCCTCTAAGTTGGAGTGGGCTGGGGCCGCTCCAGAGGACGCGGTGCCCCAGGATGCAGCATCCTGTGTGGAGAGCTGCCGGAGGGGCGGGGGAGCCGCCGGGGCCTGCGGCACCTGCCGGGGCTCTGTCCTGGTTCTCCAAACCTGTCTGATCCCAGCTTTCGGTTTTGCATTGCAGCTTCCCTCCTTCGCCCGCCGCTCGAACATCCTCACGGGGCTGCAGGACCCGGCTGTGGACACCAGGCCCAAGCTGGACCTCGGCTCCTCTGGCAAGAGCCAGCAGCACCAGTATGAACTCAATAGCAAGAAGCACCACCAGTACCAGCCCAACGGCAAGGAGAGCAGCATGAAGCACCAGTCCCACAGCAAAGGGAAGTATTACTACCAGCTGAACAGCAAGAAGCACCACCACTACCAGCCAGACCCCAAGATGTTCGAGCCCCATTACCAGCCCAGCAGCAAAGAGCCGCAGGGCCAGGCCTGCTTGGACAGTAACAAGACCCCCCTGGTCACCCACCCAGACAAGTGGGCTCACGGCCCAGCCAAAAACTTGCTGGGCCCAGTCAAGAACCTCACAGCAGAGAGCAAAAATGGAGCTGAGAAGAACCTGTCCAGCGGTACCGGGCCGCCCCCCCGGGACAGGGTGACCAGCAATGGCCTTGGGGGAAAGATGAAGATCGTCAAGAACAAAAACAAGAACGGGCGCATTGTGATTGTGATGAGCAAGTACATGGAGAACGGCATGCAGGCGGTGAAAATCAAGTCTGGGGAGCCTCCCCGGAAGCGGGCTGCAGAGGAGAGGACTCCTAAGAAGGGTGGGGAGGAGAAGGTAGAGGCTTGGAGGAAGCCAGGGGAGGAGAGGGTGGTGGGCAGCAATGCCCTGAGTAAAGCAGAGGGCGAGAGCCGGCAGCCCCCTGCAGAGCTGGAGGAAGGGCCCCAAAAGACTCCCGTGCCCAAGGAGCTGCCCCTTCCTCCAGCGGAGCAGCCCTTGCAGCTCACTACCAAGCCGGACCTGGTGCCCTGGTCCCTGAGTCCCGTCTGCGAGCACAGCCCTTCCTCCATGGGACTGAACCTGTCCAGCGCCAGCTCGCGCAAGCGCTGCCTGTCGGAGCCGCACGTGGAGCGGGAGCCGGGCAAGAAGCGCCTGCCCTCCCGCAGCATCAGTGCCCCCACCTGCCTCAGCCCCCCGGGCCCCGAGCGGCCAGAGCCGCCCGCCCAGCCGGAGGTCATCCTGCTGGACTCGGACCTGGACGAGCCCATAGACTTGCGCTGTGTGAAGCCACGGCCGGAGGCTGAGCTGGCCCTGGCACAGGTCAAGCCGGAGCTGCCGCCGCCGCCGCCAGCTGAGGAACCGGCCCCGGAGCCCCCGCAGCCCCAGGAGGCCNGTGCCCCTGCCCGCGCCGCGGCGGCCGAGCCCGCCCTGGGGACGCCGGGACAGGGCCGGGCACGGTGGCCGTCCCTCCACGTGGGGTGACCTCGCCGCTGCTCCCGCCCGCAGCTGGGGCTGCTCCAGGACCCGCAGGCAATGGGACACACAAGGATGGGACCCGCCAGTTACTCAGAGTTATAGTATTATATTTTAACAGTGCTAACTCGTCAAGTGATTCTTGCTCCCGTTTGTACGTGGTGTTATTGAAATGTATTGTTTGAGCTGAAAGCTGGTCGCTCCCTGGCCACGCTAATATATTTATTTGTAGGTATTTATATAATGAAATATAAAGCCTAGATTTATGGAGTCCCTAGATCACCTTATAAACTATATCAAACGACTATTTTCTGTTCTCCTTTTTAACCATTGAGCATTTGTTAGTCTTGGTCCCTTGCCCTCCCCACGACCCGCAGGACCATCCCGTATATATTTTTTGATACTGTACACATGTGGTGTTTCTATGTGCAAAAAAAATCGTTATCTAAAGCTAAACGAGCTATTATAGAAATTGCTGCTATTAGAAATGTCTAAACTATAAGCTTCCAATTATTAATTGCTTGAATGTAAATATTAAATGGAGATGTTGAAAGTGCATTTGATGTTCTGCAGCTAGTGTAGATCAGAGTGCAAAGCCCAGCTGCTGCGAGCTGCCAGCGGTGCATCCTGGTCTGAGGGCTGTGTCACAGGGGAAGAAATGTATCATGCAATCATGGCAAAGGACTATAAACCTTTACAAAAACTACCGGGATTTGGAGTGCATTTGTTACAGCATTACGGGGGGCAGGTCCCTGTGTGGGGCAGGCTGCAGCTGGGCTGCCCCAGAGCCAGTACCTGCAGGTTAAATATTTGCTCTGAGGTGTAGCGTTTTGAATATAACTGAATTTTCACCCCAAGAGTGTTGTGCCCACAGTGCTGAGGGCACCCTGTGTTGGTGGGCAGCAAGGCCACAGGGGCCTGTGGTGTGGTGCTTCCCCTGCAGAGCCCAGGCAGGGCTGGCTCCTCCAGAGAGGGCTGGGGGAGGCCTGTGCTGGGAGCCTGAGAAAGCTGGGAAGGTGGCACAGTGATGGTGACGGCTGCCATCCCTGCAGTGTCATCCCAGTGCTGGGGAGGGTCACAGTTAGATAAGAAGATGAGTGTCTCCAGAAAGGAGGATGGTCCAAATTCCACCAAGAAAGCTGCAGCTGTCTCTGAACAAGATTAATAATTGCTGGAGTCTACTGGAAATACAGTGCAGGTCTTATTCTCTGCAAGAGGGCTNAGGCCGCAGAGGAGGAGGAAGAGGAGGAGGCCGAGTCCCTGCAGGAATTCAAGCCCTTCTTTGGGAATATAATTATCACAGATGTGACTGCAAACTGCCTGACGGTGACCTTCAAGGAGTACGTGACGGTGTGAGCTGGGGCGGCAGCCGCTCCCCGTGGGAGCTGCCCACCCGTCCCGGGGCCGCCGGCCCCATGGCCTCCTCCAAGGTACTGGTGCCCCTTCCCTGGAGCCCACGTGCCCCTGCCCGCGCCGCGGCGGCCGAGCCCGCCCTGGGGACGCCGGGACAGGGCCGGGCACGGTGGCCGTCCCTCCACGTGGGGTGACCTCGCCGCTGCTCCCGCCCGCAGCTGGGGCTGCTCCAGGACCCGCAGGCAATGGGACACACAAGGATGGGACCCGCCAGTTACTCAGAGTTATAGTATTATATTTTAACAGTGCTAACTCGTCAAGTGATTCTTGCTCCCGTTTGTACGTGGTGTTATTGAAATGTATTGTTTGAGCTGAAAGCTGGTCGCTCCCTGGCCACGCTAATATATTTATTTGTAGGTATTTATATAATGAAATATAAAGCCTAGATTTATGGAGTCCCTAGATCACCTTATAAACTATATCAAACGACTATTTTCTGTTCTCCTTTTTAACCATTGAGCATTTGTTAGTCTTGGTCCCTTGCCCTCCCCACGACCCGCAGGACCATCCCGTATATATTTTTTGATACTGTACACATGTGGTGTTTCTATGTGCAAAAAAAATCGTTATCTAAAGCTAAACGAGCTATTATAGAAATTGCTGCTATTAGAAATGTCTAAACTATAAGCTTCCAATTATTAATTGCTTGAATGTAAATATTAAATGGAGATGTTGAAAGTGCATTTGATGTTCTGCAGCTAGTGTAGATCAGAGTGCAAAGCCCAGCTGCTGCGAGCTGCCAGCGGTGCATCCTGGTCTGAGGGCTGTGTCACAGGGGAAGAAATGTATCATGCAATCATGGCAAAGGACTATAAACCTTTACAAAAACTACCGGGATTTGGAGTGCATTTGTTACAGCATTACGGGGGGCAGGTCCCTGTGTGGGGCAGGCTGCAGCTGGGCTGCCCCAGAGCCAGTACCTGCAGGTTAAATATTTGCTCTGAGGTGTAGCGTTTTGAATATAACTGAATTTTCACCCCAAGAGTGTTGTGCCCACAGTGCTGAGGGCACCCTGTGTTGGTGGGCAGCAAGGCCACAGGGGCCTGTGGTGTGGTGCTTCCCCTGCAGAGCCCAGGCAGGGCTGGCTCCTCCAGAGAGGGCTGGGGGAGGCCTGTGCTGGGAGCCTGAGAAAGCTGGGAAGGTGGCACAGTGATGGTGACGGCTGCCATCCCTGCAGTGTCATCCCAGTGCTGGGGAGGGTCACAGTTAGATAAGAAGATGAGTGTCTCCAGAAAGGAGGATGGTCCAAATTCCACCAAGAAAGCTGCAGCTGTCTCTGAACAAGATTAATAATTGCTGGAGTCTACTGGAAATACAGTGCAGGTCTTATTCTCTGCAAGAGGGCTTACAGAATGGTATCTGAGATAGGTGCTCAGTCTGTTCCCCTCAGCAACCCCCTGTCACCTCCCAAACAGAGCTGAGTGCCACCCTCCAAACCTGGCAAAACTGACTCTGGTGCCAGCCTGTCTCCTTTTGGGCTTTTGGTCAAAGCCAGTGTCTCCTCCAGCAAAGATCTTGGTTGAAATGTTGAAGTCATGTTGATGTGGGTGGACCAGAGCCATGAACTTGTGAGAAGCAAATTGAGTTGGTTCGGGTGAGGTGGGCTCTGCAGTGATACCTGAGGTACCTGAGCCATGGGGTGAGAGGCAGTCCTATGTCCTGCTGTCACAGTGTCTCTCTGTGCAGGCACGTGGCAGTGCTGTTCCCACAGCACAAATAACTTCCCCTCTTGTGTTGCCCTCTTCTGGGCCACCCAGGCTTCCCAGGTGTCATTTCATTTACATAAATTCCAAACTCATCTTGGTGATTGTTGCTTTGTAAATCTGAGGGTCATGTAGTGTCTGTGGGAAGGGACAGATCCAGCCAGGTGTGGGTCACAGCAGGAGCCCCTCCATGTGCCCTTCAACCCAGGTCCTGCAGCAGTGATGCCAGAGCTGGAGCACTTTTCCAATGCAGTTTGGATTAAATTGGCAGAAAAGTGAGCTCTGGGTGTGTGGCTGCCATTTCCCAGCTGGAACAGAGGCTTGTACCCTAGTGGGACAACCCCCTGTGGACACCACTGCAGCAGATGCAGGTTTTGCTCAGGTTGTGGTGGGAGTGGCTGCTGGGAGCCCACACTGGGGATGTGGCTCCATGGGCAGGGTCAGGGCTGGCAGCTCGATTCTGCCCTGGTTTGGGTTGATGCTCCACAGCCAAAGGACACTTGGGCAATGTTCAGGGCTGGGGTGTTCCCCTGCCTGTGCAGACACCCAGTGCTGGTGGTTTGTGCACCCAAGTGGAAATGGTGAACTCTGATTAAAATCAATATTTGCCTGATAGCTGTGCGGAATGTTAAGAGGTTTTTAATCAACGCTACGTGTCACCAGAGCTCTGTGGGTGACGTGCTGAGGGTGCTGGAGAAGTGGTGTCGGGGCAGGTGCTGGTGAATCCCATTCTGCACGGGGGTGCCCAGGGATGGGTTGGTGGGAAGGGTTTCCCTGCCATTCCAGGCTTCTCTATGAGAATGTGTGATCAGAAATGATGCATTTCCCTTGATTAATTAAGGTAATGGTTATCTGAAAACAAAAATGGCATGGAAGAGGAGACGCATGCTCAGAATGCAAAATGGGATTTGTGAAAGGGGAAGTGCAGCTCAACAGACAGCGACAGGAGCCAGTGCAGGAGCGGGGCCGGGCCGTGGCTGCGGGGCAGGGCAGCTGCCAGGGCACAACCTGCTCCTCAACCAGGGCACAACCTGCTCCTCAGCCAGACAAAGGTGGGTGAAACCAGCGGGGACTCTCACAAACAGCAGCTTGTGTCTTTGGACGTGGACTTGCAGGCTGTGGTGCACAGCCTGGGCATTGCTGCTGCCGTGAGCTGGCTCTGCAGCTTCCTTCCCTGGGCTGTAGGTGTGCGAGGCTCTGGGCAATTAATAACTGCTGCAGGTTTGCAGTTAGCTCAGCTCATTAGCATTTCTGAAAATGGAGGGTGTTGTGTTGCCAGTTTTTAAGGGAACACTGTCCCTCTGAGCATGTGGTTCCCTGCACCCACCACCCCCAGGGCTGCAGAAGGCCCTGGAGCGCCGTCTGTGCCGGCAGCAGCCGTACTTGGTTTGAGGCACCATTTCCCGGAAACCACACGGCCAGATATTTCTTACTCTAATAGTTTGATCATGTTTATCACAACTCCAGCAGCTTCCTGTGCTGTGAAAGGTGTGATAAGTAGTTACTGGTTTAAAAGCTGCGCCCTTCCCTTGCTGGGCGGGTTGGCTGGGAGAGATGAAGTGTTTGGATATGAATTACTTATTCCTGCCACTCTCTTTCCCCAGTAAATGTATCAAACCTAAATGCCTGCTATGAGCAAATTAATGTGGAGTCCACGGTGACTTCCACTGGTTATCAGAGTGATCCAGGGTGAGGTGTAGCGTCACCACGCTCCATTAGGAAGGCTGGTGCATGCAATACGTTTAATGTATTTCCCAGGAATGTGTTAACCTCTGCTTGGTTTGGATTTATTCCAGACAAACATTTGCTGATGTAAAAGGAGAATTTGTGTTCGTCTTTGAGCCCTTCTGAAAGGGCCTGCTGGATCCACGGCCGAGCACAGAGAAGGGGCTGCAGCTCTGTGCTGATCCCTTCAGGTTCTCCCCTCCCCGTGGTGGTACCAGTGCCAGCACCACCCTGGTGGTGCTGGATCCCACCCAGGGCTGGGATCCAGCTCCATCACCAGCAGCTGTCGTGGCCCTGTGTGGTTTCAGGAGGTGTCAGTGCCATCCCTGCTCCACAGAAAATAATGGAAACACCATCCCTAGGCAGTGACCATGGCACAGTGGCAATGTGGGCCCCAGGGCTGGGAGGAAGGGCTCCTCTGTGGTGTGAGGATGCTGTAATGAAGAAGGATGTCCAATAAACACAAAACATAGAGCTGATGTGTTTTAATCAGAGTAAGAAACAGTCTTGTGGGAACTGGGAGGTTCAGTCTGAGAATGAGTCCAGACTTAAGGTCCAGACTGGGAATGGGAGAGGAGCTTCTCAAGAAGGGCAGAAGGTGGAGATGGGTGTATGCAGTGGAAAGTAGAAGATTTCTCTGGCAGTTGAGGCACTCAGTGCTTTTGCTCATACATGACTGGGGGCAGCTCCTCCAGGCACCCACTGTATGCATTTTGTGTGATTTTTCCTTTATTTGCCCATTCTTCTCTCATTTTGCTGTGCAGTGTCAGGAGGTGACATTGTGACTTTGCTGACTGTGGTGATCTCAGCAGCCACTGGAGAAGTCAGCAACAAGGTAAAGCATTCATAGGCACGTTTTGGGAGGGAAGGCCACTGCTTGGGTTATGTTTTTCTCGGCCTGTCCCCTTGAGCACAGCCATACATGTGTGAACTGCTAGAAAACATTTTACTTAAAACTGGATCTGTGGGGCTGATTCAGCAGCCACTGAGGGGATTTATTGGGTTTTGGTGGGGTTGGTGTCCCTCTGTGTGGGAGAGCAGCTAAGGGAGGTGCAGCCCTCTCACTGAACCGGGACAGCTGGCAAGGGGATGGAGAGGGGATGGAGAGGGGATGGAGAGGGAATGGAGAGGGGCCTTCCTCACTTCAGCCCCAGCCCTGAACTCCCTCGTCTCCCCCATCCCATAGGGCTGCCTCTGGTTTGAGCAGTCAGAAAAGCCTAGTAGTAGGAAATTCTCAGTCTCTCCACAGATAAGATCATTTGGACTCAGCCCAGATTCATGTGAGATCTGTCAGAGACGGCCACAAGGACACAGCTCTGTTTACGTTTGCACCAGAAGAGGAAGGCAGCTGCACAGAGCCAGCACAGCTCAGACCATCTCCAGGTGCTTCCAGAGCCCGTGGAGTGGCTCTTGATGAACCCCTGTGCCTGCGAAAGCTCCTGCCTGCACCCTGGGCCGGGATGGATCCCATTACAGGCAAATTGAAGCATCTCACATTCAGGAGAGGGCCAGGGCAGCAGTGTCTGGCCTAGCCATGGTCTGTGGCACGGCCCAGCCTCAGGCAGCAGCAAGGGAGAGCTGTCATGTGAGCAGGAGTTGGATGGAGATGGGGCTGAGCATCCAGGGCCCCCTCACTGCTCCCCCGAGTAGGGACCCGGGAGTGACAGGAGAGGGGGACAAGATGGGGGACTTGAGAGAGGGGCCAAGGTGGCTGTGGTCAGGTGTGTGCAGCCTGCCAGGGAAGGAAAAGAAGCTGGTGGTGGGTTGGAATAGAGATCAGGGAGGGAAGAGGGGCCGGTGGTGCAGCTGCTCATGGGAGCCATCCCTGGGTCTGTGCCGGCGTGTGGAGTCTCGAGGAGGCTGCAGGGGTGTCACTGCATGACAGATCTTCGGGTGCAAACAGGACAGAAATGAGGGTCTCTGTAATGATGAAAGGTTGGGCCAGGCCCTGGCAGGGCTGAGGGTGGCCGGGGTCTCCTCCCCGCGGGCTGGAAACCGCTGGTGCCTCTCGTGTCGGGGCAGCTCCCAGGCTCACCCAGAGCCATTTGCCAGCACCTCCTGAGGTCGTTTCTCAGAGGAGCCGTCAGCTCAGCTGACACCTTGATGTAGTTTACAGCAAACTGCAAACATGAAGATTTATTTTTATCGAAGGAGCAGGCATATAAAACATGCAGTGCGACACAGCAGGAAGCACCCTGGATCCCGGGAGCTGGGACAGGGACACGCCGAGCCCCTCCCTGGGCTCCCTGCTGGCAGCCAGCCCTGGGCTTCCAGGGCAGGGAGAGGAGGAAATTTGATCACCGACTGCCAAACCCTCCAGGATTTCCAAGCCCTCCAGGGTCCCCAAAGCCTCCGAGAGCCCTGTCAAATACCAGCACCCTTTCACAAGAAATGGCACCGAGTGAGGGGACAGGAGCTGACCCAGCCAAGCCAGCGAGGCTGAGCTCTGCCAGCGCTGAAGGCTCTGTCCCAGGAAGATACTGAGAACCGGGGCACGGCCACACTCAGGTTTTCCAGGGGGTTTGTGCATTGCCATGGCCTGAATGTGGGCACAGCTTCCATAGCACAGAAGTGCTTCAGTCAGAAGGTCTCAGCTGGAGGTGAGAAAGGGGATAACCTAAATCTCTCAGAGGTGTTGCTGCTGTGCTGTAGCAGCCTGGGTGAAGACTTGGATATTATTAGCAAATGCCTGAACAGAAGCCTGGACGGAGGGTCTGAGCTGATGGAAGCTTTAACAAACATGTATTTAATTTCGATATGAAGACTATGCTGAGCAGGGAATTCTGGTTGGGAATTTCTCATGTTTGAGAACTGGGGAGCCCCTGGGTGCTTCGTCTCTGTCTTCAGTAGGGATGGCTCTGGGATGTACAGGACAGGGATGGTGGTGTTCGGTAACGGCTGTGAAATGAGCCACGGATAATCGCACAGCCTGCCCCGGGAACCGGCTCGGCATTCCGGGTGTGCCCCCGTCCCTGATGCCCAGCAGGGGAAGGTGTCGCTTCGTTCATGAAACACAAGAATAGGAAAATCAGGACGACTCAAATGTCACACGTTATCCCTCGGCTTCAGCAGCCCCGGGGCAGCTCCCAGAGCGGGGAAAAAGCAATTTAGGGCTCAGCGCTTCCCCCCCCCGCCCGGTGCCGCCGGTGGCGGGGGGAGAGCGCTCAGCCCGGGGGCGGCNGATGGCCACGCCGGGCTCCTCCTGCGGGGAGGGCTCGGCCCCGGGGCCGCGCTGGGAAAGGGGCGGCAAACGGCACCGGGAGCGGCACAGGGGCGGGCAGCCCCCGGCCCCGGCGCTGGGGACACCGGTCCCGAGCCCCTGAAAATGCCCTTTGTGATCGACTGGGCACGGTGCTTCAGAAGATGAGGGTCAGGGGGGTTCCCCTCTGGATTTCTGGTGCCACCCCATCTCCTGCACCCCGGAGGCAGATGCCCCTTCCCACTCCCGGTGCCTCTGAGGGGAACAGGTTCCTCAAGCTCGGGGAGCTGCTCGGGAAGAAATACTTTGTATTTTGTCTGAAAGAAAAAAAAACAATGGAACGTCAGGTTCGTATTAATACCAAATACAAGGTTGGGGAAGGGGAAGTTTGTTCGGTATCAAGGAGCCGCCGAAGCATCTCAAAACAGAAAATAAAACAAAATATTCACATATGCTTGGAAACGTTAATTTTCACATGTTAGTATTTCCACACGGCTGAAAAATGAAGGCTGAAGCGTTGTGCTCGCTGCACCCACCCATTCGCCGTGCGGTGCAAGCCAGGCTGTCATTTTAGCATCAGGAATGTGCACTGGATCCAGCCGCGAAACTGTCCTTCTTCCGCCTGTGTTCTTTTGGCACATGAAGTCACCAGCCAGGGGAATCATGGTGGCTTGTGCAGAGCAGAGGCGGCGGTGGTCGGGCATCAGCGGCTGGCTGGTGGAACCATGCCTTATCTTGAGTTTAAGGGCTCAACCTGACCCTGAGCCATTTTTAACCCGAGGTGGGAAGAGCCCTCCCTGGATGTCTCTCTGTGCTTTGAAAAATCTTTCACTGGCTCCACGGTAGCCGATTTCCTGATGTTTTTCCTTTTTGTAGCTCTGCCACCTGAAGCAGACCCACTTTCTCAGGGTTTGATGCTCTGCTGCTTGAAGATGCTTTAACTCTCCGGACTTAGAAATAACTCCTAGAGCAGAGCCCCAGCAAGAAGGCGTCTAATCTAATATATTCCATTTCCATATTTTGTGCTGCAAGCAGCAATTTGTGGTTCAGCAGCAGCGGCTGAGCAGGCACGAGCATTATCACTGGAATTCCTTCCATCTCATGCCTGAGTATGTGACAAATAAGCCTCGGTAGTGGCATTGTCTCTCTGCTCTCGGGCTGTCAAATTTAACTTTGCTTTCTTTGCTGCTGCCTTTGCCCCGTGCCTCCCTCCCCTCGCCGCCCACGGTCCCCGTGACTGCGAATGGCCGCTGGTGCCACGTCCCAAGTGCTGGGAGAGCAGGGGGCAGAGCTGGGGGATGGCACAGGGGCCACGAACAGCAGCACCCCCGTGGCCGTGGGCTACGAGCCGGGGGCTCAGCACAGCCCGCTGAGAGCTGAACCTGCCGGGGGTGCCCGGGACCGCGTCCTGCGAGGGGCTCAGCCAGAGAAGGGGCTGCGATGAGCCGGGGGTTGCTGCAGAGAACCGGCAGGCGCTCGGTGCGGGGCTGAGGGGCTCAGCCATCCCGGGGGGTCCCGGGACCTTCCCCGCCGGGGCAGAGTGAGCTCTCCAAGCGCTCCTGAAGTGTCCCGTCTCCCTGCTCCCGGAGAGGAACCATGGCAAGGCGAGCCGAGGAGCCGAGGTTGGACCTGCCCGGGGGACGGGGGCCGCGCCAGCACCCGGTCTGCGGTCAGGGATCGCTCTGCCCCGGTACACACTGAACACTGCCCGGGGAGCTGGACAGCAAACGGCAGGGACCGCCGCTCTCCCTGTGCCAGCGGGAGCTGTGTCACCGGGCGGGCGGGGGACAGGGACAGCCACAAGCGAGGGCTCCCGTGTGTGCCGGGGACCGGAGGCGGAGCGGGGCGCCGGTACTGCTCGGTGTGTGGCACTGGTGAGCCCGCTTGGTGGAACAGCCTCCGGTAGCTGCGAAGAGACATCGAAATATCGGAGAGGAGTCGGGCAGAGACGGAGGGACGGCGAGGGGCGCGGAGAGCCCCAGAGGGAGCCGCGGGAGTGCCCAGTCCCCCGAAGGGAAGGTTACGGACATCCTTGATCAGCCCGTAAAGTTCTCCCAGGGAAGAAATTCAGGGGCTCGGCTGAGCTTTCATCCAGTAAATGCACACATGGCAGGATCCAGCGGCTGAGTCCGCACCAGCAGGAGCTGGAGCTGGAATGCGGTGCCATTTTCACCGCGTCAGAAAAAAAACATCCAGGTGGGAGGGCAGAACCTCCTGGCATGACTGAGAGAGAATTCCTGGATGCAGCCCCAGGTTCCTGCGGCAAAAGTCGAATTGAGAGGGGGGCGATCCAGAGCCTGTGGGACAGGGGCGGGCATTGGGGGGCTGTAGTGACCCCCCAGTCTTGAGCCCCCATATTTTATGCACCTCATGGTCTGCCATGCCCTGCTGGGTTTCTGCCTTTATCAGTGGCTTTTACAAGCTGAATAATCCCTTCTCCAGGGCGCTGCCCGCACGTCACCACACACGGGCACCCCGGGGAGGGGGAGAGGCGGCTGCGGGGTCCCCCTTGCTGGGTGCTGCCACGAGCGGCCGCGGTGCTGCGATTCTGAGGGTCTGATGGCTTTTGGGAACCCCCTCAGCCCGCCGGGGGCCCCCCAGCGCCGTTTGTTGCTGCACTGTGCAGAATGGTCAGCGGGGACAGGGAGAAGGAGATGGGGAAACAGAGATGGTGGGGGACCTGGAGGATAGGTAGGGAGGAGGAGGGAGACTCTCTCGGGAGAAACTGGAACGGAGCAGGGCAGAGACCAGGGATCCGCCCCGAGTCAGTGCAGCACCGGGGGCTTCGCAAGTCCCGGCGTCGAGGGGAGCCGCAGAGAGAAGCCGGGGTGCTGGAGGGGGTCACCAGGGGGGCTGCTGGCGGCGTCCGCCGGCGGTCAGCCC
>VXBR01007643.1:418857-441676 GCA_013400215.1 Cisticola juncidis | reverse complement strand
GCCCCTGTCACCTCCTGCCACCCATCCTGCTCCCCCCACCCGGCCGGGAGCAGCTCCGCCCCGGCGCCGGGGACGCGGTGACCTCTGCCCGGTTACCGAGCGCGGGGGCAGAGAGGCNCCCAGTGCCCCTCCCGGTGCCCATTGCCGTTCCCGGTACCGCTCCCGGTGCCCACTTCTGGTGTCTATTGCTGTTCCTGGTGCCCGCTGTCACCGCTGGTTCCTGCTGCCACTCCCGCTGCCCCCCATGACTCCCGCTGCTCACCGTTGCTCCCATTGTTGTTCCCGTTGTCATTGCCATTGTCCGTGGACTCCTGCAGCATGGGCTTGGTGACCTCCAGGGAGCCGTCGTGGGGCTCGGGGGTGATGCCCAGCAGCTCGCAGAGGAGGGCGTAGACGTTGACGCTTTCGAAGGGCTCCACCACCAGCCCCTTCTTGAAGGCAGGTCCCACGGCTCGGAAGATGGTTTTCATGTTCATGGCATCGTTGTCGAAACCGTGCTCCCCTTTATTGAACTGGACTTTGTACCTCTGGAGGGGAGAGCAGGAACATGAGCACCCCAACCCCTCTGCCCCACACGCCCCCTCCTCTACCACCTCGTGTAGAGCCACGTTCTGCAGCTGCAGGGTTTGATGTACTGGTTGGCTCCTCAGTTTGGGAAGTTGATCTGTTAGTGTTGAACTCTGCAGAAGCTGGAGCTGCCTCCAGACACCACTCTCAAGCAATTACATCCTGCAAGTTCCCTCCCTAAATGTCGGCACATCCAAATTTTGTTGTACTGAGGAGCTTCCAGTGGGAAGCTGCCTGTTGATGCTGGGTCTTCCCTTAAGTCAGGCTAGGAGAGGATCCTGCAATGGATATTCTGCATTCATGCAACTCCTACTCCAAGGTTTCTGGATACTTTCTCTTCTCAACAGCAGAGAAGGTCTTTACACAAAGAGCTGGAATTTAAATCTGCGTGTATGGAGACCAATTAGCACAAAGGCCTAAGGCTGGGTGGGTGCTGGAGGCTGTGAGAGGGAGAGGAGGGAGAGGCGCATCCCAGAGGACAGTGGGATGTGTCTGGGTGTACACCTTACCCCATGGATCACGTAGCCTGGGTCGCCGTATAACAGAAGTGGGGTGATGCGGGAATGGTTGGCGTAGTGGAATCTTTTGGGAAACTCTTCTTTCTTGTAAACGTGCAGTTTTGGGTGGGCGTTTTTCAGGACTGAGTACACGTGCTCTAATTTCCCTTCTTTTGGCACCAGGAGTCCATTGGGTCCGTAGTCTAAGAGTTGAAAGTCGAGGTCTTTGAATGAGAAGTTGGCGATGGTCTTGATGTGGATCTCGTTCTTTTTTATGACAGTCTCCATGCCGTGGTCAGAGGTGATGATGAGGTTGAGCTTTGACTCCAGGCCGCTTTCCTGGATGCGCTGCCTCAAGTAACCCACGGTTCTGTCCACCTGCTTGATCATGTTTTTCCTCTGAGTGGATTCAGGGCCAAACTTGTGTCCTGAGGAGTCCGGCTCCCCGAAGTAGAGCGTGATGAAGTCGAGGTTCTCCACTGTGAACCATTTCATGACGGTGTCGATGCTCTGCCTCCAGTTGGTTTCGTTGCTGTAGTTGAACAATGCGGGTTCCACCAACTTCTTGTACACTTCTTCCCCTCGGTATTTTGCTCTGGCTCCAGGGAAGTGGACAGAGCCTGTCTTCAAACCCTGTGAGGGGAGGCATTCCATAATCTCACCTGAACTCCCTCAGCAGCATCATTCCATCTGTCAGTGCCGCCACCTCCTAACGTGATCAGTTCATTCAGTCCCCAATGTCTACCTCTGCCTCTAATGAGGTTTTCTTGCTCATTGCCAATTAGAAGTGATTAATTGAAAGCACTGCCATTGCACCTGGTTCTTCAGTGTGTTTTAACACCAGTTAAAACTTTGGAACCAGTGACCCGTTTGCACCTTGGATGGACCCTCTGGCTCTTGACCATCAAGACACTAAGGTGTGCTTTATGGAGGTCAGAGGAGCCAGTTTGGCAGGTAAATGTGGGCAAAGCTCTTGGGTTTCATGTCCTGCCCCAAGGCCAGGTCCAAAGCGTGCTGGGCTTGCTGCAGCTCCCAGTGAGAGGGGAGTGGCCCCTAACGCTGCCACCCAGCTGCCCTGGATGTGTTTTGGGGCGTGTGGAGCTCCCAGGCTCAGGATGTTCCCTGAGGAACTGGCTGAGGCTTTTTTAAACAGGAACAGGATAGCCTGCTTTGTTAATGTCTTAATAAAGCTGAAATGCATCTATTATTTTTTGCTATTTTTAGTAGAATGATCATAATTATTCCTGCCAGTGTCTGGGGATTTCAGTTTTTTGCTGGTCTAATTAGTCTGACGTTCACAGGGAGGCTGGGAGCTCACGGCCACTAGGGATCGTGGCTGGCCTGTGGCTTTTCCTGGAGGATGGCAGGTTGGATGGGGGTCTCTGCATGACAGGGGGTGCCACACTTGCCTGTCTCTGGGCAGTGATCCAGATGGGGAGGCTGCCGTTGTCCCACCAGCTGCTTATGCCTTGTGTGGTGTAGTAGGGCAGCCTCATGCCTGTTTTGGTGTCAAACCACATGTTATGGATCACCCCGTGGTTCTCCATGTACCGCCCTGTGGAGAGAAGAGAGGAGGGGGTGAGCCAGGCTGTGCTGGGAGTCTCACTCCCACACTGGGTATAGGCTGGCTTTGGGCACAGGGTGCCTTTGGCCTTTCCTTCCTCTTTGCCCCTTCCTACCCCTGCCCTCTGCCAAGTGGGGTCCCGGGGCAGGGAGGGGGTGCTGGGGGAGTGCTGCTTCCCCTGGGGGTTGGTTGATGTCTGGTGGGTCTCACCTGGGCCCAGCCAGGCACTGGCACCATCGGCAGCTGTTGCTGCCCTCTGGGCATGGGCAGATTCCCGTTACCCTGTTTTTATCTAATCATGGGCTGTTTCTCTGCTGATACTCACAGTCTGTGAGGTGAGTGAGCAGAGGTTTCAATTAGAAGGGAGAGATGCACTTTGACTCCTGCATTTTGTGCTATTTTTGTTATTCTGATCCTGAAGACTGCGCAGTCCCTTCTGCATGATATCCCCACCCTCCCCCGTATTGATGCTGCCTCCCTGCTTTTGCCCATCAGCAGATTTCATTAGCATGCTCCACTCTTTTATGCCAAGGTTATTAATTAAAATCTTAAATAAGATTGGCTCCAAAATCGATTTTTCAGGAATTCCCCTGGTGCCCTCCCTCCAGCTTGACAATCTCCTCTCAGCATCCACTCTGTCCTCTTCCCGTAGCCTCTCACTTCCCCACATTACAGAATTTGAACTAATCTTCATCTTCTCCATCTTAACTAATGATTTCCCATGTGGCACTGTATCAAATGCACTACTGAAGTCCAGAAAGGCTAAATTTAGAGCATCTCTCTTATTTAAAAAATAATTTATCTTATCGAAGGAGGTTATTGAGTTGGTCTGGTGCTATTTACCTTTGATAAATACAGATTAAGTCCATGAAATCCCAGAATGGTTTGAATCGGGAGGGACTTTAAAAACCATCCCATTCCACCTCTCTGCCATGGGCAGGGACACCTTCCACCACACCAGGCTGACTCCAACCTGGCCTTGGACATTTCCAGGGATGGGGCAATCTGGGCAATCTGTGCCTCACCACCCTCATATGGAAGAAATTCTTTATCTCTAGTTCAGATTTCTGCATTAGAGATTTCTGCATCCCTTGCCTTGCCTGCTCTGAAGCTCCCTGTGCTGCTGGGTCCGGCTGCCTCCCGGCCTTGTGTCTTTCTCTGACCTGTCAGCCCTGACCCGGCCCTTCCCCAGCCCCGGCGGCCCCTGGCCGGGCACTCACCAGTCAGCAGCGTGAAGTGGCAGGGGCTGGTGAGGGTGATGAAGGCAGGAGTCATGTACTTGGCCTTCACCCCGTCCGCAGCCATCGCGTCCAGGTTGGGGGTGTCCACGTCCTGGTCGTAGTTCCACCGAAAGCCATCGAAGGATACCAGCAGGAGTTTGCTGCGGTTGGGCGCCTGCTGCAGGGGGAGGCATCTCCCTGAGGATAGAGCAGCAAAGAGGAGCCCCAGTGACAGTAGCATCCTCATGCCCTTGAGCTGGGGTGGCCCAGGTGTCCGGAGAGCTCTCATTAATACGTGCAGGACGGGTCTAAGTTCGGTCCTTATCTAATCTCGCAGTTGCTATTTGGGTGTGTGGTTTCAGCCAGCCAGCGTTTGGTATCAGAGCAAGTGTCTTGTTTGTCTCTCTGCAGTAGATTATCCTAAAGTTCCTCCTGGGTCAAACACCTGCGTCTTCCCTCAGTTGTGCTGGTGCTGCTTTGGTGTGTGGGCAGGGTGGTTCCTGGGGTGGTGGGAGGCTGCAGCCCCTCATCCCTCCCAGCCCATCGTGGTGTCCTTTCCCCACTCCTGGCTTGTGGTGCCTGCTCTGTGGTCAGCAGTTCAGCCTCGGAAGGCAGCTCACACCACAGGACTGCTTGTCCATCTTGAGATGGAGGCTCAGAGGCTCAGGGAGGAGCTTGGATTTACCCACAGTTTCCAGCGTGGCTTTGCTGAGCTGCTTACTGGAGAAGGAGGCTCTTCCTTGGATCCTGGCCATGCATAGCCCCTGGAGATGCTCCTGAGGGTGAGCCCAGCTCTGGAGCCCCTGTGTCCCTTCAGCCCAGCTCCCCCTGTGCTCTGCTGCTCACCACAGGTGACCCTCATCTGCTCCTGTACTGCTGAGCTTCGCCGTATCAGCATCCCATCGTATCAATATTTGCTGGTTTATGGCTTCTCTGGGGCTTAATCATTGCTGACGACTCATTTCTCAGAAAAACTGAGTTTAAGGCTTTTGTAGAGTTATATAAGAGAGGTTGTCTTGGTTCCCTGGGCTCTGAACTCACAACCTTTATGTCTCTGCTGATCTCCCTCTGCTCAGGTTGCAGATTTATTCCTTGGTGCTTTGCTTCCTAATTGCCTGCCACCCTCTCCTCACCAAGCAGAGCTGTCTCTATCTGGTTTTCCCAGCCCTATCTGGGATCATTACTTGGTGATTCTCCCCAGGACTGAGCTGGGTAGATGAGTCTTGGGCACATGGGTTTGTTCTTGCTGGATGGGATGAAAGCCTCTTCGTAGTCCTGAGCATCTCAAGTATTCCCATCTGGGCTGCTTTGGCAGGGGCATTGGTGCCTCTTCCAGTGTGGGTGTTTCCCCAGTGTGACATGGGATAATCTTGCAGGGACTGTGAGAGGTCCAAGTGATCCCACCAGGGACCCAGGGCTGACACCAGCTGGGATTGCAGCCTTAGGCATCTGCAGGTCCGGGAAACGCTGGGATGGATCCTGCCCCGAGCCCCCAGCCCTTCCATCTGAGCCCTGAGCCACCCCTCCTGCTAACAGAGGGCATGGGGTGGGTGCTGGACTAGTGGCACCCCAGCACTCGTGTCTGCCAGCCCAGCACTGCCCTTCTTCAGCTCAGGGTGCCTCTCTGCCACCCCAGCACTCCCTCTCCCAGCCCAACACTGATGTTTACTCAAGGAACTATTTTTTATCTGCATGTGCTGCCCTGGGTTCAATACTGTTGTTCAGTGAGGACAGAGCCTCCTGGCAGCATCGAGGGTTTAAAGGGCTTGTGATAAAGGTGTTATTGCTTGCCAAGCTCAGGGAAAGTCCTAAATATTCAGCGTGCTGCTCTGAGGTGGGTCACCAAGTCCCTGTGCCCCTGCTAGCAGTGCGGGGAAGGTCCTGATAAGGTATCGTGTTCATCGCTCCTCGGGAGGGAAGCGACGAGCCAGAAGGAAGCACTGAGCTAATCTCCGAGGAGGGTTTGATGTCAGGAGTGTCTCAAGGCACATTTTGATATCGGTATCTGAGGAGCATGAGGCACAGATAAAGAACATCACCTTTGGCCACGCTGCCTGGGGACACTGTGAGCTGCAGCTGAAAGGGCTGATGCTGCAGTAACGTCGCCCCAGGCGCCGGTTCCGTGTGCAGATGTGCCCGAGGGGCCGAGGCTGCCCCGGGCCCACCCTATCCCTGCTCAGCATCCTCGGGAGCACCAGCTCTGTGCTGGCAGCACCAGTCCTGCACCTTGGAAACGCTCCTGAGAACAGGCAGGGAGCTCCAAGGGCACCACAAGCTGTCCCTGCAAAGGCCCTCTGGGGCTGACACTGCCCATCCTGCCCTTGTGCACCAATTAGCTCTGTCAAGGCTGATGAAGGGGCTAAAAACAGAGAACGTGGGCCCAGAGCAATCTCCTGCCAGTGGAACTGCCTTGCTTGGTGTCCCAGCCTGGTTCCAGCCTTTGGGAAAAGTGATGTGCTGAGCACCCCATGGGCAAACCTGCACTCTCTGTGGCATGTGGCTGCTGGGCACCAAGGGCTGGATAAGCTCCTCAGGGTTACCAAAACCTCTGTGCCAGGACTGTGTGGTTAAAGCTGAATGCTGCCCCATGGGCAGAACCAGGAATGCTGTAGCCGTGGGGGTCTGGGTGACTGTGGGGGGAGCTGTGTGGAGCTGCTGGGGTGGGATGCAGCCGGGCAGGTGTGTGGCTGGTGGGTGTGCACAGGGAGCAGGGCAGCACTGACAGGGAACAGGGAGCTGGACGGAACCGGGAGCAGCCCTGGACTTGGCCCGAGCCCTGAAGCAGATGGAGGGAGGAAGGTGCTCCAGCCAAGCTGCTTGGAAGGCCTGGAAAAGAGGAAGGAGGTGGGAATAGAGCTTTGAGTGCCGTGGGGGACTCTTTGGGCAGGACCTGGCTGCCGGTACCAGCAGGCAGGAGTTTGAGTCTTATCCCCGAGAAGCTGAAGCCGATGTGGGAGCTGTGGGGTGTCCCGGCAGAGCTGGATTCACTCTCCAGCCTGGGGGTGACTGAAGAGACCCCCGAAATGGTCCCTTTCCCTCAGTCTCTGCAGTGAGAGCTCGGGCAGCACCCGCGGGGCCGCGGCACCCGACAAGGAACCAGCTACGGGCCGGAGCCGCGGGGCAGGGGGGCTCGGAGGGACCCGGGAGGGACCCCGGGAGGGACCCCCGACCCCCAGCGAGTCCGAGCCGGCAGGGGGCGCTGCGCGGCCGCGGCGGGGGCGTGGGAGGCCGGGGTGTCCCGGGAACGGCGGGGCCGGGATGGATCGGGATGGAGCGGGATGGAGAGGGATGGAGCAAGGATGCAGCCAGGAGTGAAGGCGGTGTCCAGAGCAACAGGAGGGCGGGGAGCACCTCCTGTGATCAGGGGTGGGATTTCACCCCACTGGGAGAAGGGAGTCCATCCCGGCAGGGATCTCGGGGCACAGCTTCCTTCCTTCCCTTCCAGGCGTGGGCTGAAGCTCTACCTTGAGCACCGCCCCGGGCTGGAACGCTCTGAGTCAGCTCTGCCCCCGTGCTGCTCCTCCCGGCTGGCTCGGGATGATGGGGCTCTGGGCATGAAGTCTCGGCGAGTGTGGGAAGGGAGTGGCAGAGGTCAGGACGGAGGGTGCCAGCCTTGGGGCACGGAGCTGGTGTTCAGCACTGGGGTCGGGCTGGCTGGAGGAGCGGGGGGGTGTCTCATCTCCAAGGTTGAGTCACTGGCAGCGTTGTCAGAAGCCCAGAGGTTGTGCGCCTTTGCTGTCTGCCTTCGTTCATGGGTTGGAAACCAAGAGCCTCTCTTGAGAGAGCCCCGTGTGGGGCCTCAGCCGGGCGGTTCCAGGGGCGCCGGGCCGGGGGGACACCGGGGCACCGCCCCAGGCTGGGGCCTGGGCACGCCCTGAGTCAGCAGCAGCTCTGCTTACCCGGGCTGGTGCAGCCCCTCCCGGGCCGGTGAGCTGCTCCCCGCCGGGAGGGAGCTCCTCCCATGCGGGATCCCTGGGGAGAGATCTGACCAGCAGTGAAGGTGAGGAGAGGGACAGAGGGATGAGAGCAGGGAGGAAAACTCTGTCTCTTGCTCTCTGCAGCCAAGCGACGTCCCTGGATGAGGATGAGGGGGTGTGGTGCCATTCCCTGGTCACTGCTACTGAATACTCGTGGTGATTCCCAGGGCTCAGCCTGAGGCTCCCCAGCAGCTCATGGCCTGGGCTCCTCTTTTTGCGCCTTGGTGGGGTCTGAGCCCTGTGGAGCGGAGCAGGGTCAGCCCTGTAGCTCAGCCTGGCTCTGCTCTGCACCTGGGATCCCTCCTCTGCAGCTTGGTTAATCCCGGCATCGACCGCTCCATCTGGGCCTGCGGCTCTTCCTCAGCTTTCTTAGCTAATGGCTGTGTCTGCCTCCCATTGATCCTCAGCTGCAGAGCTCATTGATTAAGTACATTTCTTATTACACTTAATGGTATTTTACTCCTCTCTGTGCTTCCCTCGTGCCCACTGCTCACCCTGTGCCTGCCGGGAGGAGAATTCCTCTGCCCAGAGCAGCCCTGCTCCATGCTGGCCCTGCTCTCCTCCCCCCAGCCACCACCCTGGCTGCCTCTTCCTCCTGGGCCAGGACAGTGTCTCTGCCTGCTCTCTGCCCGTTCTTTGCTCCCAGGCAGGGCTGATTTTCTCACCAGTGGCACAGCCCTGCCAGGGTGAGAGGCACTGCCCAAGGCACTGTGTTCTCCCCTCACCGACACCTCCACACTCACCACATGCTCCTTGCTCCACGCCTCACCTCCTTTCAACTCTCTTGCATGCATCATTCAAAAGCCATAACATTATTTGGCATAAAATATTTACTTAACTGAGCTTTTTGCAAATATTCCCCTCCATTATTTTCCCTCCTTTTGGGAGCAGACACTGTTTCTCCTGTGCTCTCAAATGGCTTCTCTTAAATAATACAACAAGAACATATGAACACCCAGTAGCCTTTTTCTTTCTTCTGAAATACCCATAAATGTAAGGGTGTCACCCATCCATTAGGGCCACACCAGGATTGTGCTCAGGAACACCCAGCAGGGCCCTGCCTGTGGAATCACCTCTCTTCTGGACAGGGACAGGCAGGGAAGGTGCTTCAGCAGAGAGCAGAAATACAGAGAAGGTCTGACATGATGCAGAGTATTAATATTTATTTTAAAATGTTCCTTTCAGAAGGGACAGCTGAAGCTTGGCAGAGAGAGTGCAGGAATGAGCACTCTCAGTCCCATCCCCACTAGGATGATGGGACAAATGCTTGGAACAAAATTCCCTCCAGCGGGGAATTGGCTGGTCCTGGGGAGCCCAGCCTGGGACACGGGGTGCCAAGGGACACGTCCCCTTGTGGGCAGCAGGATGGGCAGATCCTAAAGAAGGGGATATGGAATGTGAGGAGCCCCCTGGAGCCATCCCATCTGGAGAGGCTCAGGGGGTCTCTGCTGTCCTGGGCAAAGGCCTGTGATGTGCTTGGGCTTTGGCTTCTGTTTTCCTCTGACAAGGGGGAGCAGTTTTGAGCTAAAAGAGGCAGGTTTGGGTTAGGTGTTGGACAAAACTTCCCTGTGAGGGTGGTGAAGCTCCTGGCGGGCAGGAGCTGGGAAGCAGGGATGAAGCCTGGGGGCTCTGAGCATCCCTGGTTCTGCCTGGGGCTGGGCTGGCCGTGCTCACCCCAGCTTGGGACCTGCCTCTGTGTCACCGAGCACCGTTTAAGCGTTCCGTGTTCCAGCCGAGCAAACAGCCTTTTCCCTGTAATGCCGGCAAATCCCTGCTCCTGCGGAGCTGTTAATTGATTTCCCTTCCCAGCGCTCCCGCCCGTGGCTGTGCTGACACTCGCCTGCCCGCGCTCCCTGCCCGCGCTCCCGTCAGCGCCTGCGACAGCCAGATCCTGAAATTATTGATAAACACTCATCGGGGCTGGAGCCTGGGAAATTGCCAGCAACCCCAGCGGGTTTCTCTCTTGCCAGCATCATTTTTCTTGATGACAGCATGTTCCGAACTTTGGCAGGGAGGGGACAGGGCTTCCTGGTAACTTTTTTCTGTTTGTTTTGTGCACTGGTGGTTTTAAATGATCCCTGCAAATAGCAGAGTGGAGACTCTGGGGAGCAAATGCCTGTGATTATCTCTGTCCTTCCCCCACAGAGAGCTGGATTGGATTCTGCTCAGAGTTCTGCTCTCACAGGTCAGCTCTGCTCCTCCATCCGATTTTGTGCCTCTCCAGGCTCAGGAATTCTTGATTCCAACCTCAAGGATCCCTGTTTCTTCCTCAAGTCCTCTGCTCTTGCAAACTGTTACCCTGTGCCGGGCATCTGGATGGGCAAGGACATCACGCCAGATGGTGTGGGCACAGCAGCAGGAGCAGGACATCCCTGTCCAGAGCCAGGACAGTCCTCATCACCACGGAGCCCGACTCTGCTGTGCCAGAGGGCAAAACCTCCTCCCACACCTCCCTGAGCCGTCCCACACCGCTGCTGCCCAGCCCCCTGGAATGGTGCCAGGTGGGGCTGGTGCCCTGTCCCGGCTCTCACAGCACACACAGATGTGTGGGGCACCTTGTTTCTCTCACTGGGGCTCGTTCTGGAGCTCGGAGCGTTTTTCTCTCCGCGAGCTCTGCTAATTAGTGGGAGGTTGTGGATCAGGAACAGAGGGAAGCGTCCTTCTGTGGTTCTGGCACTAGAAATAATTGAGCCATTTTTCACCTATGGCCAATCTAGTTCTGTCCACATCTTGATTTTTCTCTTAATATCTTGGGGATGCTGTTGCAGCCGTTGGATTCACAGCCATGTCCAGAGCTTTCCTGCAATCGCCTGGATTTTGTACTCTCTTGCTAACTGGTTGCTGGCTTCTTCTTAGCTTGTACGTTTTAGCCAAGCCGTGTTTGCCGCTGTACCAACATTCCCCATCCCCTGCTGGGCAGCCGAGCCCCGGGGCGATGGGGCAGAGGCTGCAGGACAGGGGCAGCGGGTCCCGGGCACTGCGGGCACCGCGGGTAGCGCGGGGCGGCTCCGGCGGAGCCTCTGAGCGCCTCCGGGGCGCGTTCCGGCACAGCCCGGAGCTCCCCACCCGCAAACCTGCTGTCCTGGGAGCTGGGAAGCCCAGCGGTCTGTACGGAAGGGCCGGGATGGGAGCGGCTCTCGGGAGGTGCCGAGGCCCCGGGGTTCCCGCTGTGCCGGGGCCGTGCCGGGGCCGTGCCGTGTCAGCGGCCAGCCCGGCTGGGAAAGTGAAGATGTTCGCGGCGAGCTGAAAGGTGTGATTTATCAGTGCTGGTCCCCAGAGGCTCGGGGCCTGTCAGGCACCAAAAAATCCCATCCATCACAGTGGGGGAGCGAGCTGCCTGTTTTTTTTTTTCTTCTTGGTGTGTTTTTTGGCCGTTTTATTTCTCAGTGGGTGCCGGAGCTGCCGGGGGCAGCGTGTGAAAGACAGCCCTGGGTGTGGGGCCTGGGGAGCTGTGGGGATGGATGGTGCTGCTCTCCTCCCCTGGTGTTATAGAAACCTCTCCCCTGTGCTGTGCTTTTTGGGGCTCAGCCTGTGTGAGGTCTCCTGACTGTGCACAAAGAAGGGGCTCAGCCCTGCCCCCAGCTTCTCCCTGTGCCCCCCTTTTCCCCCTGTCTGTCTGCACATGTGTGTGTACATCCATGTGCAGATCTGATTGTTTGCTTCTTTATAATATTTTCTTTTCCCAGTGTTTATGGGCCATGGGATTGGAAGTGAAGCATCTACTTAATTGCTGTCAGGCAAGGAGACGGGTTATAAAGTTGCCAAGGGAAAAAATAGCTCACTCTGGGGTAGATGCAGGGGAGCAGGGCTGATGAGAAGAGGAGGGGGCGGAAGGCTGGGGGTGGGAAGAGATGAGGAGAGAGAAAGAACAGGAAGGGATCAGCAGGCAGTGAAGGAGCTGGCTCAGGAAAGGAGCTGCTGGGGAGGCAGGAGAAAGGCCAGACAGAGGTGTGCTGGGTGAGAGCCAGCTCCCTTTGGGGAGTCTCTGTGTCCTCCAGGAAGGTGGCATTTGCCTTCTTATGTCGTGAGTGTGGCTCCTGGAGCACTTTACAGAGGGAAAACAGGAGGAAGGAGGCCCTCCCTGTCCTCCCCAGCCTCCCCACTGCCGGAGCCTCCTGCCTGCCTCCGCTCCAGTTCCAGGTTCTTTGCTCGCAGCCCTCCTCATCTGCATCTCTTTCTTGTTTGCTTCATTATCTCCCAGTCTAACCCCGCACCGTGTCATCCTCATTGCACGGCTCCTCCCTCTCCCCAGTCACCACATTACTCCAGCAAGGGCTCCCTCTCCCATCCTTCAGTCTCAGCGCCGCACATAAAAGCGCTCTGATGGCCATGGCGTGATAGCAAAGACAGAACTTAATTTCACAGCATTTTCATATAATACTCCATAAAACTGAACAAATTTGCTGGAGTCCAAATCCATCTCATTATGCAGAGTCATTGGAAGGGAGCTTTTCCATTCGGGGCCTCGGCGCTCAGAGAGGGGATGGTACAGAAGAAGAGAAAAATAATTAATTAGGTGCTGCTCTGGATCAAAGATCCCGCATCGCAAGGCACATGAAATAAATGCCTGGCTCATGAATAAAAGCTGCACTAAGCCCCTTTTGCCTGGCCCCACAGAAAATCCTCAGTGAGGCTGAAGGTGTGTGTGGGATCTTTGGCCTGAGACTGTGCCCCAGGAGGAGGAGATGGAGCAGGGCAGGAAAGGGAGGATGGATCTGGAGTGGAGGAGATGGATCACGGAGTGCTCACCCAGGCAGGGGAGCAGGAGGCCTTGAGTAAGCATGAAATGTTGCTTCATTCCCTGGCATTCCCCCAGTGTCCTGGTGTGGGAAGGAGCTCTGGCCAGAGCTCCCCTGCCCTGATTGATGGCAGTGCTGCTTCCCACGGCAGGACAGAGCAGGGCAGGTGGATTAAAACTGCAGCAGCCAAGGGAGAGGAGAGAGCTCGCTTCACTTCACACTGTTAATTAATCTCCGAGCCAATGAGGATGCTCTCATCTGGTCTTTACTTAATCCATAACCCAGAAATCCTCAAATTATGTCATTTGTTCAATACAGATGAAATTAATTACTCTGGGAAATAGGCAACAAGTTGCATTTCTGATGTTCCTTATCGTGTAATCAGATCTACAGCAAGCTCAGTGCAGCCGCAGTGGCAGCAGTGGGATCACCTGCAGCCAGCACTGAGCAGCATCAGCTGTAAACCTGTCACCAGGAGCCACATCAGCTGTAAACCTGTCACCAGGAGCCACGGGCTGGCTCCTGCCGGGAGCTGCGGGGGCTGTGGAGGCTCGGGGATCGCCAGGGATGCAGCACCTGGGCAGTGCCAAGGAGCCTCCACCCAGGGCTGAGCCCCCCCTCAGCCCCCTGCCCCTTCCCTATTTATTGCCTCTTACTGGGGTCTCAGGCACAGCTTGCAGGGCTGCCTGGGGGGCCCAGAGGGAAGGTCTGCCCACTTCCCTGGGGCTCTGTGCCTGCAGGATGTGTCCCCACACCCCATGGCTTTGAGGCAGAGAGGGAAGGTCCTCATCAGGACAGGTCAGAGGAGCTGGGCACAGAATTACAGCGATTTATTTATTCATTAATGGAGTTACTGTGGGGAAGTGCTGCTTGAGGCTCAGCACAACCAGAATCTTGTGGAGAGCACTAAAGGTGATTCCCAGAGGTGCTAGAGCCACACTCACAGTCCAAGGGTGCTCCCTCCCCTCAGTGCCCTGCTGTGCCCGTGGCCAGAGGCTCTGAGCATCCCACGGCACATCCCAGAAGGGCTTCAGTGAGAGGGCCCAGCCAGGAACAGGCTCAGGTGGCAGGACAAGTCCCTGGGCTGGGCTGCCTGCACGGGGGGACCCCTCACCCCCTCTCCCTGATCAGCTGAGGGGTTGTGGAGATCCCTGACCCCATCCTGGGGGGAAAGCTTTACTGTGAGTGGTGAAAGCAGGTACCAGCTCACACAACCAACACAGAAAGAGCTGTTGTAACAAAAAATCCATACTGGTTGTTTGCTAAAATGGCTGTAGTGAATTGAAAAATATGACAAGCTGATCAAGGCAGCTGTTGGGAGGTGTCAGGGCCCTCAGCCCAGCTCTGCAGCTCACCTGGGTCACCCAGCACGGTGGAATCCTTTCAGAGGAGAGAAAAACGTAGTTTCTCTCTGTCCTATCAATTTAAATAAATTACCTATTACATTAGCTGCACTTAAAGCAAGAAATCAATCCCCTGCCTGAGCTGCTCTGAAATCCTTGGTTTGCAGCATGAAGCCTGTAATTGTCAGAAGTCCCCATGCCAGGAGTGTCTGGCAGTGAGGGGCTGTGGGGACCCGGGCTGTGTGTGTGGGGCAGTCCTGGGGGCACAGGGGGCTGCCCCAGCCCTGCTGCCCTGGCCACAGCAGTGCAGGCACCTGAGGCACCTCCCAGGTGAGCGCCAGCCCCACGTGGGCAGCCCCATGCCAGCCTGGCATCAGTGCAGGGGCTGGGCTGGGATCTCCCCATCCCTGGGGATTGGAACCTCAGTGCCCCTGAGCCCCAGGGCAGGAGTGGGGTTTGATGTGGGAGCCCAACACCCCCAGTTCCCTCCTCTGAGGGGGTGAGCAGAGCCAGAGCCCTGCCCAGCAGGCAGAGTGGGATGGAGGCAGGGATGGAAGCAGCAGGAGGCAGAGATGCAGGCAGGGATGCAGGGATGGATGTAGGAAGCAGGGATGTGGGCAGGGATGTGGGCAGGGACCCCTGTGGGGAGCTGAGCAGGGCAGGATCCCAGAAGGCAGGGCAGATTTCAGGAGCAGCCTTTCAGACGTGGCTGTTTCCTTTGTTTTTTTCTGCTGAAAGTGCTGCCTTGTGCAAAGCTGCTCTAGCTCCTCAGATAAATTAGCATCCAGGGGATTGTTTTCCTCTACATTTTGTGCAGTTGCATAAGAGGGAGGAACAGAGGAGCCCAAGGAGCAGATTGCTTTGTAGAAGCATGAAACAGGCACAGCCAGAGCTGCTGCCCCTCCTGCTGCTGAGCTCAACACCCTCAGCTGGATGAGGCTCAGGGTAGGAGCTGGATGTGGCTGTGTACCCTGGTCAGCGTGGGCAGGACAGAGTCCAGAGGCTCTTCCCAGCATGTCTGGACATCTCCTAGCTGTTCCCAGGTGTCCCAGGCCGCAGAGTGGCCGTGCCCAGCAGCAGCAGTGCCTGCAGACAGCCCAGTCCTGGCCCTCCTGCCCCAAGCAGCCTCTGCCCCACTGCTGCTGCTCTCTGCCTCCACCTCCGAGGAGGCTGGGAGCAGTGGGAGAGATGCTAAGGGGCTTCTCAGGCAGCTCCTCCGTGCTGGGGCCTCCCCAGCCTTTCCAGATGGGTCTAGTCCAGCTGGGCTTGGCTCAGCCTCCCCACACACCCCAGCATTATTGCCTCACCCTCCCGTAAAACTCCACGGAGAAGCTGAGCCAGGATGAAAGACCCGACGGGGCTCGAATTTGCAGAGGGCGAGGACACCTGGGGAAGGGGGAGGGAGGGAAGGGGCTGCAGAGCTGCCGGGGATGCTGGGGAGAGGAGGGAGCTGCGGAGCGCTGGGGGAGCGCGGCTGGAAGTGCTTTCATAACCCTCAGCCAGAGTGATTTTCCGAGGCGTGAGTGATGGAGGTAAATAGGATTATCTCACAGAAGGGACCAGTGAAATAATAAACATCCCGATGCAGCCCCGGTAAATGAGAGGGGTGCGGGGCAGCGGCCCCGCCGCCCGCCCCGAGGGGAGCCCGGGAGGAGCGGGAGCGTCCCGGGGACTCTGCGCTCCACAGGGATCTTCCCGGGCTGTCCCGTGCTGCTCACGGGACACTGCAGGACCGAAGGCACAGAAGTCTCCCCTGACTTTGTTACGGTGACAGACTGAGGCTCCTCGGGCTGGGAGAGGCTCTTTAGCGACATTAATAATCTGAGATCTGATGGGAAAGATGAAATAACTCAGTCTCCTCCCCACCGCTCACTTGAGACTCTGACAGAATTGCCACAATTAGGAAAATTCACCTCGAAGCTTCATCTGTAGGGGACCAGACCATGAGGAAATGTTTGGCCCAGAGGGAAGCAGAGGAGGAATTTTAGCTGCCTCTCATCTTTCATCATTTGCCTTCTCCGGCTCCTATCTTGGCAGCCCCAGTATTTTGCTTTGTCTCCTTCAGGTGACTAATCATTAGACTAATTAGTTGCTAATCAATGTTTAATTAAAATGTAGCGGGTAATTACTGGAGGTGGTACCACAGGTTGACTATGAAGTGTTATGGAAATATTTTTAAGGGCAGTTACAGGGATCTGGTCCCTCCTCCTCGGCTCAGGGGTGCTGCAGGGTCCTCTCCCCTGGGAGCTGCAGATGTAACACACCTGGAGCCGGGTCCGTTGCCTGGGACCAGCTCGTGCTGTGGGTGACTCCAGAGCATCCCTGACACTTTCCCATGGAGCAGCTGGGGATGGAGGTGCCTGGGCAGCTCTGGGCAGGGCGGGATGTGCAGGATATCACTGGGATGGAATGGGAAGCAGCCAAAGCAGGATCCCAGTGCTCTGCCCTGGGCTGTGAGTCCCTTGCTTTGGGAGCTGTGTGAGCATTTGGGATGCTGGTGAGCATCAGAGTGCAGGGGTGTAGCTCCTGCTCCTCTTCTCCCTGCTCAGCCTCTGCCTGCTCCTCTAAACCCCTCTGAGAGCTGGGGCCAGGAGGGATGGAGGCAGAGGTCTCATTACATGCGAGAGGCAGGCAGTTCTCCATGCCCCAGCCATTCCAGAGCGCAGTAAATATTCCATCAGGGTGGTATGTAGGTCACCCAGGTGTGCTGCCTCCAGGTACCGGCGCATTCCAGCCCTCGGTGGGAGCCCTGCCTGCTCTGCAGCTCTGCAGCTCTTCCCCCTCCCTGTGCCCGCTGGGGCAGGGGCTGCTCACGGCTCGGGGGGCTTTGTGCCAGCTGGGGAGGCGGGGAGCTGGGGGCACCATGTCATGTTCAGGGGCTCTGAACCCCTTGCAGCTCCACGGGGTGGGCACCTGAGGGAGGGCAGGGACCCCCAGGATGCCCATGCATGAGCTGTGTCCCCTCCTCGGCCCTGAGCGGTGGGGACAGGCTTTGTGCCTATGCCAGTGCCACCATTTACATTCTTCCCACTGCTTACATCCCTTATTTCACTTCACTTGTCATTTTATGGCTCATTTTAATGTCTTGAGAGCAGCCCCACAGGATAACGAGGTCTGATGCTGCAGAGGGTCCTGCGGCAGACACGGTGTCTCCATCCAGCTGGAGCACAGTGAGCGTGCCTCTGTCTGGGTCAGGAAGCATGTCTGTCACTTGGGGAGGAGCTTTGTTTTTGGGGGAAAATTTTATTTTTTTCCCCACCTGCTAGTTAGAGGAAGATGCTGACAGTGGCCCAGGGGTTGGGTGGTTCGGGTGGTGACAATGCAAGGAACAAGCTATGTTTAGAAATAATTGCTTTGTCTTTCACAGAGGTATTAGTGCCTCCATGCTGGCAGCTACAGGAATTAGCTGGAAGTTTTGGTGACACAAATACAGAAGCAAAATTATTGCTACTTATCATCACTTCTATGTGTGTGAGGGGAGAGAGACGTTACCAGGGCAGAGAGAAGCAGTGAAACAGAGAGGCTGGAGCTGGCGGTCTCCAGCACAAGGCTGGCATGTCCTTGGGGGAGCCCAGCCCTGGAGGCTCCAGCTCCACCAAAGAGGTGCCAAGGGTGTGTGCCCATCCCTGGGATGCAGCCACAGGGGCCCTGCAGCAGCAGCACTGGGGAATGCACATCCTGCAGCTGCTGCGGAAAAACTCAGTGCTGGCAGGAGGTGCTCAGGGCTGCTCCAGGTGAGCAGCACCACAGGGATGCACAGCCGAGGTGAGGAGTCCCTGTGGTAAAATTCTCCCCTCCCTGGATCCTGGTGTGCCCAATCCAGGCTCTTCTTTGGATGAGGAGAAAACTGGGGGGTTCAGAAGTGGCACCACTTTGGCTGTTCCCGTGGGATGGGGTGGCTGTGCCAGGTCACAGGCCCAGGACCCCAGGGGCTGTGGGTGCTCAGCAGAGGAGCAGCAGCTCTGTGTGGAAGCAACGGTGGATGGTAATGGGAGGATCCTCCCTCAGAGGAGCCAGCAGGGCCCCTCAGGAGGCTGCTCTCCCTGGATGGCAGAGCTGCTGCTCCGTGGGGAGCTCCCGAGGACGCTGCTCCACGCTCCTGCTGTTTGTTTCTGCCTGGCTCCAGGAGCGAGGCTCCTGCTAGCACCATCCTACCCCATCCCTGCCTGTCCCTCAGCGGCCCGGCTGCCTCCGAAAAGTTAAGTGGAATGTTTGGAAGGAACAGATCTCTGATGAAACAGGGCCGTTCATGCTTTCAGATATTAAATTCCATGCAGAATATTAAATAATTTCTTCCTCAATGATCCCAGTAAATTTAATTAGCTCTTGTTCCCCCGATAGAGTTGTCACTGCCATCGTGATGTGTGGATGAGGGGTGGAGTGAAGGGGAATTCCGCTTCCTTCCTGGGCCTTTCCAGTCCTGTCCCCAAAGTCACCTCCCTGCTCCTCTTTTGGAGTAAGATCCCAGCTCCAGCTGTGGGGAGAAGGGAGCTGGGTGTGGAAGCCCCTTTCTCTCTGGTCTGCCTGGAGCTGCTCTGTCTGAAGGGAGTAGGGGCTGGGAAAGAACCTGGGGAAAATCAGTGGTATTTTGGGTGATTGTTCAGGGCCTTTTCTGTAGCTGCTGGAGAGCTGGGTCCAAGAGGGAAGACAGGAATCACACAAGTAGTTGACTTCCAGGAGACATTTGCTGTGGTGATTTTGGTGTTGCTGGTGATAAGGGTTTTTTCCTGTGTATGTGATGTTTGGTTTGTTTTTGCAAGTTTTAGAACATCAGAGCAAAGAGGAAAAAAAATCTCTTTGCGATGGAGGCAGCTAATAGTGGGTTATAAATGTGTCCCTGGCATGGTTCATTAGCTGCCATGACATATTGAGGGCTGGGAGCAGTGTGATACCAGCAAATCAATTCCAAATTTCATCTGAGAAGGAATGTGGGGAGGCCAGATCATGCAACATGTTGCCAAATATTCCTTCCCAGCCAGAAAGGAGCTGCTCCTCTCTCTGGGTGCTGCTCCTGCTGGGCTGCAGCGCAGAATGCAAAATAAATAAATAACCAAGGATCTAATTTACTGATGATTAATTTGCATAATTAGTGCTGTGTCAAATCACTTCACCGAGGTGCAAGGCACATTTCGCTGAGGTGTTTGCATGGACGTCTTTGCAGGTTTCCCCAAGCTCACCTTATTTCACATTTGGCAATGAGTATGTCACACTGGTGTTGGTGGGATTTCGCAGGGTCAAAGGGGATGTGAGAGATGGGGGTCTGCAGGGCAAAGCCCTGCCAGCCTGCTCATGCCCTGTCCTGGTGCTGGAGCAGTGCCCTGCCCGGGAAATCTGTGTGGCAGTGGGTGGCCCAGTCCTGGAGCCAGGGATGAGCTCAGCCCGGGCTCTGCTGTGGGCACAGACCTGCCAGCTCCAGCCAGTGCCAGCTCCCTGAGAGGGCAGCGAGGTGAATCCCGGCCACTCCGTGTCCACCTGCTGCTCCCTTGGAGCTCCAGGGATGCTTTGGGAAGGGGCCCAGGGTGGGCAGCCAGGACTGAGGTTTTGGGGGCTCAGTGCAGCCACGGGGCCCAGGTGGTGCCTGGGAAAGGGGAGCAGTGTCTGGGTGCTGGGCAGCCCCCACTGCCGCGTGTCCCTCACCTTCCCAAGGGCCCTGCCTCCTTGCAGGATGATTTCTGTCCCTGAGTCCTGATGCTGCAGCCCCCATTGCTTGGCACCAGGGCAATCCCAGCAGTGGGACCGGCAGCACTTCTCTCATCCTCCTCCTGCTCCGAGCAGGGGCCTGAGGTCGAGCACGGGGCTGGATTTGGGCCCATTCCCTCCCCGGGCAAGGGCAGCAGCTGCGGGGTGCCTCAGGTGAGGTGTCCATGGATGCCATAAATACATGGAAAGCTCTAAGGCACGCAGCGCTGCGGGCAGCCCTGGTCACATCCCTGCTCCTTCTCCCTGTAATGGATATCAGATTGTTCTCCCAATCTTGGCATTGTTTCAATAATTGACTGATGCAGCGCAATGTTCACTGATTTAATAAGTTTGTTAGTGTAATAGAGGCTCAGGATTTCGCTGTTAATGTGCAGTGACAATTGCATTGTAGATTTGCTCATTATGTTACATAACTTAGCTATAAAATCTATCGGAAATTATATTTAAAAAAGCATTATTGCAAAGCCCATCAGCATGGCTCTCCCTGCTCCTCCCACGGTGCTTTGCAGTCTGAGTGTGTCTGTTCAGTGCCTCGCTGGGACTGCACGTTCCGCTTTGGGTTTTTTGGGTCAGGGCATCTGACACTTGCCAAAAAGACAACCCTGGGTCTTGCCATGTCATCCCAACTTCCCATTGCGGCCAAGGGTGGTGCAGGTACCTGGTGTTTTGGCAGCTCTCTGGGGAGAGCTCCAGCTGGCACCGTGCCCCCCGGCCCTCTGGTGGGACAGGCAGTGGCAGGTGAAGCTCTTGGCAGGTCCAGGTTTGAGCTGCTGGGGCTGTGTCAGAGCTGGACCTGCTGCAAACCTTCCCTTTTTGGGCAGGGTTGTGAGGAGGGGCTGGACATCCTTTGGGCACCTCAAAGTTGAGGGTCCCTGACAGCCATGGGGGAGATGGGGGGGCTGTTGCCTCATGGTCGCATGTCTCTCCTGGCACTGAGTGGCCTCTGGTGCCATGTGGAGGAGGCCCCCGGACTGGCTGCCTGGCAGTGCCCTGGCTGGGGCAGTGCTCAGCGCTGGGGACTGAGGGGATCCCACATTCCAGCAGCTGTGTTCAGGAAAAAAACCCAGATGGAGCCACAGTGGGTCTTGTCATCTCTGTACCACAGCCATAGTTCTGAGGAAAACCTCCCTTTCCTTAAAGACAAAAAAATCCCAGCAGCAGTAATTTAACAACTCTGACTGCCTCCGAATGAAGGCCCTGATGGCAAATAGGCTGTGAAATTGGCTAAGAAAAAAGGAAAAACATGTTTTTCCCAGAGTAATACTTGTTCCCGCGGTTCACAAACACCCTTGCAGGGGTTTGTTGCCTTGTGCTGTTTCCAAGGGCTGCTCTTCCCTCCGCAGCCGCTCTGTGCATCCTCAGCCATTATCCCCCGCCTGCTCCTCCTCCTCCTCTCTCACGGCCGGGGAGGACACTCCTACCCCTGCCCTCCTGGAGATCCCCGGGCAGGTTCCCCCGGTGGGTTCCTCCCCGCGCGGGTGTCCCGGTGCCGATGCCGGGGCTCGGGCCTGTTCCGGCGGGTTGCTTAGCAATACCGGAGGGATGTCGGTAGCGATGCCCATGCCAGTGCCGAGGGGATGCCGGTAGCGATGCCCGAGCAATGCCGGCATCCCGATCCCGCGCTGCTGCCGCTCCGCGCCCCTCCCGCTCCCCGGGCCGCGCCTCCGAAGCGGGAACCGGTTTGGGTTTCCAGGAATGGATGTCAGCCGGGACCCGGCTCGGAGGCTTGGGATGCAGGGGGATTTTGCAGAGCTGAGCTCTCCCGCATTCCCAGCTCCCCGTTCTCCAAATCTGCTGCCTGAAGCATCTCCAGCCTCAGTGAAGCGTGAGGAAGCGGCACAGCGGGGCAGAGCGGGGAGCGGCCTGCCTGCCTTTGTCGGGAGAACAAGGGCTGCAGTCGGCGCCGGGCCCGCCGCGCCCCGAGGGCTAAAAATACACCCGGGGATGATACAGAATAGATGTGGGGAGGTACAGTGAGGGTGAGGCACAGTCCGTGTGTTCAGGGCCCTCACTCACGGGGTGGCTCCTCACAACCCCGATGGTTTTCTCCGGAGTGGTGCTCAGCGCCCTCGGGAGGGAAGGGGGGCTGTGTGAGGGGAGGGGGCGCAGCTTTGGGAGGCTGCGGGTGGCTCTGCAGGAGCATGAGGAGGTCTCAGAGATGACCCCGTGCTAAAGTCATAGGAGATAACTTCCTGCTCTAGCAGGCTGTAGATATTGCAGATACTTCTCGGGAAACAGAGCCTGAGCAGCTTCACCACAGTGTAAACTATTTGGAACCACGAATAAATGTTTTGAGGCGGGAAAGGTGCTGAGCCCCATCCAGGAACGCCAGCAGGAGCAGGTCACTGTCACTGCCCTGTGACACCCCCTAGGCCGGCGGGTTTTGGGGGGGCTTGGCTGCCCACTGTGGGGGGACCCGCTGCCGGAGCCGCCGCTGCTGACCGCTCCTTCCGAGATGGAAGCTCCCGGCAGCGAGCCCAGGAAAGGGCAGGGCAGGAGCGCCGGGGGCCGCTCAGTCCGATAGCGCAGGTCTGCGCCGCTCGCTGCTTCCCAGGGGAGGAGATGAGCAGCCGGAGAGCGAGAGCCGCGAATGCCAGAGGTCTGCTCTTGCATAACACCCCAGGAAGCTTCCAGCTGCGGTGGGAATGCCCGGATCACTGCCCAGGGATCCTTAAATGTGATTGAAAGGGAGGAAAGGGTAAGGGGCTGAGACGCGCACGGAGCTTTAGTGAGTCTGGGGGATGCTACAAACCCACATCCTGTGAGCTCCCGGCGCTGCCTCGCGTTCGCCAGGATTTGCAGTGAGGATTGGAAATCCCCTTTCCATTCCCCGCTGCCGCGAGCCTGGCACCCCACTCAGACCCGGCGTGTCCCACCCGGTGTCCAGGTGGACGCACAGCGATGGATTCAGTGTCCCCGATCCGGGTCCTCCAGGGGTCTTTGCTCCTCACCGGGCCGCAGTGCCTGGTGATGCTGAGGGCAGGGATTGGGAGGAACCCCCGGGGCAGCCCGCTCTGTGCCGGGGCCGCTGCTGGAGGCTCGGATTTGGGGGAGAATCGGACAAACCCCGGCTCTTCTCCTGGCGCAGCTGTGGGAGCGTGTGCGGAGCGGCGCCGGGCTCGGTTCGGGGGAGGCAGAGGGTCCGGACACCCCCATCACGCTCGGGTCTCCCCGCAGAGGGAGGGAGGCAGGGAGGGGACCCCGGGCGGGGG
>VXBR01007643.1:369413-409132 GCA_013400215.1 Cisticola juncidis | reverse complement strand
GTCGGGGCTGTGTCCCTCGTCCCAGGCTGCCGTGGCAGAGGCGAAGCGCGCTCCCGGCCCGCTGACAGCAGCGCTCCCGGGCATCCTCCGCCCGCCGCCCGCGCACGCCCACGCGCAGAGCGATGAAAGGCACAGCCCGTAAACAGCGGAGAGGAGGAGGAATGGGATGGGATGGAAATGGGGCAGCGGCCGAGGTGGGGGAGCCGAGCTGAACCAGCCGAGCCGAGCTGGTGGGGTCGGTGCTCTGCTGCCAGCCGGGGTGGGAGCTGCTCGGGGCCAGTGGGGAGGAGAGATCTGCTATGGCCTCGCTGGGTGAAGGCCTTCCCTCCCTCCCTCCCTTTTGTTTGTACTTTTCTTTTCTTCTTTTTTTTTTCTTTTTTCTAATATCTGAGTGCTTCATTTTCCAGAAGCTGTCATTTTACATAAACCTCTCAGCGAGGTACATCCATTCCCACTGCCAAAATCTCCATATCAAACACTTGTAACACGGCGCTGAACTGACAGCCCTGCCTGTACGAGCTCCGTGCCTGTACAAAGGGATGCTGCGTCGGGAGGGATATAAATACCCGCTGGAACGACACGCAGCGCGCTCGCCCGCCAGCTCTGCTGCCCTGCTCTCGCTGCCCAGCTGAGATTCAGCTGAAGCCTCGGCACAGGCACCCACAGGCCCCTGGTGGCACCACAGCACCCACAGTGGGTGGCAGGGTGCCCGTGGGCTGCCTCGCCGAGGCCGTGCTGCCGTGGGGCGTTGTGTGCACTGAGCTGTGGGTTTGGGAGCCCCTGGCAGTGATTCCTGCAGCCCGTGTGCCTGGGAAGCCTTTGCTGGTGCAAAGCCTGGAGCTGAGTGCTGGCTGTGGTGGGGGTCCTGCTGCCCAGGTGCTGGCAGGATGCTCCTTCCCCTCAGGCTGAGGTGCTGGTGGGGCACGGGGGGCCCCAGGGTAACCCAGACACTGTGATGCAGCAGGAGTGGGGCTGCTTGGCCTGAAACTCTCTCTGTGCCTCAAATCCTGTTTCAATGGGAGTAGAGACAGAGCGTGTTAAGCAATCCAACTGCTTCCTTTTCAAACGAAATTATTTTCTTCTGGATGAAGTTCAAATCCAACCCCAAATCCCTGTTTCTTTGCAAAGGAGAAGGAAGGAAATGCAAAACATGCTCCCCACCCCCCAAGTCTATCAGTCTTGCAGCTGATGAGCAGAACCATTCCTGCTCATCCTGGGATTCCCTCCCTCCTCCTTGCAAGGACGTCGCTGCCATCAGCAATGGCGCCGTAGCCGAGTTCTGTCACGCTGGCTGTGAGCCTCAGCTGCTCCCCAGGACGGGACCTGCTCATCTGGGCAGGCACTGGAAAGCTGGAGCAGGTCCCAGGGGAGCACTGAGAGCTCCTGTGGTCCCTCACCCTCTGGGGCCACCACGGTCCTGCTGGGGCACACTGGCTGGTGATGTGGCTGTCACTGGCAGGGCTGTACCTGTCACCTGTAATTCTGTGCTTGGTGGTTTCTGCTGCTCTTCCAGATGAGGACCTCGATGTGGGAAATATGAGACTTTTTTTTAAATGTAATACCATTGAAATGTTTTTTGAGTTCATTTTGGCAAGTTTGATGATAATTTTTTCAGCACCTCAACTGGGAGAGACAGGTCTGTGCTCTTCTCTTCTGCTTTCCACACCAGGGAAGCTCCAGGACTTGAGATGTTTCTGGGCTGAGCTGTTTCCATGCTCTGGAATCCCCTGAGATCTCTGGCCCCAGCTAAGGCAATGATGGCTCATATATGGGGGAGTGTGTTTGTCGTGTCCCCAAAGCTCCTGTCTCCCCAGCTCTGCTGCTGGAGCTGTGGTGATGCTCTAGGTGGGGTCTCTGCAGACCCAGCCTGGCTGGAGCTGCCAGCAGAGGGTTTGCTGTGCTGTGCTGCAGCTGGGGAAGGTCCATGGGGGCTGTGATGCAGTTGTGTTGCCCCAGCCATGCATGGGGAGGGCACAGTTGCAGCCAGACGTATCACGGGGGTGGGTGGGTGGGTGAGCTGCCTCTGCTCTGCCTTGTGCTGCGCCTCCTTCCAGCCAGGATGAATCAGCCTTTCCCAAGGACCTGTGAGCAATCTGCCACCACTGTGGCCTTGGGTCCCTGGGGAGTCACAGCCCTCCCTGGGCAGGGAGCCATGAGGTGAGGGCAGCGGCAGTGCCAGCTGCGATGGCATCTGCTGCTCTTGCTGGCAGCAGGCACAGACCTCGACGTTTGTGTCCCCAAACTGCCCTGAGCAGAAAGAAGGGCACCATGCTGGTGGTGCTGCTGGCTCTGAGCTGCTGCTGCTGGGGGCTCTGCCATCCCTGAGGGGCTGCTGCACCCTCGGGGACCCTCTCCAGGCTCGGGCAGTCCCCACAGCCGAGGGCTGGGGTTTGCTTTTCCCAGGATGGAGGGAACTATCCCGGCTGGGCTCTGGCTCTGGCACATGGCCCAGCCCAGACCCCGTGGTTGCCCTGAGGGGAGGTGAAGGTCTCTCTGGCCCTTGGCTCTGTCCCTGCCAGGACCTGCCCCTGGGCCCCTGCCTGCTCTCCTGCTGCCAGTGGCAGCTGCTGCTGCTGAGCCCAGCCGGGAGCAGCCCCCGGTGCCAGCTGCCTCCGAGCCACCTTCCCTCTTCCCTGCATGGTCCGGAGGCTTTTCCCTCCCTCCCACCGGTGTGTGCTCCTGTGGGATGCTGGCAGGGGGGGCACAGGGATGGGGGTTTGGCTGTGAGTGAGGGAGGGAAGTTGGGCTCTGCTGGCAAAGTTTCTGCCCGTTCATCATGGGCGAAGGGATGTTTTGGTACGTGCTGATTAACTGCCTCCTCCCGATGTGCCACGGCGAGATGAAATATGAACAACTGCATTCTTTGACTTAAAATTTAATTAAAACTATATATCAAAAACGTGAGACCCCAGGCTCAATAAAACCTGATAAAATTATACTAATACACTTCAATTTCAATCCAAGGCTTCCTGATGGAAGAGCGTGAGAGGCTGAGCCTGTAACTAGATTAGAAACACCTCCTATGCAATATTTATGGTGCTGTCCTGCTTGAGATGCATGGCTGCCGAGGAAGGCTTTGACACCGTGATGAAGAGGAGTTGTCAGCCTGGCTTATGCGTAAATAGGAGAGAGGGCGAGATCGTACGGGCTGTTCCTGGTGGGGGAGAGTGGCTTGGGCAGGGGATGAGCTCATGGAGAGAGGGAAGGAGGGAGGCTGCTCCCCCTGTGCTGCTGTGCCCTGGGGATGTTCCCTGTCTGTGGCACAGTGGCCCAGCAGCTGTGAGCTGGGGTGAATTGAGGGGTGGCCTCTGCCCGCAGGGCCCCTGACACCTGCTGGTGGCTGTGGCCACTTCACCTTTGCAGGTGATTTATTGAGTGAGGATTAGCAGCTCAGCCATTGCCTGTCAGCTGGGGGAAACGAGCTGGTTTGTTCCACGTGCAGGACTGTGGCCATGCCAGCGGGAATGCGGGCCACCACGCTGCTGGGGTGCCTCTGCTCCAGGCAGGAACCTGCAGGAGCACTCAGTTCCCCACATGGTCCTCTCCAGCAGATTCCCTCTGGCACAACCCAGAGCATTGTTGCTGTTGGAGCCTTTCTTTGCTCTCTCATATGCACAGAATTTCACTTTTGGGTGGAAATGCCCTGGATTTGTGTCTGCAGAGATGTTGGTGGCTGGGGGTGTCACCCTGTGCTGTTCAGAGGGATCTGGGGTCAGCAGCAGGGCTGGCTGTGGCACAGGCGGCTGCTGGCAGCTCGGGCAGAATGTTAATGTGGAGCATAAATCCTGGTGAGACAGGGGAGGTCAGAGCAGGGAGGCAGGAGCAGTAAAGCACTGCAGGCACAGAGGCTCCGTCCTTAGAGGAGAGCCCAGGGGCTCCTCACTGAGCACAGGGAAAATGGGTGCTGATGTTACAGGGCTGGGTGTCTGTGGAGCGGCGCAGGGTTGGGGCTGTGGTGCTCGGTCTGTGGTGATGCTGACTGTGGGGCAGGGGCCTTTCTGCCACCTTGCATGCCCTGGGTTCTGCCTGAGCCCCTCCTGGTGTGGTTCCCTCCTGGACGAGGTCAGTGTGCAGCCTGGGCTCGGACAGGGTGCTGAGCAGGGGCTGCCAGAGCCCTCTGTTGGCTCTGGGGGCTGAGACCCAGCAGTGCCCAGCAGTCTGTGCCTGTCTCCTGCAGCTGCCCCCACCACTCCCCCCTCTGCTCTCCCTTCCAGGTGAGCGGGCACGCGTCCCCCTGAGCGCTGACGTGTGCTGGTGCTCCTCCAAGGCTGTGGCAGCAATTCCAGCAGCCAGCGGCCTGGCATGACCCCGGAGCTGGAAGAGGGGGGTGAGGTGGGCACTCAGCTGGCAGGGAGCCCCTCCCTGGGCAGGAGGGGATCCGACAGGCAGCAGGATCAGCTCTGCCAGCCATAGGCTCCCTGCTCCCTTGCCCCCTCTCGAATCCCTGGGGAACTGGAAGTAAGGGCAGAGCAAAAGGGGAAGGGATGGGGTTTGTGTGCTAGTGCCCATCCATGCCACCTCCCCAGGTCCTTCCTTGTGCAGGCTGTGCCCGGGTTCATCCCTCCTGCTGCCCCTCTCCCAGCCCCGGGGGCCGGCACTGCTCCCTGCTCTGTATAGCTGTATTTTCAGAGACTGTGGGGGATGTCGTGTGTGTAAAATTAGCGCTGCCTTGTTAGTGCTTCTCAGGCTAATTCGGAGTGAAATGCTTTAGCAGCGGTGGGCTGATTCTATCAGGAGAACAAGAACTAATTAAATTCACTCTGACCATCAAGCAGTAAATTATTTATACCCAGACAGATGCAATCTAATCTGTAGTGTCCAGCCCCACTGAACCTGCAGCCTCCCTGGTTCGGGGTGAGGAGCACATTAGGCAACAAAGCGGGAGCTGGGAAGGGCAGAGCAAGGGTTGCCAGAAAAGGCCGATTTTTTTTTCCCTTCTGGTGCCAGTCCTGCAGCAGGACCCCTCCACTGGCACTGCAGCCCCGGGGCCTGCCTGGGGAGCTCTGCAGCATTTGGGGCTGGGAGCTGGAAAGAGATGGGGTGAGCTCCAGCAACTGCCCATGATCCTCCATCCTGGAGAGCTGGCACAGACCCACACTGTCGGCTGGGGAGGGGTTTGCCAACATCCACAGGGAGATGTGGGAGTCCTCCTCCTCCTCCCAGGAGGAAGGCCAAGCACAGTCAGAGGTCCTCACCTCTGATTTTGCACCACCGTGCTGTGGTCCCTGTGCTGCTGTGTGATCTCCATCACCCCCTCCCGGTGCCTCCCCAGCCCCAGAGCTCTCATCCTCAGCTCAGGGCAGGTATGAGCCGTTTCCATCTCTGCAGGGGTTTATTTTTTGGTGATCTGACCCAGTGCCTGATGAGATCATTCCTGTCACACAGTGGAGCCGCAGCTCTCTCTGCCTGAGAGCCGCCGTTCACTCTAATTGTGATTGAGCCGAGATCCCTTTCTCTCCAAACCAAAGGGAAGAGAGAAAAATCATTTGCTGATCCTCTGGGGGTTGTAAAAGATTCTGGCAGCCTGGCAAACAGCTCTGCTTGGGGCTGGGAAAATGATGTGGTAAAAACGATCTGGTTGTTATGTATGTTAGACGGACAGAAAGAAGGAATTCCAGAGCAGCCAGAGCAGAGCATCACAGGGATGGCCCTTGTCCCCTTGGGAACGGAGATTTCCATTCTGTCCTCGGGCAGGCATGGTGCTGGGAGAGCTGGTTTCACTAGGAAGAGCTTGGCTCAGTTCAGGGCAAGAGCCTCTGGAAACACGTCGGGGTCACTGGTGAGTGCCCCCGGGCCAGGCAGGGAGGGCAGTGCTGGGCTCGGGGGTTCTCCAGCTGCAGCTCCCCGGCAGGCAGGAACACCTCTGGGGGGATGCCCGGGAGCTGCCCCAAGAGAGAGGGAGGGGTCCCGGTGCAGGATTTGGGCTCTTGCTGCATTTAACGAGGTGTTTAAGGATAAATCGGCTGTAACCAGTCTGTGCCCATGGGGGCTGAGCTCCTCCGGGCTGGAGCAGGGCTGGTTCTGCCCCGTAATTCCTCCCAGGAGGAGGCAGCACAGGCAGCCTGTGCCGGTGCCGTACTCGCACGGAGCACGCAGGCACTCGGAACCAATCCTCTCCACAACGCATTTATTTTTCCGTGGTGCTGGAGGTGCAGACGTGGCACAGCCCGGGGGGAGCGCGCTCGGCTCAGCCCCGCTCCAGCTGTGCCGCGGTTCGGGGTGAGCCCAGCCCGTGTTTGCGTTTGCACCGGTGATTAATCTCTGTAGCAGGGGAGGGATCTCCCGTTATGAATCAGGCTCATAACTCCCGGCACACACATTCCCAAAGCCCCGCTGAACTATTAATCCACGCGGCTCCCTGGGGTAGGGAGGATGGAGGGGGGAAATGTCACCTTGTGGCAGGAGAGCTGTGACAGGCAGCCAAGCCAGCAGCTCTGTCTTGGAGATGGCTCCTGGTCTCCAGATCCCACCGATGGACCATGTGGCCTCACGATTGATTTAAAAAGGAGAGGAGAAAAAAAAAAAAAAGGCAACTGCTTCACTCTGGCTTTGCTGCTGATGCTGAGAGGACAGATTTGCCTGCTGGCAGCTCTGCCATTAACTGGATGAGCTATTCAAGTGTGGGTTATGGGTTTGGGATCAGCCTGACTGTGCTGAGCCCAGATGGATGTGTGGCCCGGGATGGGGCCCAGGGGGAGCTGCCAGGCTCTTTTCAGGAGTGGCAGAAGGTGGGATGGAGGAGCCTTCCCTGGGAGCACATAACCTTGGAAGGGTGAGAAGCTCTTCCAAATTCTGGCCAGGCCCCTCCTGGCTGCGTGAGAGAGATTCATGGGGGGGAACACGTGCTGCAGCACCCAGCAGCAGAAGGGCTGGAACTGGAGCAAGGGAAGGGAGATGGGAATTGGGTAACAGGAGGTTCCTTTCACTGGGAGGGAGGAATTGGGAATATCCCAGCAGTGTTGGGAGAGGAGCCATGCTTTCAGAGTCTGGGAATGACTTCCAGGCTGCAAATATCCCTTTCCATCCCCAAAGCTGCCACAAGAATCCTCCCTGCTCCTGCAGGCAGCTGGCACTCACGGCCCTGGCATCCCTGGGCTGCTGTGGCAGTGTGAGAGTGAGCTGGACCCACCAGCTGCCAGTGAGGAGAGGGACTGGGATTTTGGGTTTGGCTCACGAAGATCTCGGACACTGAGCACCAGAAGCTGAAACAGTCAGGAGTTGCTCCCAAGTGCTTCATTTGGGCGGGATACGAGTGCTCACAGCCTGGGATGCCCTCACACTCCCAGCACTGCTGTCTCCTTCCTCCTGGGTGCATCTGACCTGGCAGTGCCAGTGCAGTGCAGGAAACGCAAGCATTTTGATATTTTTTATTTTTATTTTCCATTTTTGCCACAGTTCCGCAGCCCCTCTGTCGCACTCCTTGTTAAGCTGTTAAATCACTCCATTTATTTAGCATGAGCATTGCTGAGAGCTCATTTTTATCTTGGTGAAAACCAGATTTGCTCATGGGCACATAATGAAATTGTATAAATATACCCTTAGCTGGGAATCTAATTTATTTTTCCTGTTCATTATGGGGTAGAAGGCCATTATGAGATGTAGAACTTTTTTTTTTCCCCAGTGCTGGAATTGAAGGGCTGGTGCGGGCACTCTTTATACTGATGATTTTGCCCTGATTCAATTTGAAGCTGGTTAGAGCTCAAATACTGAAGCATAATTGACAGAGATGGGTGTGGGTTGCCATGCTAATGTCCTGGCTGTGGCTCTGTGGCAGTGTCAGACCAAGGCCAGGAGGAACCCACAGCCAGTGGGGCATGGCCGGGCACCACGTGTCTGAGATGGGCATGGGAGGGGAGATCCCTGAGCTGGGATCTGAGGGAGGGGAGATCCCTGAGCTGGGATCTGAGATGGGCACGGGAGGGGAGATCCCTGAGCTGGGATCTGAGGGAGGGGAGATCCCTGAGCTGGGATCTGAGGGAAGGGAGATCCCTGAGCTGGGATCTGAGATGGGATCCAAGGGAGGGGAGATCTCTGAGCTGGGATCTGAGGGAGGGGAGATCCCTGAGCTGGGGTCCAAGGGAGGGTAGATCCCTGAGCTGGGATCTGAGATGGGCACGGGAGGGGAGATCCCTGAGCTGGGGTCCAAGGGAGGGTAGATCCCTGAGCTGGGATTGGGGGGGCAGTGGTGGCCCAGCCCCGGGGCAGCAGGAAACGAGCCCGTCCCTTTGTCCATCAGCGGGATTGATCTCCGGCGCTATTGATACTGCTATAAAGTCCTGTTTATGGAGCTATAATTAAGCGGGGCCATTTAGCCGGCAGTGTTAAGTGCTGAGCAGATTTATGGCACGGCTCAGCCTTCGGCAGGGTTATATTTCAGCACGAAGCACACCAGGTTTTTATGTGTTCTGCGATTGTGTTCGTGTGACAGTGATTAGTATAATGGGGGCTTCCGGGGTCGTGTTGCCAAGCTGAGGAAACAGCAATTATGGGCTGCTGCAGTATCAACTTAATTGCATCCATTTGCAAGCGACACGGGCCGGGTGCACGGGAGCAGCTGGTGGGGCGAGCCCTGGCACCCCACATGCACGGGCCTGGCCAGGGGGTGGGATCTGAGGGTCTGTCCCCAGGCAGAGCAAAGGGCATCTCTTGTCCTGGCACTGGGACACGCTCAGCTGAACCAAAACCCGCCCTGCCAGGTTCAGGGTCCCCAGTGCTGGGACAATGGCTTGGGAGAGGCGGTGGGAATGTGCTTCTGCAGGAGCTGGGGTGTCTCAGGGGCACCCAGGGCTGTGTGATCTCCCTGTGTTTCAGTCCACTGCCCATCTGCCAGGGGCAGGCAGCGGTGTGGCCACGTGGCTCCGGCACCCTGGGACACTCCGGCTCCCAAGGCTTGTCCCCTGGCTGGGGATGGGCAGGCCAAGCTCTGCAGCACAGGGGAGCAGGGACAGAGTGTCCAAGGGCGAAAGGGCCAGCAGTGGATTGGCAATGGTGCAATTAGAGCTCACCTTGATGTGCACTTGGCAGCCTTCCCTTTGAACTCTCTCCCCTGATGCCTTTCCTGAGATCTGGAGATTTACCAGCTCAGCCCTTCACCATCCTGATAAGGCACAGGGAGGTTCTGCAGAACAGCTATAGATACCCAGGGAGGGCTAGTGAGCTTCTCCTGAGCACCAGGAATTCCTGTGCTTTCCCTTGGGCAGGGCCCATCCTTCACCAGGGCTTGGGGATGCTGGGCTGGCACAGGCAGGGCCTGTGTGTGCCAGGGCTGGCCAGCACCCTGTGCAATTGTACCACCAGCACCGTGCCATGAGCACCCTGCAGCACCTGGGGAGAGGCAGCTCCATGGGAGCAGGGCAGGGGGTGGCTGTGTGCCCTGCTGTGGAACACTGGTCCCTGGGCTGCTGACCTGGAGGCAGTGGAGCATCACGTGGGGCTCATGGATGCACTGCCACAAGTGCAAGGATCACAAGGTCTCTTTCCCAGGTGGAACGAGGGCTGAGAGGGCATCTTCCTTGCTCTTGCCCTTGCTGCATGCACTTTCCCAATTTGCTGCAGGAATTAAGATGGGCTTTTGCCGACTAAGAGGTGTTAAACGGCTCTAAATACTCTTCACACTGCAATATCTCCACCACAGCATTTAATCGAGTGCCACAGAAATGCCTATAAATAAACGTAATGCGCCTGTGCCAGTTCCCTCCCACGGCATCTCAGAGCTCGCAAGAAAGTCGGCGAGTGCCTTGTGCTTGGGCTGCAGCTCCTGCCCTCCCCTCCCATTCCTGTCCTCCTGTCCCCTCTCCACCCCTGCCCTTCACTCCCTGTTCCTACCCTTTTCTTTTTTACCCTTTTCCCCCATCTGAGAGTGAGGAGATCCAGCCTGGGGGGGTGTCCAACCATCCCCACTCACCATCCCACCAGAATGCAGCTGCAGGAGTGAGGATGGGAGGTGTGGGAGCAGCAGCCCAGTCCTGTGGCACAGGACTGGGAAGCTCCTTGCAGTTGTCCCCCCATTGTCCCCTGGGGGCCACATCCCTTGGGTATCCCGGCAGGAGCAAACACAGGGCTGGGGAATGAGCAGCAGGAAGGGCACGGAGCGTTTCAAGGCTGTTTGTGCTGCTCTTGCATCTGTATGTGAGTCCAGACTCCTTTGTGATTGGAGATCTGCATACACCAAACCAGATGGATTTCCCACCAGGCTGCCTTAAATCTCCGGCATCACGGCCCTTGAGTCCAAGCAGACAAAACGTGTGTGGGGCTTTAGCTGTTGCAAAAGGCACTTTACACTTTGCTTTGGGGCTGCTGCTGCACGGCAGTGCCTCCTGGGAAGCACTGAAATTCCTTCCACATTCCCTTCCCAGAGCCTTTATTACAGAAAATAAACAATCTTAAGGAAAGGGAGGAGTGGGCAGCAGGCATTCCTTGGCAGTTCTGGTGCTCCTTGGCTGTGCCAGGTGCTCCTTGGTGTCCCTGTGGCCGCAGGGCAGAGCTGGCTGTGTGTACAGGGCTGTCCCTGTTGGCACTCCCTGGCGAGGCTGCTCTGTGTCCCCAGGCGGGCACTGGGGGGGCTGTGGGGTGCCTGGGGCACCCCTGTGCCGGCACCCTCTCTCCGAGGGAGCCCTGGGGCCTCGCTGAGGATCCTCAGCCAAACGAGATCCCTAAATAGGCTCCTCAGCCTGTCAGTTGACTGCCTCTTCAGTGCTGATGAGCCACTCTGGTGTTACTATTTAAAATCCTAATTGCTTTAATCAGCTCGCCTTTAGCCACCGCAGCCAGCAGCGAGTCCAGGGGCTGAGAGCTCCGCTCGCCTTCCGCCCGCAGCCCCCAGCGCAGCTGTGGGCACCCAGCACGGAGCCTGCAGGTGCCCGGCGTCCCTCTGGGCACTCAGCATCCCTGTGGCTCTGCCCTGGCACACGCTGGTGGCACAGCTGGTAGGACAGCGGTGAGACAGTGGTGGGGCGACTGCAGAGCTGAGCACAAGTCCCCTGGGCAGGGGCAGGACAAGAACTTTATTGGATAAGGAGAAGAGGAGCTGCTGTTACCACGGGCTGACAGATGCCAGCACTTTAATGAGCTGGGAATTCCCATGTCCTCTTCCTGCGCTCGCCTTTATCACCGGGAATTCTTTTCCAGGGTAAAAGCAGCCTCCTCCCCGGGTTTCAGTGCCCACCAGCCCACTCCTGCCTCCGCGGCTCCTCCAAGCGCAGCCTCGGGGTGTTCCTCATCCTGAGCGGGTGCAGGGCGCGGGGGCGCGGGGCAGAGCTCTCCCGGGGCTGCGCTCGCAGCCAGCCTCGCTGGGATGGTGGGAGAGCCGGATTTAAATAGCACGGCGCTTCCCTGGCGAGGGAGCCTTGCGGCAAAGACACCCACGCGGCTGCGCCGAGGAGGACGAGGAGGAGGAGGATGCTGCTGATCGGCGCCTGACACCGGCTGCGCCCGGCAGGGCAGGAGATGCAAAGCCCCAAATCTGGGGGTGCAGCGCTGCCCTCAGGAACTCCTCCTGGCCGTCACTGCCCCTCTCTGGTTCCCCTCACGGATCTGTGGTACAAGGGGATCCCCGGCTCTGGTTCCCTTCCTCAGCACGAGGCTTTGCGCCGGCAGGAAGCTCGGCTGGCCGGAGGGAGCTGGCAGAGGAGGGGCAGGGATGCCGGGTGCTGAGCACTGGCAGGGCCGCAGGCCGGGAGGAAATGAGCAGGAAGCTGCCCGCTGTGGCCGGGGCTGCCGAGCTCCCCGCCGGGGCTGGCGGCTCTCCGCTGCGGCTCCTCCGCTCCTGCCAAGCCTGGCAGCAGGGAAGGCGTTTGCCAGGGGCCGGTGCTGGCACCCCGGGCGCGAGTGCCAGCTCTTGGGGACCGGCTGCCCCCGCCTTCTGTTGTGCCGAGCTTGGCTTCTGCGGGGCACCACGTCCCACCTGCACCCCTGTGCCTGTGCCAAGCGGGCCCTGGTCCCCGTCCCACCAGGTGCGTGGCTGCTCCACCTCCTGCCCCAGCTCCCCCTGTGCTGGCTTTGGGGGCAGAGGTGTCTGCAGATCTGGGAGCACCTCTCCCTCGGGGCTTGGGGGCCCTCACACCCGTCCTTGTGCCGCGGCAGCCTGCCCACCGCTGGCATTCCCGGTGATGGATGGCTGACACGCGGCAGCGGCCCGGGGGCTGTGTTGTCCCAGAATATTCCTGGATGAGCGGAAAACCTCATACAGGGAATTGTTCAACTCGCAGCAGCCTTCCTGGGGAGTGAGGACATCTCTGCATTTATTCAAGGACATCCCTTCTCAATTAAATCCCTGCATGGGCTAAACAAGCGGGCTGCTGAGATCAAAGGGGTTTTTTTTCCCACTCTTTCTTTTCCCCCAAATCTTTTAAATGATGCAGTGGAGGGAGTGTGGTGTGTTTGCCTTCCACACGCCTGGTGGGGAGGAGAAACTGCATTTACATTCCCGTAAAGGTGTTTTCCTGTGCCAGTGTGGGTCTGGGGGAGTTTGTAAGAGGTAGCCATGGGGCGATGGCGCCGGGCGGCTGCAGTGGCCGTGGGCGAGCCCAGAGATGCGGGGTGGTTGGGGAGGGATTGCCCGCCCGGAGCTCTGTGTGTGGCCCGTGGCCGATTTGCCGCAGCCTCGGTCCGGGGTGCAGCACCGGGGGCTCCGGGGGGCTCAGCCCCTGCCCGGCCCGTGCCGGGGCTGCAGGCCGGCTGTCCCCCCGCCCCGCCCCGGGCTCTTCGGGGATTGATGGTGTCGTTAAAGCGTCAGGCTGGCCCGGGGCCGGCCCCGCTGCCGGCCGGGATTTATGGTGGAATCTGCCTCGCTGAAGGTTTTATCACCGCTGTTAAAGAGCCGAGCGTGTGCCGGGGGCCGGGCAGGGAGGGTCTGCTGTGCTCATCATTGCTGGTGATGGGGTCACTTTCCCGGGCACGCTCAGGTGGGGCAGAGCCACGAAGGATGCGGCAGGATGCTGCAGCTGCCTGTGCCGGTCCCTGTGCCGGCTGTCCTGGTCCCAGTGCCGGCAGCACTCTGGGACTGCACTCGGTGGGAGCCCTGCGGGGTCAGCGCTCCCTGCAGCGGGACGTGGGGTGCGGTTTTTGGGCGTGCACGGCCCAGGGCCATCCGGGTCTGACCGCTGCCCACTCCGCGGTCTGACCTCCTCCCGCTCCCTCTGCCATGGATCTGTCAGTTAAGAAATCGATCCCTTTGCCACCAGCCCGGTCTCCTTTTTCCTTTTAAATGGTGTCACTCTGCTATTTCCTGGCCTCTCTAATAGATTTTTATATAATCACTACAGTGCACTTTTAAAGAGCGATAGATCACGTTCATTGCTTTTCCCCGTGATTAATTTCCCATAATAGTCCTCTGTAACACCAAGGCAAAGAGAGGAGAGCAAAGAAAGCCCCCACATTATCCACTTTGTGCTCCGAGTATAAATGAATTAGATTTAATTTTTGTTTAATTGTTTCCATAGCTCAGCCTCTGCTAACTTTGCAGGATAATTTATTTTGCAGTCTTGGGTAAAAGAAGGAAAGAGGGTCCCTGTGCCATGCTTTGCCAGCAGCAGCCGTTAATTACTGAGCTGATTGCCTTCCTTGCCTGATGAAGCCGTGGATTGGAGGGTCCTGTCACAGCCTAGGGTCATGGCTGGAGGGCAGAGGAGAGCCGAGCTGGGCATGTGGGATGTTCCCGTGTGTCTCCACATGCAAGGACTGTCATGTGTGAGTGGTGTGTTCCTCTCCGTGCAGGGGACCTTGGCTTCTGGGAGGAGCCCAATCCCAGCCGTACCCCATATCCCCTGCCTGGTGTCTGGAGAGCAGGGACAGGCTCTGGAATCACTTCTCAGCATCCAGCATCCTCCCCTCTGCCGGCCCACGGCCACCGAAACCGGAGCCTGGGCAGAGCAGGGGGATGGAGCCGGCGTCCTCTGCCACTGCCCATTAATCACTGACTGCGGGGCACCGGGGCTGCTTAGAATGCGCCGGCAGTGCCGAGGTGAGAGCAGGAGCTCCAGAGAGCCGCGGCTAATCTGCTCCCTCGGAGACGGGCTACCTTCGGCCTGTTAATCAGTTGCAGTAATTACAATCCCAACTTTACATGTGGAATGTTAATTAAAGGACGGGACACGGGGATCTGCAGCCTGGCAGCGAGTGGTGTGTCGGTGCTGAGGGGTTGGAAGGCCTGGGGGTCATGGGGCATCTCCAGCTTATCTGCTGCTCCCTTCATCGAGCACGGAGACAGGCACAGGGGCTGGGGCCGTGCCAGGCAGGGGCAGGCAGGCTGTGGCTGCTGGCATGTGGCACTGCACTAGGGAGCTCAAAGCTGATGCAGGATCCAGACGTGGCCTTGTGGAGGGCGATGACAGGGCTGGCCAGGGTCACACTGCTGGCCTGTCCTGTCCCTTGGTCCCAGAAGTTTGTTCAGCTGAGCCCCCTGTGAGCTGGAGGTGGTGGGGATGGGGCCGTCCCTGCAGATGGTGCAGGTGTTTGTTGGAGGAGGGATGTTGGGGAGAACACGGCAGCCGGCGGAGGTGGGGACCAGCCCCGGCACGGCCGGGGGAGTCATTAAAACCCTGGTCAGCAGCAGGGAGCGGCACTGAGCAATCTGCTGGGGCGTCAGTGCCCTGGATTATTGCTGTGAGCAGCTGAAGGAGAGCAGGGAAGAGGCGTGAGCTGAGAGGAATGACAAAGAGGGGAAGGAGAGGAAGAGGCCCCGGAGGAGGAGGAGGTGGAGGGAGGCGGGAGGGAGGCTGGATCAGTGCCGCAGGCAGTGAAGGGTGCTCCAGCAATGATGCTCTGCTGTCCCAGCAACGGCCTGGTCCCTGCTCCCTGGGCAGGGTGTGGTGTCCCAATGTGTGTCCTGTTGGCCCCGGGTGCCCTGTCCCTTGGCAGCCCCCTCCCTGCAGTCCCTGGGGCTGCCAGGCTCCTTTCTTGTGCCACTTTTCTTCCCAACAGAGAGGTGGAGTTCTCAGGTTACTCAGGTCCTGCTGTCTCTTTCCCATGGGGCCTTACCCAGGTTCACTAAAGCTCCTCTGTCTCTTCAGCTGTGTTGGCCATAAATCCAGGGAGATCTCACTGGGCACGGGGCTGGTGCCAATCTTTAGATGATCTGGCTTCCTGAAACAAGGAATGCTTTCCCTGGCATTTCTGACTCCCTCCCATCACCAGCAGTGTTGGGAAGGGCAGGGGGAGGACGCGTGTGCTGCGGGTCCGAGGGCAGTGCCAGGAGTGTGGCCCTGTGGGGGCCGGGAGGGCTTGGGGGAGTCCTGGGGGTGCCATCACCCAGCCTGGCTGTTCCAGAGCCTTCTCCACTGAGGAGCCACGAATGCTGCACCCCAGAGGGGACAAGGGACTGGCTCTTCCAGCACCCTTGGGAGTTCTGGAACACAGAAGGACAGAAGCATCACATTGGTCTTTCCAGTTCCTCCAACCTCCTTTGCATTTCAAATAATTGCTCCAGGGAGCTGCTCAGAGCAGCAGCTGCTTGTGGGGAGACCTGGAAAAGCCCAGTCTGGATCCACTGCTGTCCCCTTAAACTATGTGAATCTGCTGTTGCCTCTAGTTGACCCTCCCAGGCCCTTTCTTCCACCTTGGAGCTCCTTGGGTCTGTTCTTTCTCTCTCCCTCAGTCCTCAGGTACTGTTCTCAGCCACGCTTTAGTCACAGGAGGTCGCTTCTGGAGGCCAGAGCGCTGATCCCAGAGCTGCCAACACAGATCCCACCTTGGGATCTTCATCCATCCTTCTGTGCTACAAAGTGCTGGCATTTCTCCATGCAGCAGCTTCCTCCTGGCAAAGCCCCAGCTGGATCACTGTGAGAGGCACACCGAGGCTCTCCGGGTGTTTCCCCCGTGTGCTCCCTGACTGTGGCAGGGTCCCTCATGCAGGAGGGACCTGCATCCTGTCCCCATCCCCTGCCAGGACCAGCTGCTCCCAGGGATGCTGTGGATGCTCCTCCTCCAGCTGGGATGGAGCTGGGAGCCTGCAGCAGCTCACAGGGGTGAGCCTGTGGGGTGGACCCAGCTCTTGGCCCTGCACATGGGCCTGGCACAGGGCAGGCTGCCCTCCCCGGGTGCTGGTGCCATGGAGTGCCCAGTGTGGGAGCCGGTGGCTCCCGTGCTGCACAGCCCCGCATTCCAGGCAGCCCCTTCCTGCAGCAGCACCAGATGCTTCCCCTGCAGTTTGAGTTTTCCCATCTCATTCATTTTAGAGATTAATTAAAGTGTTTCCCCTCCCTCTCTCCCAACCAACTTCCCTCCCTCTCTTTTCCCTGTTCATACAGCTGCACATGGATTTTAGGGTCATGCTTGTTTATATCAGTTATATTTACATTAATGGGTGTTTGTTTTAGGAAAAACAGCAGAAATCCCATAAAAACAAATGTTCTTTGTGTCCCACAACTGGTCCTGCAGCCCCACTGGGGTGGGAGCTCTCTGGGCAGCCCATCCTGCAGCCCCCACCAGGTCTGCATGAGTAGCTCTGCTGTGGGCACTCAACATCTTTTGGGGGCCACTGCCAAGTGACCTCCAGTGCTCACGAGGTGGTTGAGTGGGTTTTCCACACACCCCTGGGTCCCGTGCCGGGTGGTGGCAGCCAGGCCAGCTGCATGTGTTTGCCAGGGATAATCCCCATCCTGGTGCAGGGATGTTGCTAAAGCGCCTTTGATGGGGCAGGCAGTGGGTTCGTTCTTTCATCAGGAGGTTGGAGGAGGGAGAGTGTTAAAAAGAAGAAAGAGAAAGGGGAGGAGGAACGATAATTATTTTTTCCAGTGGCTCTGAGCTGCTGGATGCCTTTAAAGTTGCTTTTGTGTTCCTGAGGGTCAGGCTGGGCAGAGCCTGGCCCGGAGCTGCGTGGCGCAGCCGCCTTTGTCGGTGGGGCCGTGGTCTCGGTTATTAACAGGGATATGGAGACCCAGAACCTCAGATCTTCCTTGTGGCTGGTGGGAGGAATGTGCAGGGCTGCCTTATCACGCTCATTTAACTGGTTAATACATCTTCAGAGCAAATAATGCGGGCTGGGGGTGAACTGCTTAACCAACCTCATTACTACTGTGCATTTAGCAGCTTGGAGAAAGATAATACCTTTCAGGTTTGACCCAATTTTAGTTTTTGTTGTCATAACCATGGAAAATCGACCTTCAGAGACCCTCAGCAGTGAGCCTGAATAGGAAGTGATTTACAGCAAAAGTGCCGTGTGGAATGCTTAATGCACTTGTGCAGAAAAACAGACTGCGACCAGCTCCTGGCATCCCCTCGCCAGAGCCGGGGCTGCCCTGGCTGCTGGCACTACGTCCCTGCTGCAGGGGCTGCCAGCACTGCCCTGCCTGTGGGCACCCCCTCCACGTGGGATGAGGCCTGTGCTGGCACAGCTGTCCTGGGGCTGTGCTCGCCTGCACAGTGCTGTGTTTGCCTCACTGCAGTGCCAGCGCTCCTCGGGTCAGCCAGAGCAGGGCTGGCCTGGGCACCGCTGCGGCCAGGGCTGGAGCTGCTCCCTGCAGTGTGAGGGACCCCGTGGGCAGTGGAGGACCCTGTGGGCAGTGTGCACCTCATGGTCAGTGTGCACCCCGTGGTCACTATAGGGCCCCGTGGTCAGTGTGCATCCTATGGTCAGTGTGTACCCCACAGTCCCCATGCACCTCTGACCCTTTGGGTGTGCTCAGCCTGGCCAAGTGTGCCAGGGCCCAGCTGTGACCCGCTCATCCTGGCTTTGGCCAGACTCTCCCACCACTGCCAGCCTGTGGCTTTTCTGATGGTACCCTTTGCCACCCAGTTGCCGCCTCGATGACAGCCCTGCCGCCTCGGTGACAGCCCTGCCACCACGGTGACAGCCCTGCCGCCGCGCCGGCAGCGTGCCCACGGGCGAGATGTCACCCACACCCAGTGGGGGTGGTTCCCATCGCTTTGGTTTTGTCTGTGGCAGGCAGAGACTTTCCCAGCTCCAGCAGTGGGGGTGCGTGGGACCTTCCTCTTGCTCGTATGAGGAGGAGGGTGGCAGGGAGGTGACAAGCCTTCCTCCCCTTTCCCTGAGGCAGCTGCAAGTGTGGCTCTGCCACCCAAGCCTGTCCCTGTGGTGGTGCTGCTGCTGTGGTGTGTGGGTGGTCCCTGTGGCACGGGATTGTAGCTGACAGCAGTGCCTGGGGCTGGGGGAGTGCTGGGAGCTGCTGATGCCCACAGGGAGTGAGTGATGCCCGTGGGCTACAGGTGATGCCTGTGGGTTTCAGGCTCCCCCAGCACACCCCTGGGGCCCGAGGAACGCTGGGACCAGATGGTGCCCATGGGATGCAGGCTTCCCCAGCTCAGCCCAGCACCGAGAGGCTCTGCTCACTCCCATGGGAGCTGTGGGAGGAGCGGGGTCCGTGCAGCCAGGGGGGCAGTGGAGCTGCAGCAGTGGAGGCGTGCTCTCCTCCCACCCCTCCCCAGGGATGCGTTGGGGTGGGGGCACAGTGAGGGCAGGCAGTGCTAGATCACTGTAATTCTGCTGTTTGGCAGCTGAAGGAGTAGCTGTTCCCTCAGCTCAAGAGCTGAAACTCTTTAGCCTTCCTCAGAGTCACCTCCATGGCCATGGATACCTCCAGGTGTGACGTAAGCGAGACCCGGGGAAAAAACCACCTTCTGTTTAGCATCGAAATCCTATTACTGAGCGCCGTGTTCTGCCGCACAGATATTGGCTGTGGCGCAGATAAGTGGGAAACAGCTCCTGGTTGGGCTGGAGCAGGAGCTGTATCTCGGGCTGCACAGGTGCCGAGTGCTGCTTCAGCGAGTTTGCTGAAAGAAAATTCCTCTGCAATCCAGGGAAAAGCACTGCGGGCACCTGCCACCCAAGCTCCTGCTGCCCCAGCCCTGCCTGCTGGGGGGCATTTCCGTGGCACCCCACTGCCACAGTGGGATCTGCCAGAAGGCCCTGGGCTGGGGCCAGGAGCCGCGTCCCGGGAGCCTGGAGGAGCAGCAGAAGCTCAGCCTCCTGGAAATGAGCCGGTACTGCCTTGTGCTGCCCCTGCAGCAGCCGCCAGGCTGGCCCGGGGATTGCGGATGCTGTGGGCAGCTGCATCATCTTTCAATCTCCTCCCTGAGGTGCTGCTGGCTTTGATAAAACCTCTCAGCCTTGCAGGGGTTGGCTTGTTGATCTAATCGCTGTGGTTTAGTGTGCAGTGAGAGCCCGGCGGCTCCTGGGGGAGACGTCCCGTAGGGATCTGCAATTCACTTTCCCATCCCTCCTGGGAAGGAACACTTTCCCAGTGGCAGGGTGCTGCCGATGGTGAGGGATGCTGCTGGTGGGTGAGGGATGCTGCTGGGCCCCCAACACCAGCGGGGAACATGCCAGCCCTCATCCTGCTCTCACATGGGTTTGCTTTTGAAAATAGAAGGTGCTGAAAAAATCCTGAAGTGTTCAGTCTGCTCCAGCAATACAATTGGGTTTTCCCAGTGTTTGTCTCATCCTGCACTCGCTGCACGCAATTGCAGGGGTTCAGTCTGGGGCAAACCCCACAGTGTGAGCCCCCTCTGAGCACCCCAGCTCCACCGTGGTTCCTGGTCACACCCAAACCACAGCAGGGAGGGAAGAGGCACTGGTGCCAGAGCTTGTGGAAGGGTACAGCCACGGGGCATTTAGGGGACACCAAGGGGCGTTGGGGACCGGCTGTGACAGACCAGCATTAAAGAGGCTGGGATGGAAGGGCTGGGGAGTGACACTGCTGAGCTCTAGCTGTGCCTGCTGATCAGGAGCAGAGCCTAATGAGCAGGACTAATGAAGCAGGAGGGGAATTCCAGCAAGTCTGGGGAGTGCCTGATGTTCACTGTATCTCTGTGGGTTCTCTGTGGTCTGTCCCCAAATCAGTGATGGTGCCCATTGCAGGGATGGTGCCCACTCCCAGCAGCCTGCCCCAGGGATTGCTGCAGAACCAGCCTGGGGGGCCCGGCTCCCCTCCCACCCCCTCTTGGCCATGGCTGGTTCAGGAGGGAATTTGCAGCCACACAATGGCGGGCAGGTCTTGTCTCCCTCTTCTCCTTGGTTTTTAATGAGCCAACCTTGGAGGACCTTGAGCGCCGCTCCTGCAGCTCTGCTGTGACTTATCTCCCAGCTTCTGCCCCTGTTCCACTGAGGGGATAAATCTGGGCTCCTGGTGCAGAGCCGGTGCTCTGAGCCCGTCCCACCGCACGGTGCAGGCGCCATAACTCATGGCATGAGGGGACTGCCTGGCCGAGCTGCCAGGGGGACGTCTCTGCCCTGTGCTGTGATGGATGGGCTGCCCGGGGGAACAGGGAAAAAGTCCCATTACAATGGGGGACAAGCTGTTAAATTATCTCCTGTTCAACCTGGATCAGGGAAAATCAAGTGTGGAGCTGCTGGTGGCCTCCAGAGAGCCTTGGGGGGAACAGTTGGGTTGAGGACTTTTTTCCTTTGAGGAAGAAGTCTTTGCCTTTCCTTGTCTCCATCCCGTGCACTCATCTGAGGCCAGGGCTGATGCTCTTAGGGAGGCAGGACCAGCCTCAGCATTCTGTGTCAGTGCAGAGGCTGGGACATGTCCTGCTGGGGACCTGCCGTGTGTCCCGTGCAGCCAAACGCTATTCCCTGGGCCGAACATGCTTCCCTCTCCTCAGGGGCTTTACCACTGGGCAGGGTCCTGCTTCTGCTCATGTCAGGGGCTGCTCCAGAGCTGCTCCTCAGCAGCAGTGAGATAATTGTGCTGTTCAAGGAGTGGGTCTGTGAGTCCCCAGAGCCGTGGCGCTCGGAGGCGCCGAGCTCTGCCACGTCCTCCCCCGTTATTAACGGCGGTGCCCACACAGGGACGGGACTGGAGCCTCTCCCTCTCTCTTCCAGGCTGAGAAACTGCTGCTGTGAGACCCCGACGGCTCTTCCTGACAGCTTGGAGGGGTGAACACGAGTGTGAGCTCCCACCTGCCACCACACCTGAGGCACCTGCTCTTGGTCTTCAGGTAGGTTGTTTCCACCTAGCAATCCTGGTAGGGGAGGGCATGGAGATATTTTTTGGTTGAGGATGAAGATGCTGCTTCCCATGGCTGTGCCTGGGCCAGCAGCTCACAATCAGCCCACCAGGGACTTTGCACTAGCAGTGGGTACAGATCCTGTGTGTCCAGACTCTGGCATGGTGATCTGGCAAAGGGGAATCTTGCTGGGAGAAGCCACATCTGCTCCAATCCTCATGGGATATGGTGTGGGAAGGTCTGGTCCTACCCAGTGATCAGTCCCAGCCATCTCCCTCCTACCTGCTGCAGGAGTGCAGAGGGCCTGGAGCATGCAGGACCATGGTGGTGCCCATGCACGGGAAGGGGGCTGTGCCATGGTGCACACACAGCCCTGCACGTCGCAACCCTGCTGGACCCGCCGAGCCCCAGCTCCTGGCACCGACCGTGCTGCAGACTCCCCTCAGGGCTGCGTGCAGCTCCGTGTGGTCCGGGCTGAACCCATCACCGTCAGTTCACATTACACGGACTGGAACCCCCCTCGTGCTGACACCAGTCTGCACTGGGAGCTCACACCAGCTTGAGGATGAGTTAAAATTTAAAACTCCCGAAGGCAGTGGGACTCTCTCCACCAGATGAGGCATTTTCTTTGTTTGTTCCCAGCACTGCAAGCACCCACAGGTTCTGCAGGTGCTCACAGGGCCATGGCCATGCTGTGGCAGCCATGGTGGCCAGGGACTAGGCTCTGCTTGGGGCTGTTCTGCCACGGAATTTGTCTTCCAGTGTTCTCTCCACCAACTGCTGTGCTGGGGGGCTGCCAGAGCTGGGCCTGCTCTTCTCCCAGCTGGCAGTAGCCAAGGGGAGCACCTGGGCAGGAGGAGTGCCCGTGGGGCCGTGCAGCTCTGGTGGGCTCGGCCCTCTGCAGGGCTCCCAGTGTGGGGGGCTGTATGTGCCCCCCTGGCCGTGTTGCTCACAGCACACTGGCTCCTCCGCTCTGCCTCAGCCCCAAGTGCCTGCTCGGGAATCATGGAATGTGAGCGAGAGCTTCTCGTCCCTTGCTGGGTACAGGTCGTCCAGAATGTGGGATTAGAGCGGCCGTGCAGATGGATTCCCCAGCTGCATTAATCAGTTCAGAGGCAGCAAAGGCAGCTGAGCTCTGTGCATCACCTTGAAGCTCTTTTTTTTGTCTTTAGAAAACTTTGGGTGGATGTTATTGCTCATGAAAGCAAGGGGCTGATCATGCTGGGAAGGAGCAGGCGTAGTGTGGGCTGGCACTATTATGCAAGCTTCCCACATGCCACTCTGCCAGTGCACTCCGTTCCAGAACAACAGCACGCGCCCGCGTGCCAGCCCTGAGCCACCCCCGGGTCTGCCGGAGCCCCGCGGCCCCACGGTGCCCACTCGCCCTCGCCGGGGCCCTTACTGGCCGTGCCCCTGCCTCCTGCCCCCGCTCTGCCAAGAGCCAGTGGCCCCACGGGTGTGCGTGGTCCTACCCAGCCCCACAGCGCTGTGGAGCCAGTGCCGTGAGCATCCTGGCCAAAGTGGGAGCATGGGGAGGTTCTCCCAGCACGTTGTGCTGCACTGGGGCCTGTCTGGCTGCTGGGGCTGGGACTGTGCTGCCTTTCAGGGGACAGATTGTCGCCCTGGCCATAGTGCATGTCATGCCCCTGCATGGGGAGGGCTGTGCCTTGTCTGCAGGACCAGTGCAGCTGCCAACACCTGCCCTGGGCAGCAGGGCAAAAGCTGGTTCATTGGAGCTCAGGCCACCAAGCCTGTTCCCTGTCCAGGTTTTCTCCCTGCTGCTTTCCTCTCCTGGAACCCAGCTGGCTCCTGTGTGAGGCTCAGGGCTGCTGGCCATGGGGTGTGTGGGTGCTGGTGCCAAGCTTGGGGCTCGCTGGACTGGTGGGGAGCAGCCTGGAGCCAACGCAGAGCCCCTGCAGCGACTCCCCCCATCATCCCCAAGCCTGCCGGAGCCCCCCGCAGGAGGAGAGCGCTCCTTCAAGGAAGACTTGGAGATGAGCAATGGAAAACATCTGACAGGGGAGCCCTTGAGGCGCTTTTGTTCCAGCGAGTGGGAGTGTGAGATCCGCTCAGACATGAAAGGCTGCGCAGCTCCGTCCCCAAAGTCATGGCGAGGAGGGGGCCGGGGGGTGTGCGGCTGCACCGGGAGGTCATCCCGGGAACGGCTGGCACCGGGATCCCCCTCCTCCCTCCCTCCCCTTCCAGCAACTAAATTAGGTCACACTTGAAAGTCAGTTTCTTGGCTGTGGATTTAATTTAGCTTTTCCAGGCTAGTTATCATATAATAAATTCCAGGAGATTTATAGAAAACATGCCCAGGGAGGCTTAGCCAGTGTGTAACAAGATTTGTGCCTCTTTCCTGCTGTTGAGCAGCTCTGGCGAGTGCAGTGCTGCCGGCAGATGTGCAGGCAGGGCTGGCAGCCCCAGGGGAGCTCCCAGGGAGGCAGGGCAGCCCCAGAAATTGGGGAGGGGGCATCACCCCACAACTCTCTGGGGCACAGGAGGTTCCCAAATGCAGCTGTCCTCTGCCCTGGCTGCCCACCAGCCATAAATTACCTGGAGCAGGTGCATTCTTGTGGCTGTTCATCACTTGTCTTCTCACCTTGCCTCAGAGTGGGCAATGCCAAGCACAAGCCCATCCCAGTGGTGCTGGTAGGTGCCCACAGGCACCACGGTGGTGAGCAGCCAGAGGGGAGCCTTTGGGGTCACCCGGTGCCCTTTTCCTGCAGGGGTGACATGTGTGGGACATCCCTGCTGGGAGGTACCTTGTCCCCTCCCTGCCCTGGCTCTCGGAGCACAGGCACCATTAGACAGAGCTAAAATCGGCCTCTCTTGGCTCTCCCCACTGCTGGGGCAGGTTTTCCATGACGGTGGGAAAGGCTGAGCAGGGAAAGGTGCTGGAGCCCAGAGGGATTTGTGGCAGTGGAGCACTCGGCAGTGCAGCGCTGGGAGCCGGCGGCTCGGCACGGAGGGCACTGCCAGCGCTCCTGCTCCGCTCCCTGCTAACGCCGCCCAATTAGTGTCTTATTAGTCACTCCGTGTGTTAAGGCATTAGAAACAATTAAGGGTGAGAAGAGTTTCCAGATGTAGCAGCAAGCGCTGGAGCTGGGAGCTGGCAGCTCCGCTGGCTGCTCCCATATGGAAGGGATCTTGCTCACAGTGGGACTCACTGCGGGGCCATGGGGCCAGCGTGGCCATCGGGATGGGGGGTCTCTTGCTGGGCAGCAGGAGTGTTATTTACTGTTGCATCTGGGTGTGAGTGGGTCCCTCTGGCAGCCCCACGCCATCCTGGTAATAAACCAGGGCTGGGGAAGTGCCTGGCTGTGAGCAGCAACCCTGGAGCATCTGGGACATGGCATGTGGGGGACAACTGTCTCGACAGAGACAGCGCCGTGCTGTGACACTTTTAGGTGCAGAAGTAGCATAAGCAGAGCTGAATGTGACTTCAGAGCCCAAAATTCAAGTGGCTTCAGCTCCCCAGAAACAGACCCTGAGAGGAAGAGATGCAGTTCCTGGGATGTTGGGGTGCTCCTGTGACTTCTTCCCCACATGCAAGGTGGGCTACACTCCTACCATTGCCCCCCACCCCATGGTACTCTAGAGGTCACCAGCCAAGGGTCACCGAGGTGGTGGTGGCTGTGGCCAGCACATTCAGTTTCTCCCCAGCACAAAACATCTCACCCTGTGATGAGCAATCTGGGAGGGTTCCCTGTCACTCTTGGAGCCCTTGTTAATGGGCACCATAAGATGCTGCTGTGCAGCAGGGCAGTGGAGAGGGGCACAGCGGCCTTCAGTGCATTGAAATAATTTCTCTGCACTCTCCCCATGGTGAGGAGCAGTGCGTGGACAGATGGTACTTTGGGGTGACCTTGTAGCTCTGAGCGGTTCCCTCAGCAGGACCCGCGGGAGGCGGCAGTGGTGCCACAGCCTGCTCAGCCCGCGGGAGCCTGTCAGGGAGCCAGGGCTGGGAGGGGTGTGGGGTGAACCAGGGGATGGAGCCAGAGCCTGACAGCCCCAGCATCATGGCTGCAGGGAAATTCAACGTGCACTGCGATCCCCGGCGCCCCTTGGCTGTGGGAAGGGTGTGGAAGCCCAGTGAGGCTGTCCTGGGCTCCCAGCAGCTCCTCCAGCCTGCGTCCCTGGCTCTTCACCTCGGCAGCAGGATCACTCCATGCTCCCCCTGCTCTTCCTTGGGGAGGGCCTGAGTTTTCTCCGGGGGCTGAGGCAGCAGTGCCTGCAGCAGGCACGGTGGGGCCGAGATGTGTGGGACACAGTGGGGAGTCCGTGTTGTGCCCAGAAGGGCAGCAGGTAGAAAGGCTTTTGCCACGTGAAGTTTCTTTCAGAGCTGCGATCCAGGACTGTGGTCCTGAGGGAACAGATCCAAGGGAGGGAAAATTGCATTGCAAGGTGCAGCTTTGCTGTCGAAGAGTCACCCTGGGCAGGCTCAGCATCTCTGGCAGCCTTGCAGCCTCCTACGAACTCCGTGCGGGCTGCAGCACCGAGAGGTGTCCTAAATTGGGGAAGGAACAAGGAGCTCTTGGCACTCGCCTGGAGCATCATTTGCATTCCGGCGCAGCTCCCGGCTGCGAGGGAGGCGGGGGCCCGGCAGCCGCGGGGTGAGGAGCGGGGCTGCTCGCCAGCTTCGGCTGCCGGAGCATCCCGTGGGACCGCTGCGGAGGGGGCTGTGACTCGGGGATCACCGTGCACCAGGTTTCTTGTTTTCGTTCTTCTCTGACTGAACTTTGTGTCCAAGTTCTCTGTCCCAAGATTTGTGCCTTTGCTTCTTCCAAACGGGAATTTCCGTCTCGCTCTGGGGGTGCCCGGTGATGCGATCCCTGCCGAGGCACGGTGGAGCCGGTTGTGTTCCCGTCTGTTCTGTGCTCTCCAGGGATGGAGGAGGCGCACGGACTGTGGGGAGCAGCGGGGCCGGGCAGTGCCCGCAGATGGCTCCGGGCAGTCTGTGACAGTGTCCGGTGGGGCGGGATGCTGGCCCTGCCCCCGGGGCTGGCGGGACAGATCCCGCCGGGATCCTCTAAGCCGGGATGTGTCAAGGGCAGGGCGAGGCGAGCACCGGAGCCTGTGGTGGTCTCGTGGGCCCCGAGGGCAGCAGTTCAGGGCGCAGGACCCCAAACTATTCTGGAGTCTCTGGAGGGAGTGACGGGGCTGAGGGGCTGCCGCTGTGCCCGGCGTGTCCGGGTGAGGCGGGAGCGCTGTGAGGCACAGGAGCAGGACGGGGAGCCCTGCAGCGCCTGGGGGCACCGGGGGCTGTCCTCCCGAGGTGTCCCGGGCAGAGCTGTGTGCCGGGATGGGGCGGGGTGCCCCGTGTGCTGTGGGTGTTGCCGGTGCTCGGCTGCGGCGCATCGCCCGCCGCGCCGGTGCCAGGCTGCCGCGCAGCATCTGAGCAGCTCCGCTTACTTAACATGCAGCAAGTGTTGTACTCGGAGAAATTTAGACGTAATTTTTTTGTGCTTGCATGTAAATGTGGGTAGGTGCTGTCCTGATTGATGGCAATTAGCATTTTCTAACGGTAACAGATGTTCGGATTGCCAGGAGGCTGGTACCTAACGCCCACACTGCCATCTGTTCCGCTGGGCACTGCCTGGGGAAGCGGCACCAGCGCTGCGGACCTGCGGGGCCGTGCTGGGGTGTGTTTAACAGCAGTGTGCAGGGGGGGTTTATTATGGCTTTTTTTTCTGGGGGAAAATAATAATAATAAAGGCGTTTTCAGGTTTATAAATAGTACACTGTTTATTATGGGATGGAGACTTTCCATCTGATCAGCAGCTTGGATTGCTTCACAGTTAGTGAAACAGTCTGGACAGCACAGGGAGCAGATTTCCAGGGCATGCAGTGGGAAGGGGTCAGGTGGAGTGGCCTGTGGGTGTTCATGGACAAAGCCCCCATCCTCTGCCAGCTCTCCATGGCAGGTGGTCGCTGCTTGTGGGGACAAGGGCTGCTCTGCTGTGGGCATCTCTTGTCAGCTCTGGGATGGAAGCAGTGAAACATCTGTGTGGTGTTTAAAGGGGTTTAAAAGTATGTCTTAGGAAGAGACCCAGAGCGCTGAGCCCAGTCCTGCTGTCTGGTCAGTCCCACCACAGCCCCTTTCCTCACCCAGTGCCTGTCCCTCCTCATTGCCTCCTGCTTCCCTTTATATGCAGCCTTTTACACCCATTTTTCTTGTGCCCACCTTGTCCTTTAGCGTGACCAGGTGCTCCCAGTGCCCATTCCCTATGTATTTACAGAGAAGCTTTGATTTGGCTCAGACCAGCTCCTCTGTCCTGTTCCTTCTGTGTGCTCCTGGAGCAGCTCTCCAGGGCAGCCCTCCCTGCTGCCCCTGACCCTCCCCAGCAGGGGCATCCCATGGCATGGATCCAGCTCCAGCCAAGCTGGCACAGCCACCCTCCCCCAGAGCTTCATCTGCCAGGCAGCCTGGGAGCCCACTCACACTCACACTCACACTCACGCTCACACTCACATGCTCACACTCACTCCCCTCCCAGATGCTGGAGCCGGTGACTCAGAGTCAGCCCGTGGCTGAGTAATGCTCTGAGATGTGTCTTCATGTGGTTCCCAGGTTGGAGCAGATGCTTCTATGCTCAGTGCTTTGGACTTTGTGCTGCTCAGTCTCAGGGCCTGCCAGCCCCCTCCAGGCTGACCCCCTCCTCCTGCCCCCTCATCCCACTGCACTGCTGCTGGCCCAGCCACTCACATTCCCAATGTATTGTGGCATGACCTGCATTAGCTACAGGCAGATCTTACCTGTTTGTCGTGTATTTCCACCTTGGTTTTCCCTGAGCTCCTGTTGTGCATGATGGGGGCTGGGGGGTCTTTCCCTGCCCTGACTCCCCTCATCTCCACGCTGCGCTTTCCAGCGCTGTGGCCGTGCAGCTTGGCATGATGTGTTGGGCCAGTTCTGGGGGGTTCCTGGGATGGAGGACGTGCTGTCCCTGGTACAGGACCCAGTGGGGGCATGGGAGTCACCACACTGGGCAGAGGAGCTTTCAGGCAGATTTGGGATGAGCCAAAGCTGCATGCTCGTGTGAGAGGTTCAGACCTTGGTGCAGTGCTGGCACCGAGGCACCTGGTGATGCCTGGGAGGTGTGTGTGGGCTTTGGATAAGAAATGTGGGCTGGGGACAGGGATTTGGACTGGGGACAGGGATTTGGGCTGGGGACAGGGATTTGGACTAGGGACAGGGTGAGGAGCTCAAGTGCAGACAGGCTTCTCCCCCACACTTGTTTTTTTTTTGGAAAACAAGTCTGCTTCGTCTTTGTTTCTTCCCCTCGCTTCTCAAATTCATCTGGGAAAACTTCCCTGGGTGCTCGCAGAGGTGTCACCAGCCCGACAGCTTGTGCTGCTCTAATAAAATGGCTCCGTAGCAGAGGGTTTGATCTATTTTTAAAGCGAGCTCCGCGCTGTCTCCTCCCGCCCTCCCACTGGCAGCGAGGCAGAGCCCGAAGGCTCCTGGGAGCGCGGCAGCGGCGCCGGAGCCCAGCCCGTGCCACAGCCCTGCCAGCAGCGGTGCCCGGCCGGCCTGTCCCCATCCCTGCTCTCCGGGCTGGGAAATGCTCTGGGGAGCAGGACAGGGCTCCCTCCTCTGCTGTGCCAGGGAGAGGAGCTCTCTGCGTGGTTTTTATCCCTCCAAGCGGTGATTGTGCTGTATAAATTACCATATGGAAACTTCGCTGCACTTGGAAGTTCTGTATTTTCTGCTTGTTTGATGCCCCGTTATTAAAACTCAATTTCTACGAATAACATCCTTTAAATAGAATTCGTCTTCCAGCGATGACTCATCGCAGAGCAGCAGCTCCTCGCAGGAGAAGGCAGCACGAGGGCAGGTCTGGCACTTGCAGCCTTGGGAATCCCCAGATCAGTGCCCAGGGCTTCGCTGCGTGCAGGGGAAGCCACCCCGGTTGCTCTGCTGCCCTTCCTGCTACCTCCAGCTGCCCCCAGTGCCCACGGGCTGGCACGGGGATGGGACCCCCGGTGCATTCCGGGGTGTCCCTGCAGGCCCGCAGTGGCAAGACGGACCGTGCTGCCCCAGTGGCACCATCCCGTGGTGGTGTCACCGTGCCCGTGCTGTGCCCTGGCACTGGCGGTGACAGGCTGGGGTTGAGGTGAGCTCCCAGGGCAGGAAGCTGCAGGGACTGAGGATGGGATGGATCACTGCACAGGCTGGCTGTGGCCGGGGCAGTCCAGCAGGATGTGGGGCATGGTAAGATGTGCCCACGTGTGTGCCCGTTCTGCCAGCACTGGCTCTGCCTGTGATGGTTCCCCGGATGAAGCTTCTTACAGAGGTGTCAGGGACAGGAATAGGTGTGGGAATTGTGTTGGGGAGAGGAGGTGGATTTTAGGTGTTCACTCGGTGGGGTGTCAGATGGGGTCTGAACAGCAGCAGGATGGATGGGCTGGGGCTGAGGGGCTCCTAACCAGAGCTGTTTCACCAGCACATCTGCACAGGGCAGGTTTTTCCCAGGGAGGAAGAGGAGGGCACAAGCCAATCTCCCAGCCCAGGCAGCGTCAGGCTGGGGCAGCTCCAAGTGGTCCTGAGCTCCTGCAAAAATGAGTTTTCTCCATGGTCTTGCCTCCTCCCTGGGACACGCTCGCTCTGGTTCAAGGGTTCCTGCCAGGATTATTATTCTTTCAGGTCTGACATCTGTTAAGGTGACAGCAGCAGGGGAGAGGGAAGGGATTGGAACAAATTTCTCATAAAAAGTAGCTAAGTTGATGAAACCATTACGGTGCCTGCATCCGGCACTCCATCACGGTGACACACCGGGGACAGCAACGTGGGCTGAGCTTTCCCCCGGGCGGGTGAGGCCAGCCCTCTGTCCCGCCCATCCCTGTCCCCGGCTGAGCCCGCACTCAGCTCTGTTCCCTCTCCCTTCCCGCAGCCTGAGCACCCTGCATTTGACCATTTCTCTGTGCTGGTGCTGCTGTGCCCTGCGAGGGTCCTCGAGTGGCCCTGGGACCCCCAGCACTGTGGCAGAGCCAGGGCTGGGGCGGATGGAGACACCAGAGGAGAGAAAACGGGGCTGGCTGCTGATTCCCAGAGCATTTCCCTGCTGGGGAGCATCCTGGGGCTGTGGGCAGGGCTGGGATTAGCCCAGCGAGGCTGGGGGCTGTTTGCCACCAAGGTGATGGTCAGGATGGATCCCCCATGGTTCTTGGGCATAGCATGTCCTAGGCTAAACGTGGTGAGACTCTGCTGGCCCTGGCCTATGTCCAGCCAAGCTCCCTGGGCTTTATATCCTGCCACTGCCTTTCCTGCAGAGGTGCTGCTCCAGGGACCATGAAGAGCCAAGAGAACTTCAGAAAAGGCAGCTAATCTCCAGACCATGCCTCAGAAATGGTTTTAATCCTTTTTCCACCCCCACAGCCTCCTTCATTTTCAGCTAGAAGTGGTCACCCCTGTTAAGTGCTCGCTCCTGGGCTGAGTACTGAGCTGGTGGAGGAGGCGCTGGGATGTGGAAGGAAAACCCTTTTTCCTGGAGGCGTTGAGCTATTCCTTACCATGACCTAGATGTCAGTTTAATGCTCCGACAAGTCCCAAGCCTCACATATGAAGTTGCCCAAGGGAAGAGGATATTTCAGGAACACAGAAGCTGCTCAGCAGTGGTAAAGTGCACGAGCTTTCCCTGGCAGGAGCCGTGCTGAGCCTCCGTCTGCTCTGCCATGCCAGCCATGGAGCAGTGCCCCCTCTCCTTGGGGTGTGAGCACAGTGCCCGGGCAGTGGGAGGGTCTGTGGTGCTCTGGCACACGATGGCAATGCCATGCAGAGCCTGTGGGGCCCAGTGGGAACGGGAGCTGCTGGTGCTGCCTGCCCCCAGAGCAGGAACAGTCCCCACTCCCTCCTGTGCTCCACAGCAGATCCTGGGCGTGGGCTGCCAGAAGGAGCACGGTGCAGGTGGAGGATGCCCAGTGCCGTGCTGGGTAAATGTGGCTTTGCACTCTCACCAGTCACTGCTTCCCTGCCCATACCCGGGTGGTCGTGTTTCCCCTTTCTCCCTCACTCCCCTGCTCCTCTGTGCCTCAGGGATTTGTGTGCATTCCTGGAGCTCTGCCAGGGGTGGTCCTGCTGGGTCCCCCCTCTCCTTGCTGCTGCCACCAGAGTCTTTGTGGCACAAAGCACAATCACAAAGTTGATGCTTCCATCTTGTGTTCCCCCGCACCTGTGAGTTCCCCTGTGGATGATTTAGAGCTGAAAGCCTGGGCTCTGGCACTGGGAGAGGGTTCCCGAGATAAAATAATCTCTGCCAGCAGCTGAAGTGACAGAAGCCCCATTAACAGCAGCATATGCCTGGGAACACCCGTGCTGCGCAGGAGGACGAGGCGGGCTGGGGGAGCACGGGAGCAGCAGCCCACGGGAAGGGGATGTGGGAGCGGTAATTACTCTGCTGCCATCGGGATGCGCCGTGCTAATTTACAGCCTTAGTGGATTCAGGATGTGATTCTTCCTCCTGAGCCTGGGCAGGGCTGTCCCCTGGTGCAGGCAGCCGTAATTATCCACATTTAACTGAGGGCTTCTAAAATGCGTTTGTCTTGCAGCATGTGAGTGTAATTGCTGAGAATTAAATACGAATGCAGTTGTGGCTGGAGCAGGACCTCATCTGACAGGAAGCACATGGAGCTGGGGCTCCCCGGGCTGCACCCCGGCCCTCCGTGCTGGCAGGGAGGGACACTGCTGCCAGTTGGAGCTGGGGAGGATTTGGGGGGTCCTGGGCATCACCACAGCCCTTCCCTCCTGACTGGTCTGACTGGATGGATGTGCTGATGGTAGGAACCAGGCAACCTGTGAGTATTCCTGGGGATGTGCTGCTTTAGCCCCTCTCCCAGCCAGGGCTGGGGCTGCCTGTGTTTGTTTGACTTGATGTGTGAGTTCGTGGACACCAGGGCTGCATGGCCAGCGCTGGACCATTCCTCAGGTGTGGGGCTCTCTGCAGAGGGGTCTTGCTGTCCTGCTGCTCCAGGCTGTAGCCCCAGCCCCAGCTTTCCTCCACAGTGGCAGCCCCAAGGCTGGGGGGCTGCAGAGGTCAGGGGCAGGGTGGGGAGCAGAGCCTGGGCACTGCTCAGGGACCTTTCAGGACCACCAGGTGCCTCTGGGTTTGGGGTGCTCTGTGGGGCACCTACTCTGGGGCTGCCCAGTTCTGGTTGCTGCCCCCCTCCTGAAGGCAAGCTCCCGGGTGGGTTCTGAGGCACTTGGATCTTTGCTCTCTGAGGGGCCGTTTCCTTGCCTGGAGTGGTGGTGACAAAGAGTGGCTTGGACCTGCTGAGCCCAGAGGAAGGGGGGACAGTGGTGTCAGCTGTCCCCTTGGCCTAGGCACAGCTTGCTGGCTGTCACAGGGGTTTGGGGACCATCCTGTTCTGAGGGGAGCTGGCAGGAGGGGAGTGGGGGCAGCTGGCCACTCTCCATGGCTGTCACTCCCCAGCCCCAGGGCAGTGTGCTGAATGCCTCCCTTCTCCCTTAGGCTGACTGTGGCTGTACCCCTGTTATGGTTGGGGTACAAGGCTGCCCATGGGCAGTGAAGGGCAAACCATGCTTGGGCCTGTGCTGGAAAAACACTGGTGGTATGGGAAAGGTGCAGGAAAGAGCTAAAGAAATGGTTCATGGGCTGGAAAAGCTGCTCTGCTGTGGGAAACTGAGCCTAAGTAGGTTGAACTTTTCATCCAAGAGAAGTTTAAGAGGTGGCTTCACGATGTGGGTTGTTTTAGCTTGTGATCAAGAGATGTCTGTGGGTACAGAGTGCTCTAATTTAGCAGGGAAAAGACATAAGATCCAGGCTCTGAAAGCTCCAGCAAGACAAATTCTGACTGGAAACAAAGTGCGTATTTTTATCAGGGAAGGTAATTAACCACTGGAACGGCTTAAGCCTGTGGGGGTTTCTCTGTTGCTTGGTATCTGTGGATCAAATACGGATATCTGTCTGGGAGGAGGGCAGTCAATGGGATGAGCACAGGACTGGAGCTTTTGGCCTGTGTTCCAGGAATGCACTTGCCAGGTCTAAGGGCCTTTCTGGCCCTGGGGTGTATCATTCGGTGTTGGTACTTGAGGGTACTTTGACATCTGGGTTGTATGGGAGAGATGAGCACTAAAGCACTTGAAATGGAAATTGGGAGAGCTTGTCTCTGTGGAGAACAGTCTTGTTTTCTCTAGGGATTTTTAGAAGGATGTGGCAGGGCGCTGAAGTTGCCTTCAAGTCAGGCACCTGCCCTCTCCCCTGAGTTCTGTCCCTGTCCCAGTTTAGTGCCTGCAGAAAACCAAAGAAAACTTTCTCTTCTGAACTGTGAAAGTCCCGCACTCCAAAGCCAGGCCTGTTTGGGGTTTTCCAGCCTGTTTTTTGTACTCATGCTGCAATGTCTCAATGTCTCTGGGCAGTCAGCACTGCTCAGTGTTACCTACCCACACTGTGTGACAGGGCAGCAGAAACTTTCCCAAAGTTAAAGCAAGCCGTGTTCCTCCGGGGCTGGAGACTGGACCTTCAGGGGGAATGAGGTGAGGTGGGATGTCTGTGACAATGTTGGCTCGTGCAGCTCCTGACCCCGAGCTGGGTCGCCTTGGACAGAGGGATCCGTCTGTGGCCAGCTCTGGGTGCTCTGGGCTGAGCAGCAGCCCCAGGGCCAGCGCTGGGCACGGCTCAGGNTGCCGCGCCCTGCCAGGGCTGCAGCTGGCACCCGGCGTGGCACCGGGGGCTGACGGTGCGCCCGGGGCAGGAGCATCCTCCCCCGTGGACCAGGGCTGCAAATAGCCACTGAGTCAGAGCCTGGAATGGGACCATCTTCCCGGGTACTATCGTTCTCCAAATAATTCTGAAGCGCTCCTCTGCTCAGAGTCAGTGCAGTGCCACAGGACAGGGGTTGAGTGGGATTTCTGTCACCCTCAGTGAGAGGGGGATTCACCGTGCCCCCTCCCACGGGGCAGCACATCCTCTCTCCCTGCTCCCAGTGCTCACCCAGCACTTGTGGGCTCCACACCAGGGCTGAGGCACCACAGATTGTGCTGGTCTTGGTGTTCCTGAGCCTGGAGAAGTCCTGTGAAGGCAGAGTTGGTCCCTGCCATGGAGCAGCTCTGTCACAGGGGTTTGGGGAATGTGGGCAGCGTGGCAGGGCTGGCAGGGCAGCAGAGTGCCTCGCTTGCTGAGGTGTTACCCCACATATCTGTGCCACTGCCCATCCCCTTCATCCTGGACCCAGCTGCTGGTGGGATCGTGGGCACCTGCCTTCCTGGCTGGGGGAAAGGGGAGGAAGTGGGGGATGTGGCATGGGAAGGGTTAATGCAGAAAGATTTTTACCCCGTGGCATAAACAGCACCGAATGCATGTTTGCCTTCATTTACATATTGAAACATATCCTAAAGGCCCCTCGTTTGAAAGTTCTGTTTTTTACTCCATCTTCCTATAGAAGGGAGGAAATTATTCATAATTAAAAAGTAATAATAATGCGGAATGAAGGAACCCAGCTGTATAATACCCAGCACAAAAGGGGGAGCATGGGGAATCTATTTTTAATGGTTTCCACAGCAACTGCGGTTTTGTTTACAGTGATTTTTCTCCTGTGCTGTGAGGCTGTTCCCAATTTACATTTTTAAGGAGCTCTTGCATGAGAGGCCCATCACTGGAGGGTGCTCTGGCACTTGGGGAGGATGCTGAGAAGAGAAGATGTGGCTGTGGAGAGGCTGCTCGCGGGCTGGGTGTGATGAGCAGGAGGCAGCACCTGCCCAGGCATTGCGCCCTGGCTGCCAACGTCCCCCTGAGTGCGGGGCTGGGGGCCACAGAGGGCTGGCAAAGCCCAGCTGGAGACACTCAGAGGCACTCAGAGACAGTCAGAACTCCTCTGGCAGTGGATGCTGCCCCTGGGTGCTCACGGACACCCGCCTGCCTCTGGGCACCACCAGCAGCGTCCCTTGGGAAGGCTGTGGCTGTGCTGGTGCTGGTGCTCAAGGAGCTGGGAGGGGATGCCCAGCTGTGCCACCCAGCTGTGGCAGGCCAGGGGGTCCTTGGGGTCTGCTGAGCTATTCTGTTTGCTCGGAGCAGCCTGGGGGTGGTTGTTTCTCCTGCTGCACAGGGATCTGGGTGCTGGGGACAGGGGGGCAGCCTCCAGCTATCTGGCCAGCCCATGGAGGAGCCTGTGCTGGGCTAGGAGTGCAGCTGGGATTTTCTGAGGGCTGTGGCCTCTGGAGTGAACCCAGGCATCACTGCTGTGAGTGATGGAGCAAAGGGGAGGCTGATGCTCAAGAGCTCTCTGGCAGACACAGGCACAAGATCCAGGGGCTGGAAATTGAACCTTGCCCGAGAGGTGCTGGTTTTTAATGAGGGCTAATGGAGCAGTGGAGCAATTTGCTGGGAGCTCCTTGCATTTCCTGGCCTGCTCTGGGGCTCCCAAAAGCAGACATGGAGTTCACTGTAAGTGTTGCAGTTTCTGCGGGAACAGACCAGAGCTCCTGGGATAGAGAAGGAAGGGAGTTTGTCTGTGACCTTCTGGAGCCTGTGGAGGATGCTATTCCTCTGGGAGGATGATGAGGCTCTCCTGTTAAAGATTCTCCTGATTTATTTTGGTTTTCTAGCTTTCCTCCTCTTTTTCCTCGGGTGGATGTGAACGTTGTCCCCCTTGTGCCCATACCTGGGTTTGTGTCCCCAGGGGTTGTGGCCCAGCACTGCTTCAGGACAGCGACAGCACACCAGCCCTGGGGACCCTGGGCAAGGACAGGCTTTGGCTGTGCTCTCACCCTGTGAGGGACAGTGTCCTGGTGTCCCTGGTGTCCCTGGTGTCCCTGGAGTTCTGGGTCCCCCCAGGCAGCCAGGTGGAGTTTGCTTTCATTAGTCTCATTCTCAGTGGTAGAACAGGGTTGGCTCTCAGTACCAGGGTCTAAGGTGTTGCATCTGGGCTTGAGCAGAGCCCAAAGGAAGGTGAACCTGGAGCTGCTGGTGTTTTAGGACTCACGGGGAGCTAGGGTGATCCCAGCCAGGCTGCTCAGGGGGGACCGGCCCCTTCCTTCTGCGGGATGGGAAGCTGCTGCCTGGAGATCAGCTCCTTTCATGAACCAATAAAAGAAGGTTTTTATCACCTGTTCCAGCTAATTTTCTGTGGTTTGTAATGGCTTTGGGAAGCAGGTAATTGCAGCGATTGCATTCCATGTATAGCATTAAAGGGAATTGAGGGGACTGTTTGTTAATTAGCTGTACTTGTGTGGAACCTGAAACATATTAACCTTCACAGAATCCCAAACTATTAGGGATGAAGAAGGGATTTAATGATGGGAGAAGCAGAAAAACAAAAAGCAATTAGGGCTCTTTTTCCCAGCATTGCAGGCGTGTTGGAGGGGGAGGACTGGCGGAGCCCAGGGCTCAGTCAGGGGTGGTGGGAGGGACCCCCAGGTGCTGAGTTGGGATGGATGAGAGGGGCTGAGAGCTGTGTGCAGGAGCAACCTCCTCAGGCAGCAAGAGGGTGAGCAGCAAGACAGGACATCCATTTACCCTCCTGATCTACCCCATTTTCATCTTTGCATCATCTGACTTGGGACTCAGGTCCATTTGGAATTCCTGGAGGTGCCCTGGGATGCAGCTGGGAACAGCCCTGTGGTGCAGCTACTGGCTCAGCACCCTGAGGGCATTGCAGAGGGGCTCCAGCCCCGAGAGGCTCAAGTTGGAGGTCAGGGGTGATGGTGCTCCCAGTCTGGACAGCAGGACTGAGCAGTGGCCGGGCTGGAAGAGCTGGATCTGGAGCTGCTGGAAAATATAAATAGTGTTTCCATGGTAACCGTTCAACATAAACTCCTTCTTCTCTGATTGTGAGCCCTGGCTGCTCCCCCCCGTGGCAAAACCCTTCAGGTGTTGGTTATTTTTCACACCGCGGTGCTGGAGCCGGCGGTGGCGGCACCGTGTGCCAGGGCAGGGCTGGAGGGGCTGTGTTGGCTCCTGGTGCCTGCGAGCCTGGCTGGAGCTCCAGGGGCCGGGCACTGGCTCCTCCAGGGACCTTTAACCTGTCCCTGCTCCAGCTGCATGGGAATGGCACAGGCTCCTTGCCCCCTCCCAGTGCGTGCTGGTGGCTCCGTGCCTGGGTGTGCTGTGGCCCTTGAGGGATGTGAAACCTGGAAGAACTCGGGGAGCCCCAGTGCTACACTTCTGGCTGGTAGCCTCTGATGTCATCTCCTCCAGTCAGTACCTGCAGATCCCTCTCCCTGGGAACAGCCCTGGATTTTCCCATCCATTTATGCCTCTCCCTGAGGACAGCCCTGGTTTTCCTGGCCCTTGGGTTCCTCTCCCTGGGGACAGCCCTGGATTTCCTGGCCCTTGGGTTCCTCTCCCTGGGGACAGCCCTGGATTTCCTGGCCCTTGGATTCCTCTCCCTGGGGACAGCCCTGCTTTTGCCCATCTGTGTGCAATAGTAGCACATGTTTTGACCACTGTGGCACCTCCTGCCCAAAACTGTCAAAGCCTGTCTGGGCACACGGAGCCCTGGAGACAGCCCCAGTTTCCTGCTGGGTGCCCCGGTGCCTTTCCCAGTGATCGTTAATACCCATCAGCACCATGCAAACAAACTCCCTGCTCCATTTATTCTACCCAGCTCCCGATTTAATTAGGTTTTCCAGTTTTCTGCTTGTCCTGGGCCGATCACTCCTTAAAACAGTGGAGAATTAATTTGCACCTGCTGTCAGAAAACGTCTCTCCCCAGTTAGAAAAATAATTAAGCCATCATCACACATCGGGGGTAATGAATCACTGCGCTCAGTTCCCTTCACAGGTCGTTTGTTTCCCTCCACACTGGCAAAGAAGGTGCAAACTAAATGTGAGCAGCTGCCAAGTTATCCCCTTCCCTCACTGTCCAGTTCCATTTGAGCTCCATGGATCTTGCAGCTAAGCTGGGCCATGGCCTTTTGGAAAGGTCCTGAACAGGAGCTGAGTGGTTTCCCAGTAGCTCCAGGGATGAGAAAACCCGGGTTTGCTCCTTCACACTGCCTGGGGGCCCATGTCAGCGCACCATGGAAGTCAGTGAAAGGGAAAGGATGTGGCAGAGGCTGGGCCAGTGCCACCCCCAGCCCATGGGTCCCTGTGTGGGTCAGCACTGGGAAGGTCAGGTTTGATAAATATGTGTTAGTGGTTGAGTCTGGACGTGCCATAACACCAGGAGGAGTTGATCCAGTGTGGAACCACCTGGTGTTTGTGTGATGTGACGAAATTAATGGCTTGGGTGTAAATGTGCCCCCAGGTTTGGGCTTGGGAAGAATTTGCCTATCAGCTTGGCCAAGCTGCCGGAGGCTTTGTCCCTTCATCCAGTGCAGGTGGGTTCTGCTCACAGTGATCAAATGGGGATTTTGATGACTTTTCAAGGACCTCTGGCCCCATCTCCCCTCCTGGGCTGTGTTGCACTTGGGCCATTTACCCTTCAGTGGCTGGCAGGGGCTCATGTGCCAGGTGTGTGGGGCTGCTGTGGTCGGATGCTTCTGCACATCCTCTACAGCCTGAGAGAGAGGCAACAAGGAGACACCACAGGCTTGGAGAGATCCCAGATCTCTGCAGATGTCTGGAGCAGTGGCCAGGCTGCATTTGCCTCCTCTCTTTTGACAGACATGGGTTTATTTCTCCCTGGGGGTTCCCGTGGGCACTGGGAATGTCTGAGCCAGGAGCCGCTGGGCACGGGAGGCTGCCTCGCCTTGGGGGAAGGCAGAGATTTCAGAGGATGCAGCACAGACGGCACCTTTCCTCCTGTCCCCTTTTCCCAGAGCCAGGCTGGCGCTTCCCCCTCTCTGCAGAACATTGATCTGTCACTTCACATATGGGAAGCATTTGGGGGAGTGAGAGCAGGGCGATGTCCCAGGTGGGACGGGGCGGGCTGAGCTCCACGCAGCCGCCCGGGGTGAGGCTGCCACATGCCCAGGGATGGCTCCTGCTGCCCTTTGCCCCCAGCAGCCTGGCTGTGGGGCACCACGGCCCCAGGGACACACAGGGGTGAACCTGCCTGCGGGCAGAGCCAGCTCTGCCGCGGTCCCGGAATGCTGCAGCTGCTCCAGGGGCTCTCCTGAGGGGAGACGTCCTCTGTGGGCTGAGGCTGGGGCACATCGTGCCTTTGATCTGGTGCCCAGTGCCAGCGGCCTCCCAGCACCGGGAGCTCCTGTTCTCAGTGTGGTGAGCAGGGCTGAAACTCTCACCTCTGCCCCCGCTGGTCCGGGCTCACACCTGCTCCCATGATCGCCCGGTGCCCACTTCAGTGCCAGCTGATTAAATTAAAGTCCTAGTGAGTTTGAATAATTTTCCCTGTGAAATGTGGCAGATGGCCTCCATTAGGCGTCTGCTCCCAGCATCTGCCAGGATGTGATCAACCCCTCTTTGGAAAACGCACAAAAGGGATTGGAAGTGGAGAGACCTGGGAATGGGAGCCCATCCCTTCATACATGAAGGGAGAATCAAATATTCCTGTGGAAGCAGTTGGTGTTGTGGAGGAGCAGCATCCACGTGTTCCTCCAGCCCCTCTGCTGCCACCCTACCCAGTGAGGAGGGAGGGGGCTGCTGTTCCTGTCCCCAGCTCGCCCTGGGGGCAAAACTGGGTTAGGTTAGGTTGGCCTGGCTTGTGCCATGTCCCTGTGCTGCAGAGCCAGGTGAGCTCACAGTGCTGCCCCTGCTCAGCTGGGCAGTCAGAGCATTCCAGCCTTGGGGATCCCGGGGTGTTCGCACTATTCCAGGCCAGGCTCTGAAACCCTGCTCAGCCTTCCTGTGCGTCTTGGGCCCTGTCCTGAGTGTGCATGTCCCACGTGTGGCTGTCCCCGGCTGGGACCCCGTTATGGAGCTGGGCAGGGGGATCCTGGGCCGGGGGTCTGCGGGGGG
>VXBR01007643.1:348481-369348 GCA_013400215.1 Cisticola juncidis | reverse complement strand
CCCCCAAAGCGACCTGTGTGTGACCCCGAGTGTGACCCCAGGGAGCTGCAGGAGGACCCCAAAGTGTGACCCCTGAGTGTGACCTCTGTGTGACCACTGAGTGTGACCTCTGTGTGTCACCACCATGTATGACTACCGTGGGCTGGGGCACTCTGGGGACCCTGCCAGCCCCCCTGGCAGGAGGGAAGGGGAGGCTGTGCTGGGTATTTGCCAGCTGCGGGCAGGCAGGGATGCTGCTCCACCCGAGATCCATATGGATGAAGGCTTCCCTCCAAAACAGCTTAATAAAGCAGAAAAGGAGCCAAAGCTGCACTGGAGCTGCTGCAGGACAGCTCTGGCATGCAGGCAGAGATGTGCTGTGGAGGTTGTCCCACTGTCTCCCTGCCTGCAGGCTGGGCGAGCTCCCCAGGGAAAGGCTAAGCTCAGTTCCAGTTCTGTTGTAGCTGCAGGTACCAGTAAGGCTCAGTTCCCTGCCCCAGGGACTGCAGTGGGGATCCTGTAGCCTGTGTTTGGGAACAGGAACATGGTGAGGAGGAGGAGGTGCTGTTGGCTGTGAGCTGGCAGATAATCCAGGGGAGAACTGTGGGTGGCTGTGCTGAGCACCCATGGAGGGACGAGGAGGTGAGAGGATCCCTGGAACCCGTCCTGGTGCAGATGGGAGCTCCAGAGCTCAGTCTGTGCTTCTGCTGTGGGGCCCCACTGCGTCCCCCCGTGCTGGTGTGTGTGCCCTGCTTACAGAGGTGTTGTCCTTGCTCATTTAGCTGTTGTTGTGTTCTTTTAATTAAATTGCAGAAGCAATGGGTGCTTTTGTCTGGAGTTTCCTCCTCAGGAAGGGCTCCCTGGGCTCAGCTCTCCCTGCTGCCGCTGTCAGGGCATGAGGGGTGGGACTGGCTGTGCTGCTGGCTGTCCCCACATCTCCGGGCTGTGGTGTGGTGCTGCAGTGCCCGTGTGGGTGCTGCGGGCAGGGTGGTCCCAGCAGCAGCAGGGCGAGGCGGGGAGCTGGTCCGGCCCTGGCTGTGCCGCAGTGAGGGGCTGCCGCTGTCACTTTGTCCTGCGTGTTTGCTGCAGCTGCCTCCCGGCTCAGCTCGGGGGGGCTGCGAGAGGCCCCCGCGGTCACCCTGCCTCGCTGAAGTGCGGCAAAACACCTCAATTGTTAGTCGGGGCTTGTCAGCTGCATCGCAGGAGCGGTGGATAAAGTGTTCCAGCGAAGAAGATAATTGAAAATCAAAAAAGACTTTGTTAATTTGATTAGGCAGAGCCATAGTTGAATTGTTCTTCATCAAAAGAGATTTAATTTTGACATGCAATTAAATCCTTCTGCTGTGCCGGTGCCCTGCGTGTTCCCAGCAGTGGAGTGGCCGGGCAGGGGGTCTGCAGGACAAGGCGGGGGCAGCAGGGCAGGGGACCAAGGGAGTGTGGGTGCCTGACAGGCGTGACAGGAGCGCCAGCATGAGAAGGGTCTGGTGTGGCCAATGCTGCGCATTTAGCACTGATTTGGAGTTGTCACTTAACTGCTTTAACTAATTGCATTAGTGCAAAGGTAGCTCTGTGCCCGCTCCCTCCCTGGGGCTGTCCCCTTGCCCTGCCAGCCCTCCTCTCCCAGTGCTGAAGTCCTGACACACAGGACTCCATTGGTGGGAAAAGGGTCTTTGCTGGCCACTGGGTTTGGTGCAGCAGAAGAGGAGCTGTGCCGCAGGATTGGCACCTCTGGCCGGGAAGGAGCTCCCTCCCATACAGGCAGCACTGGCACCGGGGTCCTGTCAGCTCCAGCCCCTTCTCACCAGCTAACCCCCACGCTGATAAGGCAAAGGATTATCGGTGTTGCCAGGCTGAGGTGCCCTAATCCATCCCCATTGCGCTGGCAGGGACGGTGGCCAGCTGGAAATCCCACAGTCAGGGTTGTGGATTTAGATCTGTTAGTGAGAGTTGGAGCTCAGTGGGATGTGACAGAGCTTTAAAACCTGTGAAAAAACGTCTGAGTGGCTCCTCGGGCAGGAGCAGAGAGAGGCCTTGCTGCGAGGAAGAGCTTTAGGAGGATGGCGGGAGGTCTGTGTGCTGCAGCCATGGCACCGCGGCCGCTCCCGCCGGCGGTGGTGGCGTGGGTGAGGAGTCCGGGGCTCACTGATGCTGGGCTCTCTCTGAGGCCCTCCTGTCTTTGTAGTGCTGCCGGCAGGGCTGGCCCCGGCTCTGCTCAGAGCTGTGGGCTGGTTTGACACGAGGCACCTGAGCCGAGTCCTGTCCTTCCCCTCCCTGGCTTCCATCCGCCTTGCAGGGTGATGCCAGGCCTGGTGCTGCCCACGGCAGGGGAGGTCTCTGAAGTCCTCGTGTTGGCAAATCCTGTGGTGCCATGAGCTGCCCCCACACCCAGCTGTGGATTGTGTGCCCAGCCTGTCTCCCGAGGGCTGTGCAAGGGAATTGGCTATCTATCGGCCCCATCCCTCTCACTTGGTTCCCTGGGGCTCCCTGCTGGCCCCTGAGCCCAAGTGAGTGACTTGGGCAGTGGCAGATGTGACACACAACCCTCCTGCACTGCCCGGCTGCTCCAGGCACAGCTGACAAACCCTGGGCTTTTCTAATTGCCTTTGAAGGTGTGAGCCGAGAGCCAGAGGCACCACACGAGGGCCAGAACCCCCCACTGCCTGCAGCACAGGGAGCCTGTGCCTGCTGGGGCTGTTGGGAGGATCAGAGCGATGGGGGATGCAGTGGGCCCGTGAGCAGGGCAGCCCCAAGGAGAGCCAGAGGCTGGGAACAGCAGTGAGCTCTGGCACAGGGGAGGGTAGCACTGTGTGTGCCATGCTTCAAACAGCGCCAGCGGCTTCTGCTCAAACAGGACCTGGGTGTTTCTGGGAGGGATGGCAGCACAACTCTGTGCTGTGTTTGTGCAGACTTTGATCCCCGTCCCTGTGAGGGGTGGCCCCCACATCCACATCCTCAGGAGCGGTGGTCCCCACTCAGCACGGGGCCAGCCGTGGAGCTGGTGCCACATCTGGGTGGTGGCTGTGGCTTCGCCCTTGCCCTGAGCTGTGAGGTCCCTTGGTGGCTGCAGTACCAGCTTGAACGGATGCTCTTTTGCACAGCATCGGGACAGGAGGATGAAGGGGAGCAGGGTGGGCACCCCTCACGCCAGCTCCGGGCAGGGACAGGCACGGAGCAGCTGTGGCTGCCCACGGGGCGGGCGCAGGAGCCCCGCACTGTGCTCACCGCTCCCATCTTGGCTCCCTGCCTTATTTGTTCTCCTCTAATTGAGCAAATGCGCTGTCGGCAGCGCGGCTCAGCCAGCATCGACTTGATTAGGGGAAGGCATCGATACCACGCTGCGCGGCAGGAGGCTCGGGCTGACACTGTCAGACTACCCAAGCCTTAAAGTTGCACTTTATTCATGATGTTTTGATTTCTCTTGCTCTGGGGACTCCGACTTTGATAGATTATGATGCGGTACCAGAACACTCTGATGCACTGGAGCAACTTCCTTCCAGGATAGGCATTTGCCACCAGAGTCCAGCATTTTCTTGATTTTTTAGAGTGAAAAATGATGGCATAAAGAAATCTTGAGCTTTGCACAGTTCAGTCATCCAGAATTAGCAGCTAGAACATTGGTTTCCATGCTGATGGGGGCTTTTGGAGGCAGTTTACGCCGAGCTGGTTCCTGAGTGCGTTTTGCTGCTGTGGCAGTGCTGGCAGGAGCTGTTTGCACTCCACAAGTTGGAGTTTCTGCTTGCCGGTTCCCAAATCCTTCTGTTCCAAGCGAGCGCCCACTCCAGTGCTGTGTTGTGCTGCTGCTCCATCCTGAGGTCTCTTTGTGCCCCACTGCTCTCCTGGTCCTCCTCGTGCTTGGGAATTTTGCGGGTAGAAGTGCAGGGGTAGACCCTCGCTTGTCCCCACTGCCAGGGTGGCAGAGGATCTGGTTCCTGAGAACACCTATCCAACCTGCCAGTGGGAGACACCACAGGAGATATTTCCCTGTGTGTGACTGTGCCAGGCTTGCTGGGTGCTCAGCACTAGGTGTAACCCCTGAAGGACTGGTGCTGTCTCACTGCCTGGTCTGGGGCTTTTGCTGGTGCTTTGCAGCTTCAGCCTTTTCTTGGCTTTCCCATGATCTCTGTGGGGAGAGGGAGAAGTGCTGGACACTGTGTGGCTGCCAGAGTGGGCAGGGGCTTGGTGGGAGAGTGGGGACCAGGGACACCCAGAGCCTCCACCCTGCTCCGGCTGCTTACCGGCCACAGGAGCTGTGAAGCCTCCTGAGCACCAGGGTTGCAGAAGACTTTCTTTTCCCCAATGTGTCAAAACAGCATTTTTCCTCTGCCTTGTTCTCGGAAACGTTTGAACTGTTTTTGCGAAAACTTCCCTCAAAATTTCAGCCTGAGGCAGATGCTCAGTGTGGGAAACATCAGAGTGAAAAGCCTTGCGCTGCAGAAAGACAGAGGCGAGGGATAATGGGGCTGTGGCTGGAGCCGCAGCCGGCAGCGCTGGGCAGCCGCCGTGTTTACAGAGCTCAGGAAGCCTCTGAGGAGAGCCAGCACTGCTCGCATATTAAACCAGGAACTGCAATTACCAACAGAAAAGGGCATTTCTATAACACTTTTATTGGAGTCTTAATGAACAAATAAAGAAGTGGAGAAATCTGCACATGCATTTGTGAGATATAAAACTGACTGAATCGAGATGAAGCAGCAAGAAGTGTTGGCTGCTCTCCTTTCTGCTGGGTAGGGAAAACAAAACTGCAAAGAAAGGAAAGGAGAGGGACAGAAGAGTGGGAAGAATGCTGAAGTACATGATCTGGGAACAGGGGCTCCCTGGTAAGTGGTTGTGAGTGGTTTCTGTGACCCCAGTAAGAGGTATAAGAGGTATAAGGGGGCTCAGCAGAGCTGTCTGTCGTCCCCCCTCTGCACTGCACTGAGCGAATTTGCAGGGATTTCAGAAGGCATATTGGGAAAGAAATTGGAAGCTGAAGAAAGGTAGAAAAGTGGGAGTTGGGCCACCAAAGTGGTACAGGCACGAGGTGCTGTGCTGCCAGCATTTGGGCACCAGACCCTGACTTTGTGTCACTTGGAGCCCCAGGATCTGCTGTGCAGAGCTTGGGGGTGCTGAGGGGACAGGTGGGGTGTGGAAAGCCAGCGGGATGTCACCAAATACCCTGTGCTAAGGAACACCTGTGTTAAGAGCAGCCTGTGTGGTGCCGAGGGCGATGAGGTGCCTCAGTCACTGCCGGAGGGGTGCCTGGCAGGAGGGAGATGCGCCGGGTGCCGGACCGGCTGGGAGGGCAGGGCCGCAGCCAGGGCTGTGGGGATGGAGCTGCTGTGCTCGTCCCTCTCCCTGCCCCTGCCCTGTCCAGGGACTGGGGAGCCGCAGAGCTTTGGAAACTGCTCCAGAGCCTGTGCGTGTCTCAGGGGTGTTATGTGCCACTGGTCCCCTGTTCTCCCCACCAAGATTCCCGGGGCACAGCAGACCCTCTCTTCCTTGTCGGCACACGCGGCTCCAGTGGGGCTTCTGCCAAACACTTCCCAGAATGATTTATGATGCTCCTTCAGCTCACTTCGAACTCTGGCTTCTCCTTCTCTTCAGTAGAATTTAACTTGTTCGCCTGGAATATTAATAATTAAACATCAAGGAGTTGCATCCCGAGCAGCCTCCTCAGAAGCGTGTTTGTGATTGTTTTCAAGCGCCCAGCGCCGAGTTGGGGCGGCTCTTTGATGGGATTTTGCTGCTTTCAAACCGCTGACACCAGTAACCCCATAAATTAGCAGCTGATGGAGGGAAATCTCCTGGCTGCAGCTGTGGGTTTTTATGGTTTGATTTGTTAATAGGAGTTTTGGGTCATGGCCAGAATTCCTTACCCAGCCCGGGGGAGGGTTTGCCCCTCGGTGCGGTGGCGACACCGGGCCGGGCTGTGCGGGCTGCGCCGCCAGGAGCTGCTGACGTTGGTGCCAGCTGTGCCAGCTGTGCCAGCGTGCTGGCCCCGTGCCCTGTGCAGGCCTGTGACCGGGCAGGCAGGGGGGCAGGGGCAGAGGGGAGCAGGCAGGCTGGGCAGTGGGACGAGGCTCCACCGGACATCTCACCTGGATGGGGCTGTCGGGTGCAGGTGGAGCCTGCAGCCTGCCAGTGCTGCTCGCTGTCATGGCGTTTGCCTGTGGTCTCAGCTAGAAAAGGGGATCCTGCCTGCTTTCCCTTCCCTCACATGTCTCTGGTGAGCGGGCAGCTTCTCGGGTGTCCTTATCCCTCTCATTACCCTCAGAGCAGTGAAACGCTGCCAGCAGGGAGCCTGCAGGCTGGCTGTCACTGCCTGGCCCGTGGAAGGACCCAGCCCTGTCCCTCCTGCCAGGACACGCAGCCTTGTGAGCTCCAGCAGGTCACAGTGCCCAGCATGGAGTTCACCTCCTCCACAAGTGTGTGCCTGTGGTCCCCGCCTGCAGCAAAAGCAGCTGCTTTCCAGGGAATCATCTTTGCTAACACCAAATGTGTTTCTGGGAACATGGCTGAGGCAGGAGCCTTCTTCCTTGTGTCCTGGCTGGGCTCCTGCAGTCCCAGGAGCTCCTGCCTGGTGTGTGCTGGTGTCCAGAGAGCCCCAGGCCCCTCTGGGGTCTCTCTCCTGCGCTGCCCCCGGGGCCAAGGGTCTGTACTCACCCATCACGCTCCCACCCCTTGCTGTGGAGCTGAAGCCTCATTTATTCTGAAGGGAAAAGAATTCACATCTCACCGACCAACGGGAACCCAAATACAAATAAATTTCTCTCAAAGTGCAGTCATTGGAGAAAACTAAAGGCCGTTAGTCAGGCTGACATCAGAGGAGCCGCATTCCCTCTGACAACCCGCACAGCCTTATGTTTTATTCACCAGGCCTGAAAAATACCTTCCCGAAGAGGGGGCCCATAAATAAACCAGCGTGATGAATATTACACAGGAGAAAAACTGATAAAGCTGGGCTCCGACCAGGGGCTGCACAATGAGGTTAAAAAAGCACAGGGGTTCATTGCATCTGATCCAGGGGGTGGATGTTGGGACAGGAAGGGGAAGCATTACTGGGGATGTTTCTGGGTACTGGGAGACAGGAGAGTTAGAATAGGCCAAGGCAGCCTGCTCCTGGCCACTGCAAGAGGCAGCACGAGCAGGCTGGGAGCACTGCAGGGTTGGGGTGTCTTGGCAGCACCTACAAACCTCCTTTGAAAAGTTCCTCTGCTCTTCCTTGGAAACACCAGGCTGGACCCCGTGGGGAGCAGAGCAGCCCCCTGCCCTGCTCCTCCCCACTACGCAGGAGGCAGGAACCTTGAAATATGAGCACTTAGCTTTTTATTACCCCATTTAATTGCTGCCTGACAGCCTAATCCAGCATTAAAAACACCAGAGCTCAGGGGAATTCACCATTGTTATTCAACATGTATCTCTCTCCGTGCTCAGAGGTCCCATCTGCTGCCTCCTTCCACCTACTTGCTCCTGGGACATGCTGGTCAATCCTTGGTCCTGCTGGTAGGGATTTCTTCCCGCTGGAAGTGGTCGATGACAGGATCAAGAAGGGGGAACAGGGAAGGAGCTGCTGCTGGCAGGGGCCTGTGGGCAGCAGGGAGAGAGGGCTGGGGCTGTTGGAGTGAACCTGGGCCAGTATCAGGGAACCATGATGCTCACAGGCAGTGCAGCTGGGATGGAAACACCCATGGCTCTCCGTGGCTCTGCAGATGTGAAAAACAGTTCAGGAAATCACTTTTCCTCCCTGCCAGCACTTAACCCAAACTTCCCCGCAGCAGCGGCGGAGGGGCCGATCACCACAGCTTTGGAGAAGCCAGTGAGTTATAGTAATGGACACTCTGCAAACTGTCTGTGCTGCCCATAAATCCATACCCTCCTGGAAGTGCAGATGGTCCATAATCGTCCATCATCCCTGGTGAGCGTGGCTGTGCCAGGGTGGGTTTCTCCTCAGAGGCTGCTGCTTCTGCAAGCTCAATGGAACTGCGGCGTGAGCTCCCTCGACAATGGAGCACCAGCAGCTCCACACCACCGTGGGCTAGGGGACAACAGACAGGGGGTGTCCCTGAGGCTGGGGCTGGTGCAGGCACAGAGGGGAAGGTGGCAGGGACAGGGGGTGAGCCCTGCTTGCTCTGGCTCACCCATATTCCATGGGGTGACTCGGCCCCATGCCAGCAGTCCTGGGGGTGGTCAGGAGAGGAGGAAAGTGCAGAGCTCAGAGCTGCTTTGGTGTTGCTGGGAGCTGGGCACGAGCAGCTGCCCCTGCCTCACCCAGAGCCCGAACTGGCCAGAACAACCTGGCACAGCCTCCAAGCACCTCCACTGACATTTTTGCATCTTGCTCATGGCACCAGGGCCCACTGGGGCTGGCACGTGGCAGGCAGCTGGCGGAAGCACTGGGCATGCTGTAATTGGGTTGGAGCTCTTGCTGCCCGTGGGGGGGGGGTCTCTTTCCCTAAGTAATGACCTGGAATTTGATCATGCGGGTTTTATTAGATTGTGAGACTGGAAGTGTAACTGTGCAGGATCAAAGAGAAGCCGGCACTGCTGTGAACCAGGACCTGCAGGGCTGAGGGAGAGGAGCCACCCTGGGAGATGAAAATGCCCCCAGCAGGCTGCTGAGGGACTCCAGCTCCTGATGATGGAGCCACTCTCATGCAGCCCTGATGCCTCAGTTGCTGCTGAAGGACATCAGGCTCCACTGCTGAGCTGCCACCACCCTTTGGGGCCACTTCAGTACCAGGGACGCACTGAGCTTAGTCAGCAAGAGGGAAGGTCCTGGACACAGCCAGTCCCAGCATGTCCTGGGGGCTGCAGGGGGTCCCAGCAGGGCTGGTGCTGAGCAGCACGAGGTGCCACAGCAGCCCCACTCACGCAGGCGCTGGAGCCGCTGAGGACAGTGCTGGGACCGGGCAGGACGGGCAGGGAAAGCAATTGCGGCAGTGATTAATGGCACACGGGCAGAGCTGACAGCTCGTGCTGCCCACGATGGCAGGGAGCAGCTGCATCCTCCCCTCCCAACAGGCTGCCCTGGCCCCCTGGCTTCAGGGCGCCTCGCAAGGGCTCCGGCTGCCGGAGCCGTGCTGCCGCTCCTGCCGCGGCCGTTCTCCCGCTCCGGCCGCTCCTGCCCGTTCGGACATTCCGGCAGCACCGCTGGCTTTATTAAGCTAATAAAGCAACGTTAAGTACCGGCACAGTGGAGCCCCCTGAGGTCTCCTTACGTGCAGAGAGGAGCCGGGGTATGCCGGAGCCTCGGCGCCGATGATTGCTCTGTCACGCTAATAGATGGAGAGGAGCAGGGAGCGCTGCGCCAGGCTGCGGCACCGCGCTCCGGGGCACGGCCGCCTCCTCTCGTGAGCCCTCTCTGCCGGGCCCCTCCGTGTCCCTGTGGTCTCTCCTGGGGGCTTCTGGCTCCCAAAGGGCTGCACAACCAGGAGATACTGGTGGCATCTCCCTCAACCATCCCTGGTGCCTGTGGCTGCCCAGTGCTGGAGGTGAGCAGTGAGAGCATTGCCTCACTCTCTGTCTGGGGTTCCCCTCCATTCCTGGCCCTGGGGAGCTGCTGTTTTTTAAAATCAAGCAAGTTTTAAAAACCTGGCCACAGGTTGGTAGAGAAACACCTGATCCTGAGTACCTCAAGGTCCCACAGGGTTTGCAAGGGGTCCAGAGCACCCAGGGATCACCCTGGGATCGTGATGGCTCGTAGCCCTCCGGTGCTGCTGTGCTTTCTTGTGGGTGCTGGTGGCAGGCAGTGCTCCAGCAGCATGCAAAGCAGGCCCTGTGTAATAGATAATAATTAATAGACTGCTCTGGTGGCAAGCTAGGTAAGTAGATAAATAATTTTAATTATCCTTGGGGAGGCTGTAAAATTCGCACACGGCCCTTTATTAAACTCTCTGTTTACAACAGTCATTTATATTGTGTGTCATTTGGCATAAAAGCCCCTTGGGGCTGAATAACACCGTGTAGCACTGCTGGCACCACTGCTCCTCAGGAGCCACGAGTGGGAGTGCAGTGAGCAGGGACCTGGGGGACACGAACAGCCCAGCCCGAGGGCAGCTCCAGGGCTCCAGGACCCCTCGATGTGCTCAGCTGAAGCTGAGAAGCCAGGTGCTGCACCCCAGCCCTGGGGAGTTCTGCTCACCTGGGGATCCCTGGGGGTCCCCCAGACCCCAGCTCTTTCCCAGCAGAGTTGATGGTTTTGTGCTGATGGCAGGGTATTTTTTTCCTCTTTTTTTTGCGCATGTCTCTCAAAAGAACCATAAATTCCAAGCTGTGAAATCCCGCTGCGTCAGCAGTCTGCAAAACGAAGTGATATTAAACGTGACAAAAGTCTCTCTAATTCACCCTGGCCGGTTCCTGCTTCCCTCCCCAAAGCTGTAACTGAGAAGTGGAGGAATGGAGATTGCCATTGTCCTTGCCTGGAATCCACCGAGCCGTCCAGGCCTGCGAATCCTGTTAATTAGGAATTATTTACAAATCACTCCGCTCTGGCCGTGCTGCACACGCTGCCCTGTGCACACGCGTGTTCTCCCTCCTGTCACATGCGTGTTCACCTGTGCTCCCCGAGCCCCTCAGCTCCAGAGCATCTGCTCCTTGCTCAGCTGCTGAAGGGCTGCAGGGCTGGTTTTGCTGGGGAGAGGGAGGCAGGAGTGAGCTGTGCCCTCGCTGTGCCCTCGCTGTCACCCCCTGTGCCCTCAGGGTGGCACAGCCCGTGCCCGTTTGCCGCAGTGACCTCGCTCGCAGAGCACCGCGCTCCTCGTACCAATCCTGTTTCCAGCAGCAGATTCTGGCTGAGCCCCTGCCAGCATCAGGATGAGTCTTTGGGGATTTGAAGTCACTTTTACAGGAAAAGTGTGTGTTTCTCTGCTCGTGCATGGGTTCTGTGAGGGTGCTGTCAGTGCTGGAGGGGCTCTGCCACCAGAACTGGCCAGGCTTTGCCCAGTGCCCTTTGCTCACCTCGCCAAGGGGATGGGTGCCCAGGTAGCCCCCACCTGTGCCAGGCAGGCTGTGAGGGGAGGGTTTGTGTTCTCAGGAGCAGCAGCTTCCCTGGAGAGCACTGGCAGTTGGCTGGGTGGGCACTGGCCCATGGAGCAGCTGCCTGGCACAGCCCCTGCAGAGGGCCAGCAGAGCATCCTGGCAGCGAGGAGGGGAGGCTGTGCTGGGTGGGCTGGCACCAGCCCCAGGAAGCCCTGGGGCCCTCTCCTGCACTGTGGCAGGTGCTGCCACCCCAGGGCTGGCCATGCTTGCCCCACTCTAGGCACAGTGAGGGATGGAACTCTGCAGATGATGGTCAAATAATTGTAGAGTTTAATATCCCCACAATGGGGCTGACATTTGTGTCGTTAATTTTAAAACACTTTATTTCTTCTCTGTTAAGTCAGACTCATTTTCAGCAAGCTGAATAACTCTTTCTCCCTAGCTGTGGACTCATGTTTGATTGTTTCCTTCCCCGTGTGGTTTTTGTTCCTGCCCTGGAAGGTCTGTAAAATGGCAGGACAGAGCACTGTGCTGGGGTTACCTGCCCAGGTGATCCTGGTGTATCCCCACAGACAGGCAGCTCTCACTTTCTCTCCTCTGGAGTGCACACAGACCCCATGGGCAAGGTACAGGGAGTGGTTTGGGGACTCAGTGCCCAGGGGTTTGGGGCCCTGGAGCAGGGGTTGTTTGGGTCCTAGAGGGAAAGGAGCATTTCCCCACCACACTGGGCCAGGGCTATCAGTTATTTTTAGCAATCGATGGTATTGACGCTGTGCTAGCTGAGGAGGCCACTGGAGGGCTGTTCTTCCAAATCATTACATTTAGAGCTGAACTATCCCCTTTTCATATAAATCCTGACAAATAAAGATAAAAGCAGGACCTTTCCTGTAGAGCTGCAGCCCAGAGTCAGGGTTGGCACTGTTTGGGGCACCCATGCTCAGGGTGAGCAGGGCCTGGGGCAGAGATGCTAGAGACAGGAAAACTGCTCTAGGAGGACTGTCACTTTTGGGTCCCCTCTGCTGCATCTCTCAGCTGGATAGGAGACCTCTCAGGGGTCTCTCTGTGCCTAATATCCAGAGGGCATGGGACACACTTTAGGGATAAATCCTGAATGTGAGCATCCTGATGGCATCAGCGGGAGCAGGAGCACCCCAAGGTGTGTGGGGAGCAGGACATGCCTGTTTCTCTGGGGCTGGTATCCCCATTCCTCCTGGGGTGCACACTGTGTCCCCTGGAGCTGGCACGCAGGGCTGCTCCTGCCCGGGCACAGAGCTGAGGGCACCCACGGGCCCAGCACAGCGGCTGCAGCCGGGCTCACCAGAGGCAGGGGGCTCTTTCCATTTACTTTTGTTGTTTTTCATTTCAAGATGAAATTAAGCTACATAAAGAAAACCCCAGCCTTCTTTTACAGCACTGCATCAGTACATCCCTCGAGGGGAAAACACTCACACGGAGGTTTTCCTGCACTTTGCTTGTCCTCATGTCTCCACTCAGCGCTTTCAGAACCCTCACCCCTGGCCAATTCCCCGCACACTGGGTTTGGTGCTTTGGGGTTTGTTTCTTTTTTTGCTATTGTTTCCAATCAATTTCACAGTAGGTTTGTGGTTGGGATAAAAGCCTCCCCTGCTCTCCACATGCCTGGCTGCTTTTTGTGTCTGTCCCTGCTGATGCCACCCCGGGGTGAGCAGGGTGGGTGGGTGCTCCTTGTCTGTGGCTCACCTACCTCTGCTCCAGGGCTCAGCCGTGCCCAGGTGTCCGTAGCCAAGGATGTCTTGATATCCATGATCTTCTCGCACAATCTTGTCCTGCTCAGCTGCTCCATGTTCCTGCAGCCTCCTCCAGCCGCCCTGGTCCCCCTCTCCCCACTGGCTTCACCCCAGGCATTCTCCTAGCACCACATCCTGGTGTCATCCCAGAGTGGATCTGTCTCCTTGTGCCGTGTCCCACCAGGTTCTCACGGAGAGGTTGAGCCACAGGTTAATTTACAGCATGTGGGGAGCACGGAGGGGAAGCGTCTGCCCGCTAAATAAGTCATGAAGCCGGATCCCAACAGCACAATTAGAATCCTCTGTTAATGATTATTTATGGGGCTGGGAATGCTTATTTAACCTGACTATATTAAATATTAAACCAAATTATAATATTTATACCGGTATTTACAACAAAAGGAGGCAGAGGGTGGCCAGGGCAGTGGCAGGTGAGTGAGTGAGGTGTGTCCAGTGCCAAAGGGGTTGTGGGCACCACTCAGGGCTCGTGGGGACCAGAGGAGCAGTCGTGGCCCTGTCCCTTACCCCAGCCCAGCCATAGCCTTTGACATAAGTGGCAGAAATGCTGCTGGAGGAAAGGGAAGGACTTTTGGGTGGGAGATGGTGTCTTTTAAGAAAGAGAAATATCAGTCATCAACTGGGACAGTAGAAGCCAAAGGACCCCCCCAGCTGGTGTGGGGTCAGAGGGATGTGCTGTACCCAGAGCAGAGCTGTGCTGCTTTTTTCGCCTTGGAATTGGAGGTGAGAGCTGAGCCTCGGGGTCTCTGCCTGGGGCTCTCCTTGTGCCCACTTGGGGCTCTGCCCCGTGTCCAGTGGCTGCCTTGTGCTGGAATGCAGCTCCTTATGGCAGAGCCATGGCTCCAATGCCCTCGAAGCTGCAGGAGTTCAGTGCAGATCCCTCCGTGCTCCTGAGCTGCTGTGATTGCCAGTTCTGCAGCCCGTTGCAGATAAAATGATGATTAAGGGGTCCCACCCTATAAGCAGACAACCATGTTGACCTTATTTAGGCTCCTAATCAATTTGCCCCTGGTGTGATTAATTGAGATGCTTGCCATTGATTTTCTGTGAGACAGGAGTGGCTGAGGTGGGATTCAGTGGGATGCCTGCAGGGAGATCTCTGCAGTGGCTGTGCGAGGCTGAGCTGTGTTCTCAGCCAGGCAGGATTATCCCAGCTCTCCTTGGCCGTGGCTCCCAGGGCAGCCTCCTGCTGCTGCCCACGGGAGGTGTGAGGGCTGGTCATGGAGCTCCAGGTGGGATGTGCATGCCCTGGGAGCCCTCCTGCATCCCACAAATGGTGCCATGGATGTGGGACCTGGGATGGATGATGCACTCTTCTGAGTGAGCCAATAGCTTGGGAAAGTCCCCACAGCCAATGCCACTGTCAAACCCTCTGCAAGGGAGGGGTGTGACCCCTCTCCGAGGTGTGACCCCTCCCCCAGTGTCCCTGGTGGAGGTGTTCAGGCATCACCAAGCACCTCAAACTCCATGTGAGCTGCTGGAGTGGGAAAGGCCATGACCAGAGCCACCAGCTGGGGATGAAGGACCTACAGCACGGATGATTGGAAAGGATTTTCTAGCTAAATTGCTGAGCAGATGGATTTACCCTGGACTGGTCCTTGTGGACTCTGGAACATTTTCTCTTCTGTCACAGTTCCTTTTTATGACCTGCCATTTGCTCCAGCAAGCGAGAAGTGAGCCCTTGGCACCCAGATCCCGCTCCGGCTGCAGTTCAGGAACACAGCGGCTCCGCTGCCGGGAGCCACGGCTCCTTTTCAGGAAAGTGCTGGGGCCTGGCAGGACGCCCCTGCCCACTCTGGCTCCCCGGGCACGTGGGGGTGGCAGGGGCCAGAGGGATGGGAGGGGGCAGCACCAGGTGAGGCAGAGGAGCTGGCAGCACCGGCACAGGGGATGCTGTGCCAGAGATATGGGCACGGGTTGGTAACAAACAGTGACAGAGCATCACAGTGACCACCTGCACGTCCAGCAGGGCTCCAGAGGGGAGTCTGTGGCACAGGGGAAGAGTGAAGCCACATCCCACCTTGGGAGATCCCTCTGTGGTGACAGCATGGGCAGCGGTGGTTCCAGAGGGGACTGGGTTTTCCCCTTGCTCTGCTGTCAGTGCTTCCATGCAGTGATTCCATCATCAGCACTTCCACATGGTGATTCCACCGGCTCTCTTGGCTCCCACTGTCCCAGCTGATGGCTGATATTTCTCTTTCTTAGAAGAAGGGGAAGGACAACACAATCTTCCACCCAAAGCCCTTCCCCTTCCTCCAGCAGCATTCCTGCCATTTACATTAAGGGCTATAATGGGTTGGAGTAAATGGAGCAGGTTTGCAATTAGTTTTCCGAGTACTTATCTCATTAAAGTAAATGAATTATTGATTTAGTGACACTCATGCTTTTAGTGAGCGGCACGGTACCATCCCTGCTCCGCGCTGGCTCCCCGCAGCCGCCCTGGCACGGCTTCTCCCGGGAGCACACGTGTGTGGGCGCGTGGGCAGCCGTGACCACCCTGCCTCCTGCGTGGCGTTGGAGCCAACACGGCCAGCTCTGGGCAGGAGAGGGGTGTCCGTGGGAGCAGGAACCTGGCTCTGTGAGGGACCCTGTGAGGTGTGGGTGGGAGCAGAGCCCGCAGGAAGGATGGGCTGGCACCTGCTGGCTGACATGGCAGCTGTGCCAGGACGCCTCCTGCCAACCCATCCGAGCTGTGCAGGGATGATGAGGGAGAGAGGGGGGCAGCTCAGCCATGCCACCGGCACTTGGCTTGCTCTGGGTCTGTTAGTGCAGCACAGGGCTGGCATGGGGCTGCCAGGCAGTGTGAGGAGCTGCATGTGGCAAGGGCAGGGAACAGGGTGTGGGGGCTCAGCACTGGCAATGTCTGGCAGAGTGTGGATGCAGGAAGATGAAGCACTGACAGGCTGTGCTGGAGCCAAATGTTCATGGCTGAACCTGCCACCCCTAGCTAGCTGCTGATTCAGCGCTTTTGCGCTGCTCTGTACAGAGATTTAATCTCTCCTGTAAGACAAAATACTCCATTAATGGAAACCTGCCTGCTCGGAGTGCCCCTCGCCACTGTCCAGGCAGGGAGGGCTGCTCTGTCCTGCAGCACAGCTGCACAGCCCCTGCAGCTCCTGTGCTGTGTCCTGGGGTGGGGGATGAGGGGCTGTGGGAGGGATGCCAGTGGGAAGCCAGCAGTGCCAGACTCCTCCGGCGGTGCCTGCTGTGCCAGCGGGTGCCACGTGGCTCACAGCAGGTTCCGTGAATGACTTGGGCACTGGAAGCACTTTGATCTCCTCCCTGGCAGGAAGGAGGTGGTGATGCCACAGAGCCGCAGCCACCGGGTGGGAGGAAGGTGCCAGTGACCGGCAGAAATTGCAGGAAGGATTTCAGCTGGGAGGTTCACAGCTGTTACTCAGGTGGGGTTTGGTGACCAGCGATGTTGGCGTGGGCAGTGCCACATTCTCACCTCTGCCCCACGAGGGACCTGCACTGGAGCTGGTGCTCAGCCCCATGCCAGGACTCTGCCAAGCCCCACAGCCCTGGCAGGGGGACGCTTCCCAAAGTGGGGGCAGCACCGTGTGTTGTCCCTGTCCCCAGGATGCTCTCCCCAGACCTGCTGCTGGTTGGGGGACTCTCCTGGGCAGTCCTAGATCTGTCCTGCTGGTGGCCCCTTACCCGCCCCACCAGGCTCCTCTGGGCACTGCCCCATCATCTCATGTCTCAGCTCCTGGCCAGCAGTGTGGAACAGCCCCAGTTTGGCCCGGGCAGAGCAGGGTAGTGGGGAAATGTGTCCTGGGATCTGCTGTGCAGGAGCCAGCCTCTGCCCCAGATCCTGCCCTGCCTGCCCCTGCCTCCAACGCTGCTGGGAATGGGATGTTTTATATTCCTTAGCTGGGGAAAAAAAATCCCTTCTCATTTAATTAAAAATGTTGACATTGTGCCTGGCCATCCCACCCGCCGGAGAAGGTGGTTATAAATTAAACATTAAACCTTTAATGGCCCATAAAGAAATATTCGCTGCTGTTCTGTATATGGGGATATAAATAGAGTGGGCTGTGGGGGGAGGGGTGGGACATTATTGTTCCTCAGCCAGATAATCTTTGCTAATGAATTTAATTAAAAGCAAAATTAATTTAGGATTTTTGGTGGAGGGAATGGGGGTTAAAGTGTACTTTGAGAAACTACCAAGAAGTGTCTCAGAAGATGAGAGCCAGGCCTGCCTCAGGTTGCAGCCTGGAGAGAGGGGGTGATGAGGTGCAGCTTTCATGGGACCCGTGCAGCTGGGTGACACAGGTTGCATTTCTTGTGCAGACCCCCTGATTCTCGTCCGGGTGGTTTTGGCTGGGTTGGGATTACCTGTTCTGGCAGCAGGTCCCTCTGAGGCTTTGCAAGGTTCCAGGTACAGTTGGTCAGCACAGACTCCTGCCAGAAAAGCGGAGACTGGATCAAGATCCCCACCAAATCCTGCCCAGAGCTGCTCCTGCCTGCCTTCCATCCACCCCTGCCAGGGCTTTCCCTCTCCCACTTAGGTGTGTGCGGACAGGGAAGCTCTGGCTGAGCATCCCTGTCCCTGCAGTGCCGGCACCACCAGGGGCTTCTGGTGGTGGAGCTGGGCTTGGCGATTCCCTGGCTGTGCCAGCGAGCGTGGCACATCCCAACTGAGGCACATCCTGTCTGCGGGGCCCCACAGTGCTTTGGGGAGCTTCTCAGAAGGCGCCTTTCTTGGGAAATGTGTTTGGGAAATCCGCGTTACCCATCGCTGAGCCTCCCCCAGGAGCGTGCGGCGTCAATTATTCATTGCAGAGCAGGCAGACTGGGCTCCCAGCACTCCCAGCCCCGCTGCTGGAGTGCTCTGTGCCTGCTGTGCCATCTCCTGATCCCAGCCGGGATCCTGCTGAAGCTGTGCAAGAGCTCAGCAGTGGTGGCTGGGGGGAAGGCTGGCAGGTGCAGGGGTATCCTCACGCTGGTGGGAACCAGGGAGTTCCTAAACATCTTTTTTAGGACACCCACGTCCCACAGCTGGGTCTGCCCTGACCTGGGGAGGGGAGACCCCCAGCCTGGTGAATGCCTCGTGCTGGCTGAGAGTGTTTGGAGGGTTTTTATCATAAGAGTGCTAATGGAAGTCAGCACCAGCTTAATGAGCTGTACTCCTCCATGAATCTGATTCATTGAGGCAGGAATTACCATAATTGATTATCCTGCTGAGCGGATGAGAACCGTGTTTGCTAACAGAGTGCCTGGGATCAGTCTCTGCTTCCTGAGCCGCCACCAGAGGTGTCTGCAGACCATCCCTGGGCCAGGTGCTCACTGGGATTGAGCTTGGGGCAGGGTCCAGGCTCCCCGAACCCACCCTCGGGACCCTCATCTCACGGTGCTGCTCCTGCAGGGGGGCTGAACACTGCAGCTCCAGTGATGGGAGCAGAGCTGAGGTGGGACTCAGCACCTGCAGGCCTCCAAAGCAGTGGGCACAGACACACTGAGCCCCCCTCATTCTTTAACCACTCCTGAGATGTATCAGCCATTCTCATTATTTCTGAGGGTCTAACATGATTGATGAATGTTTGTGTTGGCCATGCTGCAAAAGCCAATTAGTTGAAGTGCAGCTTTCAGGAAGTTTTCTTTGAAATTTGGCTTAATTTCCAAGAAGTGCCTAGAGCCAGGACAGCAGCGGAGCCATGTGCCGCAGGGATTGCTCCTCGCAGGAGGGTGTCACTGTGCTGGTGTGGGCAGAAGGTTTGGGACACACCAACCCAGATGTGCAGGCAGCGTTTCGATGGCAGCTGTGCCCTGCCCCACACTGTGGGGGTGTGAGGGGCTGTGCTTCTGGGGGAGCCAGGGAGGGGGCCCATGGTCTGGGGGAGCCGGGTTGGGTTCCACATGCACAGGTGGAGCTGAAGGGGGGTGTTCCTGCAGGTATCACCCTGGGCATGGTGCTCACCCTGGTGGGTGCTGATGCTGCTTGGCTGCCCTGGGCTGAGCCCCTGGCCTGGCCACCAGCTCCTGACCAGCACAGGCTTCCCAGTGCCCGAGGAATAACACTCACATCCATGCTGATATCCCACCATTGTGCAGTCGATGAGCAGACAGCATTGACTGTAACAGGTTAGTGATGATGATCATTGATTTTAATTCTTCCTCCTCTCCCCTGTCTTTTCTAGAGAGCCCAGTGCAAGCGCCGCGGGAGGAGCTGGGCACAATAAAAGGTACGGAGGGTTCGGATCCCAGCGGCTGCATTGGGCTCTGCCTTGGCTGCTCCCGGGGTCCCTCCTGCACGCTGAACCTGCATGTGTGGGGCTGGCAATGGGTGCTGGGTGTGAGACTGGCCAGGGCAGGGCAGCTCCCTCAGCCTGGGGCTCAGGGATCAGGCAGGGGCTGGCAGGCACTGGGCCGTGCCCGGGGCAGGGATGGGAGGAAGGCTGCCCACTCCCCTCTGCCAGTGGCCCCTGGCTCCCCCTGGGGCTGAGCCCTGTGCAGGTGTGACATGAATCCTGCATGAGGAGAGCTGAGACTGATGTGCCTGTGAGTGTCCGTGTGTGCAGATTTGCTGTCCGTCCATACTTGTGCGGCTCCCAGGAGCCATCCCTGCAGAGGCTGTCCTTGTCCTAATGGGGGCAAAGAGCAGCCCACAGCCCCGTTCTGACCCTGGCCTTGCAGCTGCCCATCACAGGAGACGTTTGTTCTCAGGGTTCTGGGAGGTGTCACACCAGCTCACAGTGTCCCCAGGCTGAGTCAGGTCATGGCTGATGTATGTGGAAGGTGGACCAGACCAGATGCCCTCTGCCAGCCTGGTGCCTGCTGGTCAGGTGTGGATGGCTCCTTCCTGTCCTACCTTCGTGTTAGTGGACTTTGCAGCAGTAGGAGGATCCCATCTCAGGGGGGGCACTGTATCCCCCCAAGGTCCATCCCCCTGAGTACAGTGTCTGGAGAGGTGTGTCCACAGCAGAGGGGAGGGCAGCAGGGCAGGGTGGGTGTCCTGCAGCTCAGCTGCCCTGTGCCCGGTCTGGGTGGGAGGTTTGGGGTCTGGCACAGGGGCTCCAGGCTCTATTTGTGTGGCTGTGGGGGGCTGCAATGGCAGAGGGTGGAATGGTGCTGGGCAAAGAGCTGGAGAGGAGCTCCTGCTGCTGTCCTGCTCCAGGATGGTTCTGTGCCCTGCCCAGTGACCCCCCAGGTTTTGTCTGCTGGTGCTGGAGGGGTTTCACTCTGCTGCACTGGGCCCTCTGTCTGTCCCATCAGCAGGGCTGGGGGTCTGGCAGGCTGGAGGGGACCCCAAGTCACAGCTGGGGCTGCATTTACAGGTCACTGAGAGAAAGGAAAGGGTTTGGATCACTGAGATATAAGAGGGAGCAGGGAGCCCCCCGCCCCAGCTGCCTGCAGTGGTGCCTCTGCTGCTTTATCACCCTCTCCTGGTGCTGAATTATTGAGAGTGTTGCTCTCGTTTATTGCTGTGCTGGAGGAGAGCTGCCTCCAGCCTGGTGCTGCTCTGAATATGATTATGGGGCTGTAGATGTCAGAACCAGCTGGGCCCCGGAGACCAATCTGCTGCCCCCCTCACTCCTCGGCTTCCCTTATCCTTATTTATTCCCTCGCTAACACGCCTGGTTCAGTGCTCATGGTCCCCTTGCTCCTTCCACTGCGCCGTGCCCCCGGAGAACAGAGATTTAGTGCCTGAGGAGCAGCACTGCCTGGCTGCCAAGCCTGCACTGTGTGCCAGGGCTAGCTGGGGCTTGTGTGCAGGACCCCCTGACTTATCCCCACTGGCCACACTGTGGCCAGCTCTTCACTGTGTGCCCTGTCTGCTCCTGCTGCTCTGTCCCAGGGTTCTGCTGCGGGGGCAGTGCTGGGGCTCAGGGAAGGAGTGTCTGCCCTGGCGTTGGTTGGGGTTTCTGAGTGCCCTCTCGTGCAGTCCGTGGTGGCCACATCCCGGGCTCCAAGGACTGTCCCTGTGGTTCCCCATTTCTCACGGGGGCTGGGGGCTGCTGGCTCTGTCCCCCTCGGGCAGCTCAGCTGCTCCAAAGAAAGGGGGGGCAGCTCATCATCCCAGCCAGACACGGCCGAGCATCCCTGCCGGTGGGAGTGGGGTTATGGAACCTGGGGCTGGCACCTCGCAGGTTAACTGTGAGCGGCGGATTCCCTTATTGACAGGGTAGCTTGAAAAATGCTGAG
>VXBR01007643.1:316034-339818 GCA_013400215.1 Cisticola juncidis | reverse complement strand
CGCGGGAGCGGGCGGTGCGCACGTGTGCGGCGGAGTGTGCATGGGGGATCCCGCGGAGCGCTGCCACCGCCCCTGCCGGGCACCCGTGCTGCGCCACCCCAGCTCCCGGTAAGACCCTCCCTCCCCCTGGGAGCCGGCGCCGGGAAGGGACACGGCTCTGCCCGCTTGGCCCCATCCTGCCCGGCTGCTTCTCCAGCGTGTGGCCGGGGTGGCGAGGGCGGCGGGGAAGCCATCTGCAAAGCGGCGGCGGTGGAGGGGTTAAGTGCGGGATCAGCTGTTCTCATGTCATTACGGATTCTCTTCATTTTATACAGAGCTCTGTTTGATGTCTGAATGCACAGGGGACTCCCCCTCCTCCTCCAACTCCCACCCCTTTTATTTCGCTCCCGAGCCCTCTCTCCTTCCTCCTCCCCTTCCTTTCTCTCCCGCTCCGCTCTGGCTCACGCACACCCTTTGCAGACCGTGCGCTCAGTGCCAGTGTCTAATGGCCCCGAAGTGAAGAGCCAAGCGCTGCTCCGGCGGCGGCGCGGCCGGCCTGCCGCAGATGAACCCTCCTAACTAGCGCCGAGGGGTCGGGAGGGACGGCGAGGAGGGGAGAGCCCGAGGGGCCAGCCGGGAAGACGAGGATAGAGGTGGATAGCAGTGTGCGGAAGAGGACGGACCCGCGAACAGCTCCACGGCTACCTGTCGACACATGCTGTGCTCCATGGCTAACTCGGGCTGCCTCCTTGTCTCCAACTCAGGCATGCTTCCTCACTCTCTCCCCTGTCCTCCAGCCTTCCTCTACCTCCAACAGGTAAGCCTCCCTCTCCGGGGGATTTTTTTGCTTTCCGGTTCACACGTGTTTCTGGCTGGTTCCCTCTCGGCAGAGGGTAAGAGCTTTACAGCTTCCTCCCAGCCTCGCCGCTCCAGCCCCACGGCAGTCGGAGTTGTGCAGCTGGGGCGGCTCAGGTGCTCGGCTGCAGCTTTTGGGGTTTCTCTGGTTTCGCCGCCGTGGTGGCGGGAGCAGGGCCAGGGCAGAGGCGCGGGCAGTGCGGCAGGCAGAGCCGCCGGCGCGGGTCCAGCGCTTCCCCGCCTCGGTGCTGCTGCCGCTTGCTGATGATGGATGTCGGGATGAAGGAACAAGGCTCCTGCGTGGCCTGGGCGGCCTCCAGAGAGGAGGGAAGGTGATGAGCTGGTGCGTGCTCACGTGTGTGCACGTATGTGTGTGTGTGCTCACGCGGAGCGTGTCCGCGGTCAGGCGTGCGTGGGTTTGTCCCGCGGTCACGGGAAGGTGCTGCGGAGGGACTGGGGGGACCTGGTGCCAGGTGAGTGCCAGGCTTGGACAGCCTGGACAGAGGGAGCTGAGGCCATCAGCTTGGTCCTTCACTTGGGCCAAGGTTTGCTGTCCCACAGCGCTGCCCTGGTTCCTGTACCGGACCCTGAGCGCCGGTTTTCCGGGCCCTCATCCCAAGGGAAGCGCGGCCTGGGAGAGGCAGCATCTTCAAATGCCTCTGTGCTGCGTCGGAAATCCCATCTCCCAACCAGGCAAACCACTCCATTTGTGCTTTCAGGAGTTTAAAAATTCATGGCATCCTCCCTGCACTTGGCGTGGCCGGCGCAGTTCACCCGGTGGCGAGGACAGGCACACAGGTGCCAACTCTCCACCCCAGTGTGAAGGGCTGTGGAGCGTTTGGTCCCTTGGGATGTCTGTGGCCGGTGTCTGAGCGGGGTCACAGCTGGAGCGTGGCCGTGGTGCTGGGGATGGCAGGCCCAGGTTGCTCTCTCCGGAGTGGCGGTGGGCTGGGGTGGCCGTGCTGGGTACGGGAGTGTGGGCACGGGGTGCGGCAGGGCTGCCGAGGCGGGCGCGTGATTTATGGCACCCTCCTGCGGGCAGAGCCCGGGGACAGCCAGGGCTGCGCTGGCCTTCGCTCTTGTCTTCCCAAAGCCGCACGGAGGGCCCTGTGGCTGCTGCGCATCTGACACTGAGAAAAAACTGTCCCTGAACCCCTAACCCGTCCAGGGGATGATTTCTGTCCCTATGAAGGGAGCACATGGATGCTTTGGACTGGCAGCCAGTGCAGGGCCTGCAGCCTGTCTTGCAGCATGGGAGATATCCCTCCCCAACTGGGATCCCCCTGTCCCTGGCCACATGAGAGGCTCAGCTGTGCTGCTCTCTTGCCCTGTGGGGCACTCTGGCATGCATTGGCCTGGGTCTGGCAGCAGCAGGGGTGACAGCGTGGCCAGACGGGTGCTCCCAGTGCCTGCAGGGCTGTGGAAAGAGGAGCTGCGGGTCCCTGGGACGCAGCAACTTTCCTGGGTGTGTGAGTCTGCACCTGGCAGCTCCCAGTTCCCCCATCACCCTGCCTGGTTTGGTTTGACCGTTGTGTTCCGCATCTCTTCCTCCCTGCTCTCCCAGAAGCCTCCTGCTCCTTGGCAGCAGCTCTGGACTTGCAAGCCAGGAGGAGGGTTTTATTACAGGATTTGGAGTTGGATTTTCACCCAGCTGATGAGCACAATGGAGGTGAAAATCTCCGTCCTCTTTCTGGGGTTTATCCTGTGCTGAGGTTCTGCACCTAGAACTTGGGGACAGCTGTTCCCAATGCATGTCACAATGAGGGTTCAGGGAGAGGGACATCACGTGGGGCAGGGGCATGGGGCATGTGCTGCTGCTGAAGGGCTCAACGGGTGTGCCTGGCACCTGCTTTACCTCTGAATTTTCTCTGGATTTTGGACTGTCCACCTGTGCCGCCTGCACCCTAGGAGCACACGGGGAGCACTGCTGCTGCTGCCTGTGGGCACATGCCACCCCAGAGCTGGCTCTGGCCAGCTGGCCTGGCTCACCTCTGTAGCAGGGACACCTGAGAGGGTTCAGCTGAGTCTCCCTGAGTTGGTTGTGCCGTGGGGTCTGGGGGGACTTGGTTTTGACCCCCAGGGTTACAGGTCCCTGTCCAAACCCTTTATGGGTTTTTAGAGAGGCGTACCATGATAGTGCCTGAGCCAGTGACCAGGACTGAGTCTTCTGGGCTGACACGTCAGTCAAGAGCTGGGTCAAGCCAGGCTCTGCACGCAGTAACTGCCCTCATCCCCTTCAGCCAGTGCTCTCCCTACCAGGAGCCTGTGGCTGCATTGGTTCCCAAGGATGCTGCTGATGTTTCGTAGCTCCCAGCCCCAGCATTTTCAGCTGTGTTGGGATTTGAAGGAATGACTAAGTAATGGAGCTCTCAGCAGAACTTGAATTCTTCCAGCACCAGGGAGGGCTCAGCAGTGCCAGTGGCTCTTCAGGTGCTGTGGGTGCCTCTCAGCTCATTCTGCTCCATTCCCCCCATGTGGCCACCCTGCTCTGGCCACAGGAACCATGGTCCTGGGTTGTGGCTCAGTGAGGGTCTGGGTATGGAAGGACACTTTGGTGGCTTCTTTTTGTTAACAGAGGAATCGGTCACTGTTTGAAACACATCTCTGCTGTTGTTGTGAGGAAGCGATGGCTGCAGGACAAGGCTCGGTGCTGACCCAGAGCAGACCCAGACTCCGGGGCTCAGCATCAGTGCCCTACCCAGCATGGCCCTGTGCAGCCCCAGCCACGTGCATGTCTGACCCCAGCACAGGGTGATGTACAGGTGTGCTGAAGCCCACTGCAGTGCTGCCCCTGAGCTGTTCCTCGCCGGGAACACCCCCGGTGCTCACAGTCACACCATGGCACAGGAGACTTGGCTGAGCAGCGCCTGGCCCGCCGGGAAACAGCCTCTGCAAATCCTGCTTGGAAAATTCCTTTCCAAAAGGGCTGCTGCCAAGTTTAGCATGTTATATTTTTAGGGAGCAGGTCTATTCCGAGCCGTGTTGCCGCGTGTTGCAGCAGCGGGCTCGTTTCAAACCGGGTTTCTCCCCCTGCTCGTGCGTCGTGGATGCGGGGCCAGCCCCGGTAGCTCCCAGCTCTGGCCATGCCATGGCAGCTGCCCTGCTCAGTGAGGACAGGCCTTAAAGACCCAAAAACATGTTTTCTGGTCCAGGTTCATGTATATGGAAAACACTGACATTAATTTTAGCTTTGCAAAGCTGCTTTTCCCACAATAGCTGTGATTTTGGCCCACACTGCCTGGCAATGCTCTTTTTATAGGTATATTCCTATTTTTATGCTATAGTGATGGGTGAATGAGTAGATTAAATTAGATTTAGTATCTGTCATTCTTTAAAGCATCATATGCAGTTGAGGGAGGGGGGTGTAACGAAGAAAGGCTAATTAGGAGAGCGGGTGCAGGCCACCCCCACCAGCTCCACCACCCCTGGTGCTGGGGCTGCCCCTGCTCCGGGACCAGCATCCAAATAGGAAAATGCTTTTGAAACATGGTTTTCCTGTGCAGCCCTCAGGCCAGGCCAGCTCCACGGTCTGCAGCCAGGGTTGGGCAGGGTGCTGGGCACTGCAGCTGGGCACCCTGGGCACCTCAAGGAGCCCCTCACTCCCTGGAGCATCCCAGCAGGTGAAGCATTTGTGGTGGCCACCACAGTGCTGTGGGCACTGCCTGCTAGGGATCAGGTGCTGTTCCCAAATTCCATAGAAGCCCTGCTGTGCCCAGCCAGGATCCACACCCAGGTTCTCACCACAGCTTTCAAGCAGCTCCTGTGGAAAATCAAAACTGGGGGGAGAAGAGTGGGAGCAGGCGACAGTGGCAGCTTATTTGTGATCTGCATTGTGTGGGGAGCCCTTAATTAGAGGTAATTAGACTAATTAACTTGCAAATGAGAAACTCGTCTTTTTCTCCTTTTCTTTTACAAGAAAAAATAGAAAAGACGAACAACAAGATAAATATTGAGGATAATTACGTTGTACCTGCCGCAGACCACTCCAGCCTGTGGGATGCCTGTCTGCCCACCAGCCTGGCGCGTGTGTCATCCCTGCCCGGGTGCTCTGCGGTGGCTGTCCCCACTCAGGCTGGTCACACTGCCAGGCACGTGTGCCCATGTCCCTCTGGTCCCCGCCCCCCTCTGCACACCCAGCAAGGATGCAGCCTGTGTCCAGGGGCCCGTGGGGACAGTGGCCTCCCCGGTTCAGGCCATTGCCAGGACCCGGTGGCCAGGCCCTGGCAGTGGCCAGTGCCACAGAGGGCATGGCACCAGCCATGGCACACTCCTTGCCAAAGGAGTCCATCCCATCCCAACCCGGGACTGGAGCAGGGACGTCCCCTCTGTGACACCACCAAGTGCCCGGCTCTTTTCCAGCTCTTCCCTGGTGGCATCTCTGGTTTCCCCTCACTCTGTGCCGCACACCCCGGGGGCTTTGTTAGCACAACCCGGTTCAAATGTCTGATTAGTCTTTAGGAGATCGAGGGGTCAATTTTCCACAGCTCCTTCCTCTCCATTTAACTAATTTAACTGCACGATTGTTACAAATTTCATTTTATTATAGCGCTGCTTCTCAGTCCAATTGAATTACCAAAATCTCATTTTCTCAGAAGTGCTGAATATGTAATTAGAGGAAAAATTATGCTCCTGGCTGCCTATTAGAGAGGGCTGTGTGCAAGCACTGTCCGGGCACGCACACGGGTCCATGGTGCCCCCAGTGCCCACAGCGTCTGGGCGAGCAAGTGCCACATGCAGCTGTGCCAGAGCCCCACCATGGCGACAGTGGTGTGACAGTGACAGGGACTGTGGGTGGGCTCTGGGGTGTGAGGGGCTCTGCAGGAGCAGGACCCAGGGTCCAGCTGGGTTCCTGGAGCCCTGTGAGCTGTGGGGCCAGATGTGGTGGAGCTGGTGTGGGGCTTGTGGGAGGTATGAGGCCGGTGGAGGTCGCCACTGGTCCCACTGCCCGCAGTGTCTGCGTGCAGCTGGACCCTGGCAGCTCCATGAGGATTGTGGAGCCCCAGCCCTTTCCAGCAGGGGGAACACAGCAGCTGCCCCCAGGCCCCCTGGAGGAGCAGGCTGGTCAGCACTGAGCCATGCGATGTATGGGCATCTGCATCTGACACTCTGGTGCCTGCAGAGCTCAGGGGGATGCTGATGAGGACTCCGGTTGCCTCCAGCCCATCCCTGGGCTCTGCAGCCTAGCTTGTACCTTGTGTGCCACTTGTCACAACCTTTTGGTGGCCATTGGGGACCAAACACTGCTGGGAGTCCCAGCCAACGCTGCCAGCACCAGGTGTGACTCACTCTGGTGTGCCTGGAGGCAGAGCTGTGCCGGGGATGCCACCAAGGACTCCTACAGGTGTGTCCTGGCACTGCTGGCAGTTTCGGGAGCTGGGTGAGCCCAGGCCCCGCTGGCAGTGTCGGGCTGTGTTCAGGAGGGAACCAGAGGGCCGTGCAGCCCGGAGCTCTGTTCCTCCCACCGGGTCCTGGTCCTGCGGTGTTCCCGGCGGTGGCGCGGCCGTCCGCCCCTCCCGGTGCAGTGGCTCCGGTACTCGGTGAGCTGGGAGCTGGCGGCCGTGCGGGCGGGGGTGGCCCGGAGCCCCCCCAAGCGCCCCCATCTCGCCTTGGTTACACAACATTATCATTTCATAATACTCTGAAATATACATGAAGTTGGCTGAATGCAGATGAAATTGCACCATTTACTTCATGAATATTTCATGAAGCCTCAGCTCCGAAGTTTCCAGCTGGCAGAGCCGGGAGCCGGGGCCGGACCGTGGCCCCTCCTGCCCCGTGCCGGAGGTGACAGGGACACACGTGCTGGTGTGTGCCCGGGCCAGTGCCTTGTCCCAGCCCCACTCCAGATGTCATTTGGCCGCCACCGCCCCACCTGTCCTCCCCTGGCTGCCGTGGGCAGAGGGGCAGTGGCGTCCCTGGAGCCCAGGGGGAGCAAGGCCAGGAGCAGGGCAGGGACATGCAGAGTGCTGGGAGTGTGTGGGAGCCCAGAAAAATGGTGTTTCCCATGCCAACAGGCTGCTCTATTTCCCCCCGCTGCTCCTCCTTCTCCTCCCCCTCAGGTCCTGCCTGCTCACTGGAGCACTCCTTTCCCACTGCAGCATCCCTGGCAGATGCCATTACCAACCTCTCACCCCTCCCTGCGCTTTGGTGATGAAGACATTCAGTGCAGCAGCTGCTGCCTCTGGTCCCTGCAGCTCCTCACTCCTTCACTGCTTCCTCCGGAGGGTCCATCCCCATCATGTCCCCCAGCTCTCTGGGATTACTGTGGCCCCACTTTGGGGGTAAGCAGCCCACCACCATCTCCTGGCATCCCCACGATGGGCAGGGCTCGTCCCTCCTGGGGCACCCTGACCCCACTGCCCCGCAGGCAGGAGCTCTGTGGCCAGAGCCTGCACAGCGCTGGGCACTGCTTTGTATGGATGGCACAGCTTTTGGGGTAATGAAATATTTACAGGTCAGTGGTTTTGTGAGAAATGGCAGGGATCAGTCAATTCCTTTTCAGGGAGTAATTTTCTTCCCCTTCATGGCCTCTGTTCCATGTTGACAGTCATTAGCATGAGCGAGCGGCCGGATCGAAGGGGGAACGTTGCATCTGTCACACAGATGAGTCGTGCTGGGCACGGAGATGCCTGCACGGGCCCAGGATGCCTGGGGGCTACCTTGGGCCATGCCAGGACCCTTCTGCCTCCACTGGGGCATTTCTTGGATCTATCTCTGCTGCTCAGCACAGTGCTGCAGGCCAGTGGCATAAGGGCAGATGGTGCCCTCAGTCCCCCTGGTTGCTGCTCACTCCAGTTTCCTGCTGGTGGGCATAGCGGGTCCCCAACAGGAGATGTTTGTGATTGCTGGGCACCCTTCCCTGTGCTCAGCAGTGACCTCAGGCTCCCTCATGATATGGCAAGGGTGTGCCCAGGCATTAGCAAGCAGGCAGGAGCCATTCCAGGTCACAGTTTTCTGCCTGCCCTGGCCTGCCTGCACTCCTTGCCTGCCATGCCTGCAGGGTATGCTTACTGAGGCTCTGCAGCTTGCAGAAGCACCTGGGGGAGCTCTGCAGATGCTGTGGTGCTTTGAGCCCCTCTTTCCCCCAACCAGCAGGTGTCTGGTTCCCAGTAGGAGGGGCAGGACAGCCACAGGCAGTGGGGATGGCTGTCAGGGTGGGGAGGTGTGTAGTGACAGGACTGTCACCCCTCTCCAGTTGCTCTGGCACTCCACATGTGGCTTCACCCAGCTGTAGGTGTGCCGTGACCTAATAGTGCCGTGACCAAGGAGGGTCAGCTGTGACTGGGCAGTGCCCTGCCATGACCAGGCAGTGACAGGCCATGACCAGGCAGTGACAGGCCATGACCAGGCAGTGTTGTGCTGTGCTACCCCTGCACCACCAGCACTGCGTAACGCAGGCAGGGCACAGCCGCAGGCAGTCGGCTGGTGGGAGTTGCCTTGGGCTGGAGATGGGACTGGGGTCAGGCCAAGGCAGCAGGATGGCCATGAGGCTTGGAGGAAACTGACACATCTGTGGGGGCTGCGGTGGCAGCAGGGGACAGCTGCTGGTGAGCAGCCCGTGACCCCGGGCACTCCTGTGTGGCACTGTCACACTGTGCTGGCAGGATGTGTGCCACAGCCGGGGTTTGGTGGCCCATTGCAAGTGCTCGTGGCTGGCAGCTGCCTCATCATTAGTGCAGGCTCTGCACTCAGCTGATTGCTCTGACCTGTCCTCTGCATCCGGGGCTCCTGGCACGTTATTTTCTTAAAAAGGAGCAAATGTGGGAAACGGCGTTGTCAGCCCCAAGCTGATAGGCACAATCACCAAAATGCGGTGTCGGCAGGAACCGGCCCCACGCGCTAAATGACTTGAAAGGAAATGGCTTGGATTGTGCTGAGGAGGCAGAGTGTGGGGGGAGAAAGCAAGTGGAGCAAACAAAAAAACTTCATTAATTAAAGAAACTCGTTAATGAGGGACATTTAATCAGCTGAAGATGATATCTACCCCTTGCCTGCTGCGGCAGCCTCAGCACAGGGCTGGTGGTGCGAGGCTGAGACGTGGGCAGAGCGGAGGACACTGCACAGGGGATGCCTGGCAGGGAACACTGGGCAGAGGACACTGTATGGGGGATTCTGCACAGGAGAAACCAGGCAGGGGAACTTGGGCTCCCTGTCCCAGCATCTTCCTCCATCCCTGGGGCAGTGGTGTTTCAGTCCTGCAGGCACCCCAAGCTGGGAGCACCCAGGGTGCTTCTCGTGGGCTGCAGAGGTGGGTCCCCAGGGACCAGCCTGGGTGCTCAGTGCAAAGGGACACCCCAGAAGGGGCTCCAGCCACCTCCTGTAAGGAACAGAGGGACTCTGACTGCTTGGGGCTGCCCAGGGATGGGGCTGTTCCCGTGGTGTGGGCAGCATGGAGTGTGGAACTGAGTGTGTGGTGTCAATCGGCACACACAGCCAAACCTGCCAGCGTTCCCTTCCCCACGGGGCGCTCACCTGCACTGCACCGATGGAGCTCTGTCCCCAGTGGGGGTGGCCAGGCACTGGGAGCAGACAGGAGGCCCTGGAAGCCATAGATCTGTGTCTGCAGCACCCACAGCTCTGGCGCCATGAGTAGCAACCAGGGGAACCCAGTGGTCCCTGAATGGAATAATACCCGGCTGACAGGCACTGCGAGAGCCCTAACTGAAAACTGACACCAGTGTGGCTGTTGGGACAGGCTGACAAGGGCTAGGAGGGCCCAAGGCCTGGGCAGGTGGAGACAGTCCCTGTGTTCCCTGCCCGCTGACATCCTGGTCCCTGCATGTTGGTGGCTGATCCTGGCTGTAGTGACAGCAAGGATGTCACTACCCAGTGCAGAGCAGGCAGGAGGGATGTGGGCTGATCCTGGTTCTGCACATGCAGGCAAAGAGGGACAGGCATGGGCCACCAGGGATCAGGCAGGGAGGGCTGGGCACCGGGCACTGGGGATGCAGGCAGGCACTGAGAGTGACCAGGTGGCTGTGGGTGTCTGCCTGCTCCCTGGGGCAGAGTTGGGTGCCGAGACCCAGGCGAGCGCAGGATGGAGCCCTGCCAGGTGGAATTAGCACCTGCGGGGCGGGCAGGAGTGGCGTGGGCAGTTCCCGGCTGCCCGTGCCGGGGCAGGGCCGTCGATGGGCTTGGCTCCTGCAGCGTGACAGCCCCGGCCCACACGGGCAGGTGCACCGGGCTGAAGCGTCCCTGAGCAGCTGAGTCAGCGCGGGCAGGCGCTGCCGGTGCTGCCGATGACTTGCAGATCTGCGGCGGGGCTATTCCCGCCGGGCTTCCGTGTGTCCCCGGTGCGGCTCTGCTGCCACCCTCACAGCGGGCTGGGGATGGCAGCTACCAGCACATCCCCCCTGCCACCCCCAACACCCCTCCACAACAAAAACTGGCCACACACACAGTTAAGGAGCCTGTCTCTGCGGGCTGAGCCACAAATGGATTTCACAGGCCAGAGGCTGCTGCAGCACGCTGTAAAGCATCCGAGGGGCTGCGGGCGCTGCCCCGTGCAGCCCCGGCACTGCCTCTGGGGGCTGCAGCTGTGCCGGCCACAGGTGCAACACACACATGTGTGAGTGGGGGCAGGCATGGGTGTGCGCTGGGCTGTGAGGATGGACAGGAGGTGCAAGGGTGGGTGTGCAGACCAGGCACAACCTGGGAGCCCCACACTGCATTCCCAGCCCCACACAAACCCTGGCAGCCCTTGGCTCTTGGCATGGGTGCAGTTCACCCCATTTGACCAAGGCGGCCGAGCCAGTTGCGTTAGAGCAAAGGACCTAATCAAATATTTAGCAGTTAATTGATCCCTGTCTGGTGTTTGCCAAGGAGCCATCAGCATCCCGCCCTGACACCCCTCCCAGCCTGCCCAGCCAGTGCCGGTGCTGTGCAGCTCCCAGCACGATGCTACTGGCCCGGCTGTGCTGGGCTCCAAAATGGGGCCTGACCAGGTCTCCCTTCCCAAGGGGAGGGATATGCCAGCTTCAGGAGTTAAACCCTCCATGGAGGCCTCTGTCCTCCTACCCAAGCCCCAGCATGCTGGGCAGGCAGGGCATAGGAGCAGGAGAGGATGGGGCTCAGCTGCTAACAATGCGACCCCAAAGCATAGAGACAGCCCAGGGTTTGAGGGAGACACCAAAGGCTGGGGTGTAATGGGCTGGGTGGGGCTTGGTCTGGCTGTGGAGATTAGAACCCCATCCCAGGGCAAGTGGCAGCCCAGGTGTGCCAGCAGCTGAGGGGGATGGTGCCGCTCTCTTGGCAGGGTAACCANCACCCCCACCCCACGCAGGACTACTCGGGGCAGAGCACAGTACCGGAGCACGCCATGACCCTCTACACACCAGCACAGAGCCACGCCGAGCAGCCGGGCAGCGACGCCAGCACACAGTCCATAGCAGGGACACAGACGGTACCGGTGAGGCGACGGCTCGGGGGCGCGGGTGGGCTCAGGGCAGTGCTGGGACAGTCCTGCTGCAGGGATCTGGGGCAGCACCAGAGCTGCCAGGAGGGTCCTGGGGCAGTGATGCTGCCTGGCCAAAGTCCCACAGGGGGGATGTTCCCACCATCGCTCCCCCCTCACAGCCCCCATCGTTTCTCATCATACGTAATCCGCTTGCTTGGCTGAGCTCAGCACTTTCCAGTCCTTCCACGTGGTCCCAAGTGCAGTGTCTGGACCCCCATCCCGAGCATCCCCATAGCCCCACCATCATCACCCTGGCTCACCAGGAGGGAGGGACACCCGTGGGGTACTTTCCAGAACCTGGGGACCACAAGGTCCAGAGTGTCCCTGGGGGCAGGCAGGGCCAAGCACAGGGCAGGGGGACATTCCTGCTGGGGACACGGGGCTGGCATGGCTGGGGGCTGATGGTGGCCGTGCCTCCCACAGCAGACAGATGAGGCGGCACAGACAGACAGCCAGCAGCTACACTCCTCAGACAACACAGACAAGCAGCAGCCCAAGAGGTTACACGTCTCCAACATTCCCTTTCGGTTCCGGGACCCCGACCTTCGGCAAATGTTTGGGGTGAGTACAGCTCCATCCAGCCATCCCAGCCCTGCTCCCTGCTCAGTGCTGCCCCATGGCACTGTCGGGACCTTGGCACTGGCATTTCTCAAGGGCCTATGCTGCCCACCTCCTGTGTATGGAGTGGGAGTTACACACTCCCACTGTGTCCCCCTCCACTGTCCCCCCCCACTGTCCCCTTCCCAGCCCTCATTAGGACTCAGAGCAGTGCCAGCTAATGAAATTTTAGATGACACGGCCCAAATCCTGTCAGAGTGGGAGCCATGGGAGGGACAAGGGCTTTCCCCTGCATGACCCTGGGGGTCCTCAGGTTTGGCCCCCAAGGCAGCCCTCTGCCCATGCCTGGCACAGAGCCCCATGCCAGCAGCTCTGGGTGCAGGGCCAGGGGATTTGCAGGCACTCACCACTCTGTTCTCTCCACTTGCAGCAATTCGGGAAAATTCTGGACGTGGAGATCATTTTCAATGAGCGGGGCTCCAAGGTGGGTGATGCCCATGGCCAGCACTGTACAGCGAGTCCCAGGGAGGGTGTCAGTGGAGCCAGGTTGCCCAGCAGTGCTGTAACCTGCTCTCCCCTCCTCTCCTGTCCCATGGGACCCTGGCATGCAATGCCCTGTCGGGGCAGCCCCAGCACCAATTGGGGAGGTCATGCAGGTCCCTGCACCCAGCCTGGTGGGAGGAGAGGGCTCGCTCTGTCCCACCACGGGCAGCTCGTGTCCCTCTGTGTCTGGATGTCTCTGTTGTATCTTCCCTGCTTTCTATGCCCCTCTCCCAGACTCTTCTCCCAGCTCATGGGCGATTCTGGGGCCTCAGCCGGGACCCCTGGCCCCTGCGGGGATCCCAGTCTGGGCTCTTCATCTCTGCACTGTGGCAGCCTCACCTCCTGCGCCAGCTCTCCTGATTCACCCCCTCTCTCTCTCTGTCCCCACACCCTCTCTCTGTCTCTCTCTGTCTCTTTCTTTCTCCTTTTCTCCTCTGCTCACAGGGTTTTGGGTTTGTAACTTTTGAAACTAGCACAGATGCCGACCGGGCACGGGAGAAGCTGAATGGCACCATCGTAGAGGGCCGGAAGATTGAGGTGCTCAGATAAGTGTGCTAGTGCCGTGCCATGCCTGCGTGTGTGTGTCCCCCGCCCGGGCTGGGGGACTCTTGGGGGCAGCTCGGGGTCCCGGGTGCCCTAGGTGGCTGTGCCCGGGCATGCATGTGTCCCTGAATGTGGCACGGGAGCATGTGTGCCGGCTGCCGGGAGGTCGTCACTTGGCACAAGGAGAGTCTGGCCCGGAGGAACCTGCGGGTGCACGGAGAGCCGGGGTGTCAGCTGAGGCTGCGTTCTGCCTGGTACAGACAGGTCTGGCAGACACCCATGCCCACAGCAGGCTCTGCCCTGGGGCTCTGCCCTGCATGCCATCCCCCCTGCTCTGTGCTGGGAGGGAGGATCCACCCACAGCTCCACACCTGCAGTGCCAGCAGCTGCCTGGCCCCAGAGGCTTTGATTTCTCCAGGCTTAGCACAGGGATCAGGCTCTGCCCATTTGCCAGCAGCTCCTCACTGGTGGCTGGCGAGTGGTGGGAAGCAGGGTGGCACATGGCAGAGGGAGTGGGACAAAATGTCCCCAGCAGTGCTGATGACAGAGAGGGAGCCTGGCAGGGCACAGCAATACCCCATGACAAGGAAAAAATCATCCAACAAAATCAGGCAGGGGCTCACGGGCAGCATGTCGGGGCTCAGCCTGAGCATGGCACCACAGCTCTCGGGGCACCAGACCCCAGGCTGAGCCATGCTCACAGCAGTAGCATGGAGGCCTGGGCTGGCTGGGGGCACAGGCAGGTCTGGTACAGCGGGTGCTGCAGGCAGAGCCTCGTCTCGTGTCTCTGGTGCAGCTGGCATCCTTTGCTCCGGCATTGAAGCAGCAGCAACACGCGCTGAGCGCGGCTGGGCGGGCCCTGCACCACAGCCCCAGCAGCTCCACATCCCTCAGGCACTGAACCCCTGTCCCTCTCTCTCCAGGTGAACAACGCCACAGCCCGTGTCATGACCAACAAGAAGGTGGCCAACCCCTACACCAACGGTAAGGGCCAGCGTCCAGAGCAGGGGCTGCAGCAGGCAGGGCACCTCCTGGCACCGGCACTGTCTGGCTGCCGTGAAGCTCTGGCAGTGAATGCCCTCCACACCTGCAGGCAAATGGGAGAGCAACTGCTCCTGCCCAGTGCAGGAGTGCAGCCCCTTGTGCTCTCCTCCTGCCTGGGAATGGGGCTATTCACCATGGAGAGTGCCCTGTCCTCACCAGCTCTCCCTGCCCACAGGCTGGAAGCTGAACCCAGTGGTGGGAGCAGTCTACGGCCCTGAATTCTACGCAGGTAACATTAGGCTGCAGCAGTACCTGCTGCAAGTTCCCCCCAGAGGTCAGCTCTGTGCTGTGTCTGCCACTGCCCTGTGCAGTGAGCAGCCCCAGCCCCTGTCCCTGTCCTTCACACCCGCCTGGACGGTTACCCCTATCCTATCCCCTTCCCCAACATCCCCATGGGGCCATGTCCCTGCCAGGCTGAGGGTACAGGGGTGGGCTCTGCCACAGGTGCCCCTGGGGGCTGTGTGGACGTGCTGTGGAAAGCCCACAGGTGTCCCCTGCCTCCTGCAGTAACGGGGTTCCCATACCCCGCCACGGGGACGGCCGTGGCCTACCGAGGGGCACACCTGCGGGGCCGAGGGCGCGCCGTGTACAACACCTTCCGTGCCGCGCCGCCGCCGCCGCCCATCCCCACCTACGGCGCGTGAGTACCCCGGGGGGCTGCTGGGGAGGGGAGGGGCTCTGCTGCTCCGGGGGCACTGCTGCCAGGGGGCTCCCCACATCAGGAACGGGCTGCGGCTCCTACTGCACCTGCCTGGCCACAGGATCTGTCCCAGCCCCAGTCACTGCCCTTGGGGTGACCACACACACACACCAGCCTCCTGCACACCACGGCACAGGACGTTCCTCCAGCCAGGATGGGTGGTTTGGTGGAAACTCTCTCCCAGCACATGCAGCTATGATGGCGTTGGTCACAGACACAGCCACGGCCATCTGTGGCTACTTGGCCACTCTCGGCAGAGATCCTGCCCTGGGATCCTCCTCTGGCATGTCCTGCCCTTGGCAGTGCCCCCTGCGTGTCCCCAAGTCCCCACCCAGCATCCCAGCCCAGACGTGCCTTTGGGGGCTGGACAGCCGCTCCTTGCCAGTCAGCTGTGGGGCTGAGGCAGCTTCCCCCACCCACTGCCCTCACCCTGCCCCACCCATCCAGGGGCCCTCACCAGGCTCTGATGCCTGTGTCTCATTTCCAGGGTCGTATACCAGGATGGGTTCTACGGAGCTGAGATATATGTAAGTGACACTGTGCCCAGGGCTGGGCTGTGACAGGGATCCCATGCCAGCACAGGGGGCAGGTGGCATCACACGGGTCCATGGTAGGCTCTGATCCCCGCCAAGCCCTTCCCCTGGGTGGCAGCAAGATCATGAACACGGTACAGCTTCTCCAGAGCAATCTGGGTGGCACACATCCTGTGCCCAGTCCAGTGCCCCTGCCAGCCCCCTTGCAGGGCTGGTTCCGTGTGGGATTTATGGCCTCAGTTCTTACACCCGCGTTTAACCTCCATGTCTGAGGAGCCAGCGGCGATATTTCAGGCGGGCACTGAAGGATTTATCTAACGTGACACCTCATTAAAGCGAGCGGGGAGGTGACAGTCTCTTCTCTGGAAATTTAATTTTTTAAGGTTAATGTTTGTGAAAGCCCCTGGGGAATGGTAATGAGGCTGGTGCATGCCCAGTGGCACCGGCACCAGCTCCCCGTGGGCCCCACACTGCTCTGTGCAGTGCCACAGGGCATCCAGCTACCCCCAACCCCACACCCCCCAAGGGGGTGCAGCCCCTTGACCAGTCTCTCCTCCCTGCAGGGGGGCTATGCTGCCTACAGGTACGCCCAGCCCGCAGCAGCAGCGGCTGCCTACAGCGACAGGTAAGCACATGGGGAGGGTGTCCTGCAAACAGGGACCCCTTGCTCCCCTCAGGGCTGGGCTTGCCACCACTGCAGGGGGAGCAAGGAGATCTGGGGGGCTCCCAGGGGGAGGGAGGGCTCTGAGGGGACCCCAGCTGCTGTCACTAATGCCCGGTGCTGTTTGCTCCTAGCTATGGCAGAGTGTATGCAGCAGCAGACCCCTACCACCACACCATCGGCCCCGCCGCCACGTACAGCATTGGCACCATGGTAAGAGCAGCCCCTCAGCCTTCCTCTGCTTCCCGGGGGGCTGCAGACAGCCCAGGGAGGGGTCTGGCACAGCGGCCATGGGGCCTGTGGGGCACAGGGCAGGCTGTGGGAGGGGAGTGGGAATGGCGCAGCCCCTGCCTGGCTCTGTCTGCAGGAGAGGAAACCCCCACCCTGTACCCCTGCCCCACCTTCCCTTCACACTTTGCACAGTCCTGCCCGCACAAGCCACTTCCCAGGACCCTGGTTGTCCCCCCACCGGCTGCCTGGTCAGGTTCCAGGACCCCCTGTCTCCTCCCAGGACGGTGTCCCCAGGGCCCCACATGCAGCCACACACGGGGGCACTGCAGCCCTTCATGTGCCACAGCTCTTGGCCAGCTCTGACAGCATCAAAGATGAAAAATTGCACTCATAGCTGGGATTGCAAAGCCAACCTGCCTTTTTCTGCCTTTTTTACTCCCTTGGCACCCCCAGCCCTGGGCAGCTGCTAGTGAGGGGCCAAGGGCACTACATCCTAGGGGTTTTCAACTCAGTGCCACAGCAGGGATGGGGGCAGCTCCTTGGCAGGCATGGCACAGCAGTGCCACATTGGAGGCTTATGGCAGCCCCTGCCCAGGGCAGTGCCCTCAGCCGCCACAGAGCCCGGGCAGCACTGGACACCCTGGCCCTGCCTGCCCCTCACATCCCAAGGACAGCAGCGATTTGGTGTCATTTGAAAGAGGAGGAAAAAAAAAAGAAGAGAAAAAAAGGGAAGATCTAGGCTTTGGCTATCTCTGAATACTGATTGGCTTTTTTTTCATCTTTGATGTTGCAGGCTAGTCTATACCGAGGAGGGTACAGCCGCTTCACTCCCTACTAGCAAGACAGACCCAGCCCCCCCACCACTGCCCCCGATGCTCACTAGCACCAAACCAAACCAGGCAGACAGAGCCGAGGCCGAGCCTGCGGAGGACCCGCGGGTGCTGCCCGGGGCTGGCGCCGGGCTCTGTGGGGCCACAGCACCCCACACCCATAGGGTTACCTCAGCCGCTCCATCCTGCCGCCCGCCCGCCTCTCCTGCACCATCCGCCCGCCCCGGGGACCGTGGGCAGTGGGGCCAGCCCGCAGCCCCAGCAGCACCCCGTCCCCCCAGCGGGGTGTGGGGTCACCCCGCTGCCCTGGCTGCGGTGCAGGGGGTTCATCCCCCCGCGAGGCAGGTGGGGCTGCTCAGCCTGCGGGGATGCTCGCTCCACAGGCGCTGGGGCCCGGGGTGACAGCAGCCCCCCGAGCAGCCCCTGTGCCCCCATAGGAGAGAGAGGAGCCAGCTGGGGTTGCTGCCAGCTGTGGGGACTGATGAGGCATGGGGTGGGTTCAGGATCTCGGGGCAGCCCGCCAGGCTGGAGCGCTTCTCTGCCTGCCCGTGCTGCTCTGCGGAGCAGGGTGTGATGGGCTGGGCTGGCTGTGTGGGCTCAGAGGGCTGGGGCGGTGCCTGTGTGCCCCCGGCCAGCAGTTTGGCCTGAGCGCTCCAGCGAAAGACCTGCCTCTCTTGTTTCTGTTGTAGTGAACCCGTGGCTGTTTCCTTCTGGGACCAGGAAGGGCAAAAATATCCACACACACACACAAAAAAAAAAAAGAACCCCAAAATACAAAAATTAAAAGCAGAACAACAAAAAAGAGAAAAAGAAGAAAAAAAAAACCCAAACAAAAAAAAAAAGAGAAACAAAGCCAAGCGGCAGCCGCCAAGCAAGTCCCAACTGTCCACACACACCGAGTGAGCGAGTCCCAGAGGAGCCGCGGCAAGCACCGGCGGTTGGACGCGCCGGAGGGACGCCCAGCGCCCCGGCCCCACAGCCCAGCAGGGAGGGAGCGCTGCAGGCAGGCGTGAGGGGCCGCGGGGCCGTGGGGCCCTCACCCGCCCAGCTGCAGGGCCTGGGCACCACGTCTTCCTTTCCCTGGTGCGGCAGCGCTGGGGGTGCCGGCAGAGCGCTGCGCCCTGCCCAGCTCGTGGGACCGGGTGACGGGGTAGGGACCTGGCTTCGTGCCACCCGAGCCCCGGCGCTGGCAGCCATCAGCGTGTCAAGTGTGCGAGGCCTCAGCTCCAGCACGGAACTGGGGCGGCGGCGTGGCTGCGGTGCTGAGGTATTGCAGGGGACGACCCTCTGCCTTTTAAAGGGAATTTTTGTTAAGAGGAGCTTGCAACTCGCTTGTGACCCCTTCCCCTTCTTCCTCCCGCCTTCCCCGACACCCGTGCTCCTACCCTGCCTGGACCAGCCCTGACCAAAGCTGGGCCAGGCGCCGCCCCAGTCCCACTCCCGCTTGCTCTGTGGCACGGGACACGCTCATGGCCACCCGTCCCTGCCTGAGGCAGCGGGATGCCCCCAGCCCTGGGTGCGGGGTCTCGGCCACTGCATCACCCACAAGGGACGCACCCAAGCCACAAGGCTGGGCTGCAGCCACAGGCACACTGGGTGTGGCGCCCTGCCTGGTGGCACGGGGCAGTGCGGAGCCCATCCCGGGGTGCAGCGCCGTCCCACACCCTTATGGCTCTGCCACTCCTCAAATCTCACTTTATAGTCTGCAGACGCCCCCGACGCCCCAGCGATGAGCTCCCCCTTTTCTATTCCCAGTGTACATAGCCCCGGCCCCCGTACAAAGCTCCGTCCATCGCTGTACTGGCTTCTCCCTTACAGCACCCCTGCGCCACCCCGGCGTGCGGGCTGGCGCCGGCCCACCTGTATGCTTAAAAGTGTGACCATTCTAATAAACAGTATTATTATTATTATTATTATTATTATTATTATTATTATTACAAGGATTATTATTATTATTATTATTGAAATTATTAATAAAGATTTCTTTCTTCAACCAGGGCGACTGAGGTTTTGACTGGTTGCGCTGCAGGGGGCATGGGGCTGTGGCTGCTACAGTGGATCTGGCTGGGCAGGGGCTCACAGCCTGTGGGCAGGTGGGGAACCCTTGGTGCCCCCAGCTTCACCATGGTGAGGGTGCAGGGTGCTGCATGAAGAGCCCTCTCCTGGCTGGGCCAAGCCCTTCATTCCTCAAGCCATCAGGTAACACGTTCCTGAGCATGTTCCCCATCTCAGGAGCAGCAGGTATACTGCTGGCATTGGTGTCCCTAGTGGAACCTGCTTTGTTTGGGGACAGGGCTTGAGACCCTGTGCAGGAGCACTCGCCTGCTCCTGCCTGCTAATTGCTTGCTCACCAGACTGTGAGAAAATAATTGCTGCTATAATTTTTCTCTTCTCCTCACAAGGTGCTCAGGGGAGGGAGTGTAGGCTGGTGGCACTGGGCTGGGTCCATGTTAATGAGCACAGCAATCACCCATGCTGGCCTGCTCCTCAAGGGATGGTGCAGAGCTGGCAGTCTCCCCCCAGGCTGAGCCCTGAGGGGCCTGCGTGTCTTGGGGTCTTAGGGCAAGTATCCCCAGCCTGTGGGGGAACAGCTTGAGCCCATGAGGGCTGCAGGAGCTGGTGGGGTTCTCAGGGCAGGTGCCCCAGTCTGCCCCAGGGGTCAAACATGTTGGGGGTCCCTGCCAGCCTCTTGCAGGGTCCTGGTCAGCACCCATTGGGCCCGTGGAGCGAGGGCTAAGCACAACCACAGGGGTGGGAGGAAAGGGCCTCACAAGCCCAGGGTGATGAAATGCAGCCTGCCTCTGTGTCCCCGGCCCACAGCCCACCCGCCACATGGAGGAGACACAGCATGGGCTGCACCACTTGCTTTATTGCCCATCTGAGCTGATGCCGCCACCTGGCGCGGAATAGACCAGCACGAGGCGGCCCCAGCGCTCGGGGCCCACAGGCAGCTCATCCCGCAGCACCGGCTCCACCAGCAGCTCCAGCCGGCAGGACTGTCCGGGCGCTGGCTGCGGCACCAGCAGCCCCACGGCACGGAACAGGCAGCCCTGAGCCAGCCCCAGCACCTGTGGCGCTGTCTGGCCCAGGCGGCACCGGGCACCCTGGCTCAGGACACGGAACCACCTGGCACGGCCAGGTGGGAAGGACCAGCGCAGGGTGAGGCTGAGTGAGAGCTGCCCGGGCTCGGGGCCCTCCTGCCACCAGAGCTGCGAGGCCATCACGCCGTACACCTGAGGTGGGGAGGCCGCCACACTGGCTGCGTCCAGCACCTGCGAGGGAACCACAGAACCATCAGGGCCAGGGCAGGACCCACCCACCCTCCCGGAACAAGGGTGGCACTATGGCAGGCATCTCCACCAAGCTATGGCAGGCACTCACCCGCACCTCCCCGAGGAGGCAGGTGAAGGATGTCTCCTGCAGGCTGGGCTGCTGGCGGGACACGATCACGGAGAGGTCTCGTAAGCTGCAGGCCTGCAGCTCCAGCTCATAGCACCTGAGAGGGAAGAGGCAGAGCAGGGATGGTACCAGGCAGCCCTGGTGTCCCAGGCAGGATGCAGGCAGGGCACTCACCGGCTGGTCCAGCCATGGGAGCCACGGTGGCAGGCAGCGAGCAGCTTGGCAAGGCCGGGCGGCGGTGCCGGGAGGAACCGGGGGTGGTACCGGCCATTGGGCTCTGCCGGAGGGAGCCAGGTCAGGGTGAGGGACTGAGCTGGTCCCACAGCAGGAGCTCACTGCAGAGAGCACAGGGGAACAGGGTCCTCACCGGGCAGGGAGGTGGGGTTGCCCTCGAAGCAGATCCCTGAGTCCCAGGTGGTGACCTCCAGTGCCACTGTGAAGTCATCAGGCTGTGGCCCCTGCAGCTTATAGAGCAGAGTCAGGAAGAGCTTGGGTGGGGCTGGCATCTGCAAAGAGAAGAGGCTGATGACCCCAAATCCACCCAGAGAGAGACAGAGACAGAGAGAGGGAGACAAAGAGAAGGTGCATCATGTTAGGTGTGCTGGGCAGTGTGGGCAGAGCCTGGGCACCCTCGCCACAAGGCCCTGGGGCCACACAACTCGGGTCATGTGTCATGCTGACATGGTGCCAGCCCAGTGCTGAGGACGGGTATGGGGCTTCACCCCAACTCACCGGACAGCCACACGCTCCTCGCCAGGGGGAATGGTCCCCTGCAGCTGCAGGGAGTTGCCCCCACACCAGGCATCCTGCAGGCAGCAGCTGGTGCTCAGCGTGCCCTGCTGCTCCGGGTACAATGGCTGGATGTCCTGTGCACTCAGATCATACCAGGGCCCAGACTCTTCATCCTACAGCACAGGGAGAGCTGAGCTATGGGACCGAGAGCAGGGACCTGACCAGAGCAGAGCTGTCACCTTGCACCCACCTCCCCATCCAGGAATGTGCTGGTGCCCATGCCAAGGCTGAAGGAGGTGGTGAGGGGCAGTGTGCAAATGCTGTGCGTGGGCAGGTACTCGGCCAGTGAGCCCCAGAACCTGGAGGCAAAGGTGGGTGTCAGGGCAGAGACCTCTGTTATGGTCAAAGCCCTCAGGTATTGCCTCAGCCGGGGCAGAATGGGAGCAATTGGCTCCTGGTCAGCAGCCGTGGTGTTCTGACAGCCACAGTGTCCCTGTAGCTGTGTCCTGCCACCCCACAGCCTTCCTGAGCCAGGGCACTCCTAGCCCCATTCCTTCACCAGCACCCGCCCTGCTGAGCTGCCCTCACCTGTTCTCGTTCTGCAGGAAGTTTTCCTTCCCCAGGTGCTCATAGACCCAGCCAGGAGCGAAGATGGCTGCGGAGAGGCCATACTGCCGGATCAGGCGCAGGGACTGCAGGAATGAGCACCACGGGCAGGTAGTCACCTTGTTACCTGTGCTGTCACTGCTCCCCCAGGTTCCACTGTCCCCATGGTGGGGCAGGACACCACAGGGATGTGCTGCAGCATCTCCCTCTCCAGGACAGCAGCACTGGGATCCTCCAACTCCCTCTTCATGTATGGCCAGCACTCTGGGATCCCTCACTCCTCACCAGTTCATCCCCAGGTTAGCAGCCCAACACAGCACAGCCCAGCAGGGCCATCAGTGGGACATCAGAGCCCTGCACTGGGGAGATCCAGGGTCACACTCTGGCCCAGCCCTGTCACACCCACCTTGTCAGTGTTGAAGCCACCACCGATCACATCCCCACGGGCAAAGACATCAACGCCGACATAGACGTCGTTTTGGCGTGGACCAGCCATCCTCTGCGTGCGCTCCAGCTGCTCCTCCTTCCAGTTGTAGTTGGTGAACAGCCCATCACAGGCATCGAAGAAAATCCTGGGGACGAGGGTCAGAGTGGCATGGCAGACACTACGGTCACACGCAACCTCACTGAGGGCTGTGCAGGTTGTGCCTGACCACCGCCATGCTGGGTTTGGGCTGGGCTCATGCCCCCTGCCCGGGGACACTTTTGCCAGCCTCACCTATTCTCATCGTTCAGCTCATTCTGCCACCTCAGTGTGCCATCCTTCAGGACGCTGTCATACCAGATCACCAGTCCTCCCGGCACGGCGCTGTGCACCCGTGCCGTCAGGTCCCGCAGGAAGAGGGGCAGGTTCCCCACCGCTGCCGCCTGCCAGGAGAGAGCAGACACGGGTGAGGGCATGGGGCAGGGGTTCCCCACGGGAACACAGGCAGGGCGGCGGGCAGGGCGGCCAGGACTCACGCTCAGCGTGTTCTCTATGTTGATCAGCCAGCCGTCGAAGCGGTAGTGCTGGGCAATGCGGGCCAGCTGCTCGGCCACGGCGCCGTACGCCTCCTCCCCGCCCGCCAGGAACGCCTCACACAGCTTCTCCCCGTCTGTCCACTCCGTGATGAACGTGCCTGGGGGGCAGCGAGGCCAGTGTCAGCCCCATGCTTGAACCCACCTCACTGCTGGGGCTGCCCAGCTTGGCCCTGCCCTCACCCAGCACAGGGACGCTGTTCCGGTGAGCTGCGTTGGTCCAGACCACGGGTGGGATGGTGACAGTGTGGTGGCTGAAGTAGACAAAGATGTCGATGTAGCGCCAGTGGTAGAAGACATAGGGGTTGCGTGTGGCCGAGCCCTGGATGAACCTGCAGAGGGAAAAGGGTTGGGCAGTGCAGGAAGGACGCTGAAAGGTGCTGTGGGGTTGGGTAGGAGCCTGACTCACAGCTGGGAGCAGCACAGAGCTGTGGCACTGAGCCACCTCTGAACATCCCAGCCTGAGCAACGTTCCCCAGGAGCCAAACACCCCATCCCTGCTCACCCCATCCCTGCTCCCCTGCGGCTGAGCCAGCAGTAGACATGCCAGGCAGAAACAAGTGCCTTGGGGATTGAGACACTGAGCTCCACTGTCACACCTGCCTTCCACCTAGCACGTACCTGTCCTCCAAGTACCCGCCACGCATGTCGTGGCACACCAGTGTCCGGGGCCTCCTGCTGTGGAGCGGGGGCTGGCGCATGGCCAGGGGCACAGCTGATACATTGAACTCATCGTCGCTGGTGGGCTGCCAGGCCAGCAGCTCCTCTAGGCCGGTCAAGAAGAAGCTGATGGGCTCCGTCGTCTTCGTGTCAAAGTACCTTGCTGGGAAGGATGGGGAGACAGGACAGGGTCAGCAGCGATCGCTGCCTGTGCAGCTCGGTGCAGTCCCCGTCCCGGCGGGGCCCAGGGGTGCTGCGGGCGCCTCTCACGGTGTCTCCCTCACCTGGCAGGGGCTGCGGGCGGTCGCTGATGGTGTCGTGCAGGACAGTGGTTCCCTGCATGTCCGCCACCGGCTGGAAGCTGCCCCGGGAGGTGGATGAGGGCCGGGCCGGGCCAGCACCGCGGCCAGCGCCGACCGGGTCCCGCCAGCCTCGGC
>VXBR01007643.1:221886-285127 GCA_013400215.1 Cisticola juncidis | reverse complement strand
CGCCGGTGCTGCACTGCGAGCTCCGGGCCCGCCGCCGCACGCCTTCATCGGCCGCTTGCACTTTGCTCAGGTGCTGCCACGGCACTGCCGAGTCTCGGCTCCGCAGAGTTCAGGGCAGGCTCTCCTCGACGGTGCCTGCTGAATGTCACAACCTCCCCGGTTCGGGAGCTCCCGATGAGTGCCCTGGACCCGCTTCCAGGGCGCGCCACGGTGGCTCGGGGGTTGCAAGGTCTCCTCTCTCATGCCCGTGCATTTTCCTCCCGCTTCCTTCAGCCCTCCGTGCCTGCAGAGCGTTCCCTCCCAGTGCTGAGGACCGGGACCGGGCAGGGAGAGCCTGCCTGTGCCTCGTCTCTCCCAGGCAGGTTCCCGTGTGTCAGCAGGTGGTTTTGCCTTGAGCAGGGACGTTGCTGAGGGGAGACTGGAATCTGGGTGAGATGTGAGGCCATGGCCCCAGTGCTGGAGCCATGCTGGTGACCATTCTGGGAGCAGCTGGTGCCAGCGAAGTGCCACTGCCGGCAGTGCTGGTTCACGGCCGGTTTCCTGCCCAGCTGTGCAACGCAGCCGATTAGGAGCTGCTGTTCCACCCCAGAAGTGACTGTGCTTGGCTGCGAGGACTCCGCTGTGTAAGATAAGGAAGGTGCCAGCGGCTGCGGCCTGGCTCGGGTGTTGTCAGATACAGCCCATTAGCAGGAGAGCGCTGTGGGGAGCGGTTCTGCGAGCAGCGTCTCATTGCTTCCCAGAATCACCTGGAAGACATCCCGGGTCATCTCTCAGCGTTAGAGATGTCCCGCTCATCCCACCGCAGGAGATGCGGGGAGCGCACGGCCGCCTCCAACCCGCCACTGCTCCTGTGCTGGGGGCAGCACAACCCACAGCTGCCCTGAAGCCCTTAAGCTGAGTTGGTTTAGCCAAGGACATTCTGCCGGGGCTGTAGTATGGTGGGAGCCGACGGGGAGTCTCTTTCTGGTGGGATAGTGCTGACGCCAGTGTCTGCCCCACGGCTCACAGCCTCTCTTCAGCCGTCTGCCTCAGCAGAGAGCAAATCCCAGGGCGAGCAGCTGGCGGCACAGATGTGTGCTCCCCCTGCTCCTGCCAGGGCGTGGGGCTGCACTCCCACCCCCTTCCCAGCATCTCCCCGTGGGGGCAGCAGCAAGACTGAGCCCATCCCAGACCGGCACTGACCGAGAGCAGTGGCGTGGGTCAAACGCCTCCGGACCGTGGGCAGAGGTATCCTGGTGCGGAACTGTCCTGGCTGCTCCTGCCTTGCCGAGCTGCAGCACTGGTGAGAGGATGTGGGGAGCACAGTCCTGTCCTGGCACTGTGTCCAAAGCTGGGCCTCATCACGGCTCAGACCTGGCCCCAGGGAGAGGGGGATTGGGCAGTGCTGGTAATCCCGCTGCACCCAAGGGATTACCACTCACTCTAGCCTGGGGATTAAGGGATTTCTCTAAGCGGGGTTGATGCAGCCTCCAGCAAAGCAGCTTGGACCTGGGGGCCTTGCTGTCTGGGACAGGATGGGTATGCACTGGGCTGTGCAAGGTGTGGGGGATTCCCAAAGGAGGGTGGGCTCCCAGGTCTGCAGCAGGCTGGCTGAGGGCTTGCTCATCCAGGTAGTCCCTGCTCTTCTCGCTACCAGCCTGCAAAGTCCTATTTTGCCAGTGGGTGCTGGCAGCCCTTTGGCACAGGTTTAGCTGTTTTGGAAGCATCCTGGGACCCCAGCATGTCGCTGGGCACCAGGGAACACTGCTGGGGGAGCTGCTGCTGATACCACAGCTCCTTCCCTTACACAGAGTGGGGTCAGCCTGGGCAAGTTGCTGACTTGGGGAGCAACTCTTCCACAGAGCTCAGGGATGGACTCCCAGGCCAAAGGCAGGGAGACGGTGCAGGGGTAGCACCAGGCTTGAAGAGCAAATCTGGGTGCTCGGGCAGAGACAGTTGTCCAGTTCCTCTCCTGAGGTGTTTGGAGCAGAGAACAATGAGCCCTGCGTTCATGTCAGGGCTCTAGCTATGGTTTTTAATCACCCCACCTCTCTTGGACAGGGTGCAAGGACCAAACCAGGCATCCAGGTCAGTCTGTGTGGGAGATGCTACCTGGCTCTGCCTCATGCCAGTCACAGCACCCGTGTGCCTGTGCCACACAGGGGTTTCTCCAGATGCCAGTCCAGGCCGAGGCAGGCACTGGTACAACACGTGCCCAGCTCAGCCTCCCCTGTGCCCCTGGCTCCCTTTGCCTGCCCTTTCGCCTCCTGGTGATGTGGCAACTACTGCTCTGTCCCCTGGGAAAGGGGAAGTGGTGTTGAAAGCAGAAGGTCAGTCACATCAGCAGTGAGTGCCTGGCTGCCCTCTCAGCCCTGTCAGCTGCACTTCTCCACTGTCTCTCCTCCTCTCTGCAGTCACACTGCTCCTGGGACCAGGGACTGCTCCTGCCTGCCAGGGTGCCCTTCCCCACTGCCCGCCCCATCTGGGTTCCTGCCTGCCCCACTCAGGTTACTCCTGGCTCAGCAATCCCAGTGGATGCAGGGGCGGGTGAGCAGAGCTGTTGAACTGCTCCTGCCCTGACAGGCCCTGGGGTTTGTTACTCATGGCCATGCCCTGTGCTCAAGATCGCTCCTGCTTTGAGGAAGGGAGCTGTCAGTCCGGTTTGGGTTTGCTCAGTACCTGTGGGGTTGGAGGGTTGGGAGGGTTGTGCATTTCCCAGCTCCACAGATGTTCCCCAGCCTGGGATCCTACAGTTCCTGCTGCAGGAGCCCCCCACACACCAGGGCCGCAGCAGAGGGGGCAATACCTCCAGGGCATGGCCGGGCTTGGTGTCTGCTCGTGCTGGCTGAGCCTGTCAGGCTGGGTCAGGGCTGGGACTGGGGCCCTGTGCCCCAGGAGCGGGGGCCGTGGCAGCACCCCCACACTCGCACCGCCGCGCTTCTCCGGGTGCACCTTCCTTCATGCGGCGCTCGTTGCTATGCGACCGCCGGCTCCTGATGCTTAATGCTCTAATACGGAGGGATAAAACCACTCTAAAAATACCCCGCTGCCGGCCCCCTGCGGGGGCAAGGGGGCTGCCGGGGCAGGCAGCCTGGGCAGCGGGGCTGCTGGGAAGTTCCGAAACTCCTCGTCCTCTAAGTGGCTTTGAGCCGCCCGCTGGGGCTCCGGCGGTGGCACGGACTGGTGTGCCGGTGCGGCGGGGATTGGCTGGGGCTGGCGCGTGGGCTCCTGCGGCTGGAGCTCCCCACCAGAGCCAGCTCCAGCCAGAACTGGGAGTGCTCCGGCTCCCCTGCTTGCACCGTGCCCCACAGTCCTGGGGAGCTGCCTGAGGTACTGGGTACCTGCCTAGTACTGGAGAGCCCACTGCTCAGCCACACGCACCTGTCTGGCCTCTCTCTGCTCCTGCCTGCCTCTACCTGTCCCTGCCTTGCCCTCCCGGAGCTGGTGGCATCCTGCGTGGGACCCCCGCAGCATGGGGACAGTCAGCGAGCTCTGCGCCTCCAGTTTCCAGGCATTCCTCTGCCCCTCGGTGGCTGCCAAGGCAGGTAGGCACTGCGTGCCCCCCTCCCCTCTGTGCCGCGGGGCTCCCATCCCCCAGCAGACACGGCGGTGCCCATGGCTCCGGCTCCATATGGCCCTGGCTCCATATGGCTCCTGCTGAAAGCAGCACAGAGTGTCCTCGCCATCTCACTGCCTCCTTCCTCTCCCTGCCTTCCCAAGCTTGGGCCTCTGCAAGCACCGAGTCCCTGCAGGATGGACAGGCACTGGGCCCCTTGCCTGGCACTGCCCTGTGCTGGAGCTGGTGCCATGCTGGGGCAGGGGTGTTTGGGAGCCAGCGGTGGTGGCTTGGGAGGTCACGGGCATGGCCATGGCGTGTCGTGCCCCAGCTCCTCATACCCTGCCCTGTCCCATAGGTTGTGTGAGCGCTCGGTCGCCCTCATCACAAGAAGTGGCTGTGCCTACAGAGGGGAGGGTGGCACTCTCCAAAGGGAATTCTGTGTGGGAAAGCCCAGCTCCTGCCATACTGTGGGTGAGCTGAAGGTCAGCCGCCTCTGTGACCTGCTGCTGTCTGCTGGCTCCTGCCCAGCTGTGGGACTGGGGGCTGCGCAGTGGGATGGGGTTGCGGGACCTTCTTGGACAGTGCTGTGGCTGAGCACCAGTGGGCTCTGCTCCTCTCAAGGTGCTCTGGCACCATAAGCAGTGCTGAGAGCAGGTGAGGTGCCTGCCTGGCTGCATTCCTTGCACATGCACGGTGTCTGTAGACATGGCTGAGCTGCTGCTCACTCAGCTGTGCTGGAGGCTGGGGGTCCGTGCATGGCTCCCGTTGGAGCCTTGAGCCACTGGGAGCAAGGTAGTGGCTGTGGGGGTTCCTTGATGGGCTCTGGGTCAGGGAAGCCAGTTTAATGGGGTGATGGGCAGGGCTGCACAAAAGCAGGAGAGTGTCCTGAGCATAGGGTCCAGCAGCCTAGGAGTGCCTGTCCCCTTCTCCTGATGCACCTCAGCTGTCAGTGGGGAAGGATGGGGCTGACGCAACCCAGGGTGTGCACACGGCCACGGTGAAAACAGGATGTGGTATGAGGAGACAGGCAGGATGTTTCTGGGGGCCCCACGGGACCCCACCAAGGGGCATAGTGGTACCGGCACTCGCAGCAGCACCAGCAGAGCAGAGACCCTGTGCTCACCCCCACGGTCTGCCTGACGCCAGGGCTGTTGCCCCTCTGCTGTGGTACAGCATGGGCCGGCAGCAGGGCTGGCTACTGCTGTAGCTCAGGGGGCCAAAGGACACCCTGAGGCTTCTGAAGCCCACCCTCCCCATAGTCCATAGCTGGCATTCTGGGTGCCGTGTCTCCATCTCGTGCTGCTGAGCAGGATTTAGCTGAGTCAAGGCAGCTGAAGCTGATGCGGCCTCTCCAGGCGACTGATGGGGACAGGGATGTGCTGGGGTCGCTGCCACTGCAGGCACAGTCCCACAGCACCCAGACTCACCACCCAGGAGTCCTGCTTGGAGCAGTGGGGTCCCTATAGACATCCCATAGCAAGAGGGCAACACAGTGGGGAACAACATCCCCTGGGGACTGGCTTGACTCATAGTCCTTCTCCTGATTCCATTCTTGTCCCAGCCAGCTGTGGGAGATGCCATGGAGCCTTTGGAGGGGAGCAGGTGCCAGTGGTGCCCACAGCCAGCACAGGGCCTGGACCTGCAGTGGAGAGGTCTGTGAGAGACAGGGGAGCTGCAGGGCTGGGGGTCTGCTAGCGTGTGGGGGCCCAGCTGGTGGAGGGGAAGGGAGGGGACCCCGGCGCTGCGCCGCGAGCTCGAGATGTGCCGGGGCGAGTGTCCTGGCAGGCCCCGAGGAAGGAAGGGCTGGGCCTGCCTGGCTGCGCCCCCAGCACATGGCGTCCACCGGCCCTGAGCCAAGGAGGGGAGCAGGGCCCTGGTGGCCCTTCCCAGCCGGCAGCACAGGAGTTAAGGTGTTCCGGCTGTGGCTCACGGCGGCAGGAACAGGGTGTTGCTGGTGCTGGCTCTCGGCGCGGCCGGGGTGACGCCCAGGAGGCCCGGAGCTCATTGGTACGGGGCCCCTGAGTCACCGCGGAAGCACCGCGGCCGCAGGTGTGCGCACCCAGAGCCCCTGGCAGCCCGGGCACGGCCAACGGGGCCGGGGGAAGGCTTTGGCACGATGGTGCTCAGGGCAGAGGGCAACGGTGAGCCGGGCCGGGGTGCGGGGGCCGGGTGAGGGTGTCCGGTGTCTGCGCCATTCCCCTGCGGCCAGCCTTGCTGCCCTCGGGCAGCGGGGGAACTCAGGGCGAGGCAGGCAGGGCCCTGTGCCGGGGGTCTTTGCTTTAGGCAAGGTGCGGAGTGGACACGTACTACGATCGTACTGCGATCGTACTGCGATCGTACCGCGATCGCTGCGCGGGGGTGCCGCTGGCCCTGGTGAGCCCAGAGCCCAAGACAGAGGGACAAATCCTGCCGGTGGTCCCTGCTGCCCCAGGGCGGGTTCCTGCTGTGGAAACCCCCGACTGCCTGTGCTGGTGGGGAGCCCTAACCACACTGGGATCCTGCATGTGGTGGGTCCCTGTGCGACTTCTGTGCCAGGCTGAAGCCAGGGGAAGGGTCTGTTCCGGCCTCCCATCCCCCGGCACTGCTCTGCCTGCAGCCAGGCTCACTGGTGCTCTCCGGGGTAGCTGCTGTGCAGAGCCAGGGAAGGGTTAATGCCGCCTTCCTTCCCCAGAAAAGCTCCTGCGTCTGGGGTTTCTCTTCCTCTGGCTGCTGCTGACATGGCTGGGCTGCTTGTCACGAGTGCTCAGCCTCCACCGGGGAGGGACCTTCCGGGGCTCTGGAGCAGCCCTGCCGTCCCTGCTGCCCTGCAGTCTCATCCTGCACCACGCCTATCCCAGGACCCCGGCTGGAACCCCTGCCCTCTCCCAGGTGGGCAGGAAGAGGCAGAGCTGAGGGCATGCCTGAGGCCAGCTCCATCCCTGGCATGAATTTGGCCTTCCCTGGGGCTGGGCCAGGGGCCTGGCAGCTGGACAAAAGGGTCCTGCAGCTGGTCAGGAGGGTCCTGTGGTACTTGGAGCAGCGCAGGGATTTGGGGGTTTCTGATGAGCGGGTGTGCAGTTCATCCCTCCCAGGCTTGCAGTCCTGGGGACCTGGCAGTGGGAGGCTGGTGCTGGTGGGAATGGCGCTGGGGCATGCGGAAGGTGCTGGAATGCGTTTGGTACTGTGAGTAACTTTTAACCTGGTGCCATGAGCCGACTTGTCTGGCTCAGGCTTCCTGGCGTGGGAGACGGAAAGTACTGGGAAGTGTTGGCGTTGTGTCCGAGGGAGGGACGGTGTCGCAAGCCGAGGCGCCTCAGCCTTGGCAGCAAGGGACTGTGAAGGAGGAAGCTCATTGGACCCCGAGCAGAGCCGGGGAAGTTCTGGGCTCAGAGATTCGGGGTGCAGGGTCGCCGTCACCCAGGGAGCTCCCACTGAGGCAGCAGCAGTGCGGGGAGAATCGATGCACAGTTGAGGACAGTGCTGGTCCAAAGGCACACGGTGTCTCTGGAGTCTGGGTGGTGAGTCTGGGCTGGTGGCACACGGGACCTCAGCGGCTCAGGGGGTAACGCTTGGGGCAGGGGAGAATGGTGACAGCCCTACAGACGCCTGTTCCCAGCACCCCAGGCAGGAGGTGGGGGTGACACAAGGGCTGACCCAGCAGATCCTGCTGCCACCACCCTTGGGGACAGTGCTCTAAAGGGATGGTGTTTTGGTGTCCTTGCAGGTGACCTTGGTGCAATGCACAGAACCTGCTGGCAGAGGTGGGAGACGTGAGCATAGTAGGAGAGCTGAGAGTACTTCTGAAGGAGCGAGTGACTTTGGGGACTGGAGGGAACAGGAATGGGATGCCTTACCACCATGAAGCAAGGAGGTCACGTGCCAAGGAGCACTAGGAATGTTCCTGGATCAAGGGGACCATGTGGTGGCCCTGGGCATGAGCCTCAGAGGTGGTGTTGGAGAGGGGATATCTGGCACCACAAGGTGACAGGAAGGTGTAGATGTCATGGTGTGCAGGTGAGGTCTGTCTGGAGGGTGCACCAGCTTCAGACTGCCACAGAATGGTGAATCCACTGTAGAGGGAGCTGCAAGCATAGCCAGGAGCTGTTTTATGTTTGGGGCTGACCTGGTATGTCTGTGAGGCAGGGCTGCAGGTCAGTGTGGAGCCTGTGCTGCAGGGCACAGCAGAGCAGCCCAGCCATGGGGAGCAGAATGGGCACCCACACCTGCCCACCTGGGGTAGAGTAGAGTGAAATGGGACGGGGGGGCAGCAGGGCCAGGGCTGGTGGAAGCAGTGCTGGAGGTGATCCAGGGGCCTGTGTTGGTTCTCGCTCTGTGGCAGCTGCTGCAGTCTGAAGGAGCAGAGGCCCTGGCTCTCAAATTCTTTTCATGCCATTGGTGCCACTTGGCCTCTGTGTAGGGCTGGGGACACTGCTTGCCAGCCCAGCTCTTGCTGCTACCCAGCCCCTCCATGTCTGCCTCCACCCAGGCCCACAGCTAGCTGGCTGGGAGCAGAGGCTGGGCCAGGAGCCTGGTGGCCCTGATTCCCAGGACCACACATGCTGACCTGATTGTGTCTCCATTCAGTGCCCAGTGACCTGACCCCAGAGGAGTGCCAGGAGCTGGAGAACATCCGCCGCCGAAAGCAGGAGCTGCTGGCTGACATACAGGTGTGATGCCAAGGAGCCCACACAGTCCCCCTGTCCCAGAGACAGCAGTCTGGGTGGCAGGGGACAGTGTCCCTACCTGTATCACTGGCAGGGTCCCTGGAGCCCCATCTAGGATCCCTCATGCTGCTGCTCCACAGCTCTTCCTGCGAGGGGCTCTGGGGGCAGGGAGAGGGTCCCAGCTGGGATGTGATCACAGGTGGCAGCCAGCCGGCCCTGCTCTGCCAAAGCAGCCATGCCTTTTCCTGTACCCTGCAGAGCTCCAGGCTGTGCCACTCTGTGCCAGCCCCTGCCTAGCACGGGCAGGGACCATGTCTCTGGGCCAGGCCACTGCCCTGGCAAGTGCCTGTGAGGTCGAGACTCATCTGGGACACTGTCAGTCATGTCCCTGATTAAGGCAGCAGAGGCTAATTACTGCCATATGCTGGGCATGATCTGAAGGGATTAGGGGTAATTTTGTTAACCTCCGAATCTCTTCCTTCCTGCATGCTGGGAGCGTGGCAGTGCTGCAGGGATTAGCAGCGGGGGGCAGCCCGCCCTACTGCCAGTGCCCTCTGAGCTGGTTCAGCCTCTGGGCAGCACCTGGGGGTGGAGGGAAGAAGGGAGGGAAGAAAGGAGGGGCTGAGGGGCCTCTTGGGGGAATGGGGCTGTCTCCAGGGCTGGGGGTTGGAGGGTCTGTGGGGGAGGCACGTCCTTGTCTCAGTGCCCCCTCTCCCCACAGCGCCTGAAGGATGAGATAGCAGAAGTGACAAATGAGATCGAGAACCTGGGCTCCACGGAGGACAGGTGAGTCCCCAGCACCATGGAGGCCCCCATGGGCTTGCCTATGCTGCATGGGAGCCAGGGGCAGCTGAGCCCTGGCTCCCAAGTGCTGGCGTGAGCAGTTTTCCCAAGCGCTCTGAGCTCCTGGGAGGGGGATCCGAGGCTGATCTGTTGCTCCCAGGTCTATTTTTCTAAGCTCCAGCCCCTCTGTCGGGCCACAGCCACTGGCAGGCTTTGTTATTCTGAGCTCGTGCAGTCAGTGCCAGCCAGGATTAGGGGGGTCCCGGCAGCCAGTGGGAGCCGACTCCCACATCATTCCCAATTACCCACCGAGGCATGAAGACTGTCCCCTTCTGCCAGCCCCGCTCTCTCCCCAGAGCCCTGCCACAGCCGGCTTGCCCAAGCCTCCCTGTGTCTGGGTGACCTGACAGGTGCTGTGCCTGCACCCCCTCTGCTCAGGGTGACCCCAAGGACATGGTGCAGCAGCTCTGCTCTGTTCCAGGGCCTGGCAGGCCCAGGCCACGGCGTGGGGCACACACGGAGCAGTGTGTTGTTGGCTTTGCCCTGCGTGGGTCCAGCATGGGGGGTCTGGGTCCTCTCGGTCCAGGCTGACCCTCCCCACTGTGCACTGCCCCAGGGGCTGCACAGAGGCAGTGGGGCCCTGCCAGGTGCTCAGAGCTGCTTCATGCCTTGCAGGAAAAACATGCAGAGGAACAAGCAGGTGGCCATGGGCAGGAAGAAGTTCAACATGGATCCCAAGAAGGTACTGTGGGATGGGGAGTAGGGCTGGTTACCTGCCTCTGGGGGTGTGCATGGCTCTACCACCTTGCAGTCCAGGTTCCTGGGGCTGGGCAGAGCCAGCAGCCAGGGCAGAGGCTGGCAGGGGCAGCCCCAGACCCTCAAGACCCTCTTGCACCCCTCCAGGGCATCCAGTTCCTGATTGAGAACGACCTGCTGAAGAACACATGCGAGGACATTGCTCAGTTCCTGTACAAAGGAGAGGGCCTCAACAAGACAGCCATTGGCGACTACCTGGGCGAGAGGTGCGCTGGGCTCGGGTTTCCTGGGGCTGTTCTGGGCTCCTGCCACCTGAGAGATGGGACACTGCAGCTCTGAGCTCACAGGACAGCTGACTGGGGGTACCTGGGGTGCTGGGGGTATTCAGTTCATGGCTGGCACTTGCAAGTGGCTGATTTGTGCAGACCAGACCAGAGATAAAGCTGGGGGTAGCTGCAGCTTTCACCCATGAATGAATAGTGTCTGGAGAAGGGCAGGGACAGTGGAGCCACTTAGTAGTCACAGGACTGCTGATCATGCATCCCTCGTGCTCTGGCTTTGTTCCCGCAGGGATGAGTTCAACATCCAAGTCCTGCATGCCTTTGTGGAGCTGCATGAATTCACCGACCTCAACCTTGTGCAGGCCCTGCGGTGAGTAAGGGCCGGGAGCTGAGCATGGCTCGTGAGGGTGGTGGGGCCCATGGAGCCCCCAAATCAGCACCACAACTCCCTCTCCACAGGCAGTTCCTGTGGAGCTTCCGCCTGCCAGGGGAGGCACAGAAGATTGACCGGATGATGGAGGCCTTTGCCCAGCGGTACTGCCAGTGCAACCCTGGTGTCTTCCAGTCCACAGGTGAGTGCCTGTCCCAGACGGTCTCCCCGGCATTCTGCCCCACAGCTGACTTTCCCCTCTGCCCCTGCAGACACCTGCTACGTGCTGTCCTTCGCCATCATCATGCTGAACACGAGCCTGCACAATCCCAACGTGAAGGACAAGCCCACGGCAGAGCGGTTCATCGCCATGAACCGCGGCATCAATGACGGCGGGGACCTGCCTGAGGAGCTGCTCCAGGTGAGGCCTGGGGCCAGGCTGCAAAGCTGGCCCAGAGCAAGGCCCACCATGGGGCTCCAGGGCAAAGCAGAGCTGATTCCATGTCATTATACCAGAATCTGTACGAGAGCATCAAGAATGAGCCTTTCAAAATCCCTGAGGATGATGGCAATGACCTCACCCACACCTTCTTCAACCCCGACCGGGAGGGCTGGCTCCTGAAGCTTGGTGAGTGCCAGCAGCAAGGGAGGGCAGGCTGTCACCAGGGTGCAGTGCCCCTGGGCTTCCCACACTTGTCCTGCTGGCCTGGCTCTTCAGAGCATGAGGAGGCTGCAGAGACAGGCACAGCCTTCATGGGAGAGGCATCTGTACATCCAGCCCTCCATCTTGGCTGGGCAGCAGGAGCAGACTCAGAGCTGATGAGGCCCTGCAGAGCGGCTGGGTGGGTGTCCTGGGGGATTCGGCCTCTAGGCTGGGCAAGCCCCTGGGGTGCAGAGCTGGTACCAGGGTCTGGAGTCAGAGCACAGAGACCTCGAGGCCCTTCAGGTCACCGAGTCACAGCAGGACGTGTCGGAGCAGGGCCCCGGGAGCCACCGGCGAGCTGCCCCAGGCTGCGTGCGTCCCCCTCCATACCACAGACAAGCCCCTGCCTCACCTCCCCATGGCATTATCACCTCGCATCCCGGCTCCACATGCAGGCAGCATGCATGGCATCCCTGCTGCACCGCCCGGCTCCGCAGCCGGAGCCCTCCACGCCCTGGCTCCTGTGGCTTCTCTTCTCGGCACCTCTGGGGAATCCTCTGCCCGGGTTTGAGAGGGAAAATGGGTGCTGGCAGGATCGGGGTCCAGTGGGGCATTTCCCCAGGGTTCTGGCTGGGGTCAGAACTGCTGATACATGGCCCCTTGGGAGGGGAGAGCAAGAGCTGCCTGCTCCCTGCCCTGGGCTGGGGGCGCACAGGGCAGCCCCAGGCTCTCCCGTGCCTGGTTGGAGGGGCCCTGTGCACCCAGGTTCGGGTTGGCACCAGCAGTGAGGTGGTGGAGAGTCAGTAAAGCGGCCACGGACCCCAGCTGTCTTGGGGGGCAGGAAGGACACTGCTGGTCAGTCATGGGGTGGAGGGAGCCCGGCCCTGTCCCCAGCAGCCAAGGAGCCCCATCCCAAGAGCCACAGTGAGCCAGGGCAGTCAGGTCCCCACGGCCCTGCCGCTGGCCCAACCCCTCACAGCTTCCCTGCTGCAGCCCAGCCCACTGACCTGCAGGGCAAGGGGGGGGGGGCTTTGGGGTTCCTCTTTTTATTTTTTTCCCCTTTTTTTTTTAATTTTCTTTTCTCCCTCATTTATATGTTTCCATGATTTTGGCTCTTCCTTTCCTTGCCCCCAACTCCAGGAGGTACGTACCCCTCTTCCCTGCTCTGCTCACACTGCTGGGGCTTCGTTTCCTTTGCGTTTTTAATTGCTGGTGATGAGTCTCATTGCTGCTGCTGTTGCTGCTAACCCCACATGCCCGGGGACCTCGCCTGCTGCAGGACAGCCCCTCTCCACCGCCAGGCAGGGACATGGGGTGCCGGCTGCCAGTGCCACGCGTTCTCCAAGGCCTGCAGCTTCCTCTGCCACCCCGGGAGAGGACAGGCCACAGTGGCACTTTGCCACCCGCCCAGCTGTGCTCACCATGTCCGCAGACAGCTCAGCCTGGCCTATGGGTCTTTGCCTCCCATGACACAAGGGATGGGGACAGGTTTGAGGTCTCCATAGGAGGGCTCCCAGCCTGTGCATGGGTGATTAGGGCATGCCAAGTGGCTGGAGCTGGATGGGAGCAGGAAGGATCTGTCTGTGTGGTGCCCTGTGCTGTGCTAAGGGCTCACAGCAGTCCCCATGAGGCACCAGCACTGCTCCAGTGCCTGCACCCCAAGGTGTTGGGGAGCATTGGTGCTGGCCCTCAGAACTGCTCTGGGGAAGGGACAGGGGTGGGCTGCCAGCTGGCACAGGGGAGCAGGAGCCAGAGGCCTTCCTGGCAGGGGAAGGAGATGAGAGGACCCCCAGTGTACACTGTGGCTCCTTGTTTCCATGCCGGGTCCAGCCTGCAGGGGTGGGTGCTTGTCCTGCATTCAGCACTGCTGCAGTGGCTGTGATGGAGGGGAGCTGGGCCCGGGGGGGGATCAGCTTTTCCCGCTGTGCTGGCAGCTGTGGAGCTCGGCCACGGCCTTGGGTCCTGCCTTGTTCGGGGTCCAGGCCAAGTGGGACCATGGTCATTGTGGACAGAAAGTGCCTGTGTCCTCCCAGGGAGCTGCCTGGACGCAGTTTCCTCCAGCTGAGCTGTGTGTGGGTCGGCACTCCGAGCCCGGCAGTCCCGCCCTCGCCTCCATCCTCATCCGTGCGCTTCCTGCTCTGGCTCGGTGCGGGGCGCGCTGCCTGCTGCTGCTGCCGCCGCTGCCTGGCTCTGCTTGGCTCTGTGTGTGCGCCGGGGCCGTGCTGCTGGAGCCTCTGTGTGCCCCGCCGTGCTCCGCAGGGCTGTGCCCGACTGTCCCCTCTGCTCCCAGGAGGCAGGGTGAAGACGTGGAAGCGGCGCTGGTTCATCCTGACTGACAACTGCCTTTACTACTTCGAGTACACGACGGTGAGTGGGCTCTGTGCAGGGTGAGCTGAGCTGGGGCAGGGAAGGGGCTGGGGCTGTCTGCCCCACAGCTAAACCTCTGCTTGGCCGCACCAGGATAAGGAGCCCCGTGGCATCATCCCCCTGGAGAACCTGAGCATCCGAGAAGTGGAGGACTCGAAGAAGCCCGTGAGTGCTGCAGCAGTGTCCTCTGGGGTTTGGGGGCAGCTTTGGCTTGGACAGGAAAAGCTGAGAGGTGTTGCAATACCCTGAGATGTCCCCAGGAAAGGAGGGGGCCCCAGGGCGGTCACTGCCTTCACCATCAAAGCAGCTGAGTACAGACCTGGGGCTGGATGGGGCACATGCAGGGCCAGGGAGTGACAATCAGCATGTGTCTGTCCCTCTTTGCCATGCTGGGGTGGCTGTGCCAGGGGTGTGTGGCTCTGCTTTTTCCCTCCCAGTCTGTGGCCCCTTTGGAAGTGTGGCCTGCCTCTGAGCAGTCTCTCCCTCCCAGAACTGCTTTGAGCTCTACATTCCTGACAACAAGGACCAGGTGATCAAGGCCTGCAAGACAGAGGCAGATGGGCGTGTGGTGGAGGGGAACCACACTGTGTACCGCATCTCTGCCCCCACACCTGAGGAGAAGGAGGAGTGGATCAAGTGCATCAAGTGAGTACTTGGAGGAGCACGTGGGGGCACAGCCGGGACCTGCCTGCTGTCCTCAAAGGGGACAGTGCTTCCCAGGGCATCCTGCAAGGATGGGTGAAGAAAACTTCCCCACGTGTATAAAGGAACCTGCCCAAGACCAGGCCAGGCAGGTTGCAACCATCACTGCAGCAGTTTGGCCTGACCCAGCCCTTGTTCCCCTGCCAGGGCAGCCATCAGCCGGGACCCCTTCTACGAGATGCTGGCTGCCAGGAAGAAGAAGGTCTCCTCCACCAAGAGGCACTAGCAGCCAGACTGGCCCTGTGAGGCCAGCGTGCCCCTGTAGCAGCCCAAGTGCCCCCTGTCATGGGGGCATGTGGGGCAGGGGCCACGCTGCAGGCTGGCCCTTGAGGCCCAGGGCCCAGCTTCAGCTTAGCCATTTCTTTACTGTGGGGGGAGGGAAGGGGCACGGGTATCTCAGTGACTCTGGCCCCCCATCACTGCCTCATCGCCGGACAGCATCTTCACAGGCTCAAGCTGGAACACAGCACCCTGAGAGCCCTGGCCTCAGCACCATGGCCCCCCTCCCTGCCTCTGACCCCCAGGAAGCCTGTGGCCACATGGCACTGGGACCCCCAGCATCCGTGTTCAGACGTTCTTGGGGTGTTTGTCAGGAGGGGGAGCAGCTGTTGGTGAGCAGCTGGTGGGTTTGGGGTGTCACAGGTGCAGGGTGTCAGCCCCAGGGGGCCCCTACAGAAGTACAGCTCCCAGCCCTCGTTGTAGCGGGCCTGGGTCTGTCCTAGGTGTCCCCACGCTGCTGCCTTGGACCCTCCCAGCCAGCCCCTGCACTGGAATGGTCCCCACAGACACAGGAGGGACAAAGGGCAGGGACTGTTGATGAGCAATGGTGTCACACAGGGCAGAGATGTGCCCTCGCCTGGCTGTGGCAGTTGTGGCTTGGATGTGGTAGCTCTGGATGGCATTGCCCTAGCACATCCTTGTGTCATGGCCCTTGTGCCAGGGTGGCAGGGTGCCCTGGTGGGACATGCCCACAGCTGGAACCTGCCCTTGGGATGGCTGCTGGTGGGGATCGCTGGCTCACAATCGCCTGTGTCTTGTCCTGTCCCCATCCCATGCACGGTCTGGAGGTGCCTGGATCAGTATTAGTCTATTTATCAGAGGTGTAAATACTCCTGTATAGTTTTCTCCTTGTAGATTATTTTGTATGTGGGTGGTTCAGTGCAGAGGCCTCGCAGGAGTGAGGTGGGGGGCAGGATTTTTCATTCTAACCTCTTTTTTTTTTTTTTTTTTTTTTTTTTAATTTGCCATGGCCTTGTGAACTAGTGGTGAAGATGAGCAACAAATAAATACTTGCACCACACTTCTTTTGACTGCCTGTGCTCTGTGCAGTTTGAGGTGGGCAAGAGTCCCCTGCCACTGTCAGCTGTTGTTCTGTGTCCATACTTGGACTGGGCTCACGCTCCTCCCTGTCGGATGTGCTGGGGGTGTTTGTGAGCCTTGTGCCTTCCCCGCTCCCCCTGGCCACTGGGACAGTGCCTGGGGTACCTCACTGCAGAGCACAGGGTGGCTGTTCCAGGCTGGGACAACCCTTGGTCCTGCGTCCTGAGGGCACCGAGCTTGGCTGGGCAGAGCCGTGGTTACCCACTGCAGTGGCATTCAGAGCACTGTGGACAGTGGGGGTGTCGGGTACCCCAGGTACCGTGACCTGCAGCGGGACTGGGGGTTCATACCCACCTGCTGCCAGGTGTGAATGGGATCAAAGCCATGTTGGGGCTGAGGGCAAGCTGAGAGCACCAAGCCTGTGCCAGCTGTGTTGGTGCCATCAGAGCTGGGGGAGGGGGGGTTGTCCAGTCATACACGCTTGTGCCATGGGGGGATCTGCCAGAGCATTCCCTGCTGCAGTCCCTGCCCGTGCTGTGGCTTGGATGGGGCAGCCTTTGGCACTGCAGCCTGAGTCTGGCCAGTGTGGGCAAACAGCCCTTGTGAGGGAGGGGGACAACGTGGGGTGTGGAGGGGGGAGGGCAGCCCTGCCGTTGGGCTGGTGCTGGTGCCCGTTGGGCTGGTGCCAGGGTCAGTTGGGGCTCAGGCTGTCGGTTGAACTGCTGGGTGCAGACAGTGCCTGGAGGCTGTTGGAGGGCTGAGGAGTGGGACAGAGAAGCAGCAGAGCCAGGTAAGATTGAGGTGAGCCAGGGCAGCAATGGGACCAGACAGGGATGGAGCAGGTCAGGGGACAATAGGGGTGGGTGGTGATGGGGCCAGTCAGGGATGAACAGGGCAGAGGGTGACAGGGCCTGTGGTGACAGGCCAGGCAGTGATGGGGTAGGCTTATGGCCACTGGGACCAGGCAGGGATGGGACTGGCAGCTTCCCCTAAGACTGCACGTGCAGAGGGAAGGCTGAAGGCAGTGGAGGGGTGGGCTGGGCAGTGTCAGGAGAGTGGGGTGTGGGGTCTGCACAGCCCCTGGCTGAGCGGGGTTTGGACCACCCTAGGTGCTGGGGAGCTGCAGCCGAGCCCGGTGCTGGCACAATGGCAGCCCCACAGGACGAGCGGTTCAAGCTCATCGAGAGCTTGGCCACGGCGCTGCTGCGCGTCCGGCCAGACAAGTGGGCCAAGTTTGTGGCCAGCGAGGAGACTGCAGTCATGCTGGACAAGTTCTTCAAGCAGCCAGAAATGCTGGAGCTGGTGCTGGGGCTGAACACTGCTGGGCAGATCCTGCCCACTACCTCCTTCCCACCTGCCCTAAAGGGCAAGGGAATATACTGTGTGAAGAAAAAGGGGGAGAACATCACCGGGGAGAACTGTCGGACTGGCCTGCTGGTGGGGGACATCAGCCACTCACCCGTGGAGCAGCTCATCACTGTACTGCAGGAGGTAGGTTGCCCATGCAGGTACAGGCTTGGGGCGAGCAGGGCGAGCTGAACTCCCTGGGTTCTGCTGCACTGGGACCCCTGCTCTGGGCTGCTGTAGCCAAATTTCCGAGTGGGCTCCAAAATAAACTAAAATTCACAGAAGAAAAGGCACTTGCCCTGACCTTCCAGTGGCTCCCATCCTATGTTGAATAAGCCCCACAAGGGCAAGAGCTGGTTGAAGGTCACCAACCTTATTTTCTTCTGGCCCCAACAGGATCACTTCCTCCCTGCAATTTTAGAAACTCGTAATAATGCTCACTTACCTCCACCCTGCAGCTGGGAAATGTCTAAATGGATTTCTCTCAAACTTCCCATAAATATGCCTGCTGCCAGTCCAGAGCATCCAAAAGCTACATCAGCTTCTGGAGCCCCCACTATTCTCCCTCACTGCTGGGGGCTTTTGCTTGTGTGCCAGCTCCTCACTCTGTTAGGTACATTCACTGTGCCAGTTCCAGCACTTTCCAGACCATGAGAGCTGGAAACCCAGAGCAAGGGGTCTTCTGGTCACCCTGATGAGATAAATACCACCCAAACCTATCTGTGGCCAGCAGAGCCATGACTGCACTGAGGCTGTGCTTCAATGGGCACTGGGGTGCCCCCTGCCCTGTGTACAGGGGCCATGACCCAGTGCCTGACCCAGCCCTGTCTCACAGATTGTGTCCCCTCTGCTCCTGAGCGAGGATGAGGGAGCGGGCTGGCCCAGGATTGTGATGGAGGATGTCATGCAAAGGACTCGTCAGCTGCAGAACAAGATGTTCTTGATGAATGGGAAGATACAGGGAAAGCCACTGCTCCCACTGCCCGAGCACCTGGTCAGCTGGCATGACTCAGGCGCCGCCCTGGACTGGTGGGTGCTACTGGCACCATTTGGTGCCAGAAAAGCCTGGCAGGGGCCCAGGAGAGCATAAATAGCTCAGGGAGGGATGGGAGCTGGGACATTGGCTCAGTCCCTGCACAGCCCTGGGCACAGTCATCCCCTGCAGCAGACAATGTTGAGGGGTTCAGGCCAGGTATCTGCACTGGCAGAGATGGTCACAAGCAGGTGTAATGGGCTTCCCTAGGGCTGTCTGGGCTTCTCCTGGGGCAGTTCAGGGCTCCCAGGGGGCATAACCCATCTGCCTTTCAGCCTGGCGGGGCCCATAGACGGTGCAGTGCTGCACTCCATCGAGACCGTCCTTGTCGAGTGGTTCCAGCAGGTTGATGAGATCTTTGGCCAGGACCCAGCGCAGCAACTGCTGGAGGGGCTACACCCCCTGCCCAGGGTCGAGTTTGATTTCTGGCAGACTAGGATGACGAAGCTGGAGTACATCAATGAGCAGGTACTGTCTCACCCACAGTGGCCACATGTGCCCGTGCTGAGCCACCCATGATGAGCTGTCCATGCTGATCCTGACGCCTCTTCCCTGCCAGCTGCTCTCACCCCAAGTGACAGTGCTGATCAAGACCCTGGAGAAGGCTGACAGCTGCTACTTGCCATCATTGCAGAACATGTTGAGGGGCGTCACTGGTGGTGAGGTCCCATGACAATGGTGGCTCTCTCCAACAAGGTGTCCTCATCCCAACACAGACTTTCTCCATGTCCTAGGCCTGGAGGAAGCCACTGATGTCAGCCTCCACCTGCAACCTCTGCAGGCGCTGCTGGAGGAGATGGAGCAAGCAGATTACTCCCAGGTAAGTGACATATGGCAAAATAACCAGGAAGAGCCTGGTGGCCTCATCTGTGCAGCAGCAGAGCCCCAGAGGCTTCAGGGGAGACACATCCCCCTGGCTCTGCCACAGACCCCCTGACAAGGCTCTACTCCCGCAGCTGAAGCCCTTCGTGCCCAAGGTGTTCTGCACTGTCTGCCTGCTCCGGGCTCACTGCGTGCACTACCACTCGCCTGCCCACATAGCCCGTATCCTGCAGGAGATCTGCAACTTCTTCATCAGCCTGGTACAGCCCCAGGGCCAGCACTGACCCACCCCGTCCCCTCCAGTTGCCTCTCTGGGGCAGACATGGAGAGTCCAGTCATGGTGATGCAGAGACACCCTAGACACGGGAACAGCAGAGCCACTCATAGGGCTGGGGAGAGTCTGGGGCAGGCATGGGCTGAAGGCAACCACCAGCAAGTCTGTGGGGGTGAAAGGGGCAGGAGGAGCCTCCACATCCTCCTGACAACGGCCTCTGTCTGTGTCTGTCCCAGACAAATAAATTCCTGAACCCGGAGGACATGCTGAAGGGGCTGCAAGGAGAACCCCAGGAGACCTTGCAGGGACTCAAATTAGCCATCTCCACCACAGAGAAGTTCTTCCAGTCCTACAGCACTTACTGCTCTGACCTAATGCCCACATTGTTCCCGGTGGGTGCAGGGGTGGTGCAGGAACATCTGACCCCCTGCACACCAGCACCAGACTGACAGCCCCTCTCCCCTCGCAGAGGCAGCCAGAGCTCTGGGTGTTTCCCCCCACACAGATGTTTGGGAGGATGGACACTTTCTTGCACAGGCTTGAGACCATCAAGGTGACAGCACAGCTTTCAGGGCACAGTGCAGCCTCAGCCAGGATCCCCTGCCCTGGGGATCCCGGGGTGGGAGTGGCACAGGGTGAACTCAGCTGCAGCCTGGGGTGGGCTGGAGCCGCTGGCACAGTGGGACGTCCCTGGGACTTGGGTGGCACCGTTCCCAGCACAGTGTCCCCCCGAGCCCTGGGCCCCCACAGCTGGATGGGCACAGCCCAGCCAGGCCGGGGAGCATTGCTGTGGGGATGCTCCTCAGGACTGCTGAGCTGGCAGGATGAAGCCCTGTGCTGGTGCTGCAGCTCCTGCACCTGCAGCCTGGGACAGGGGAAGCCACGTAAAAGGGCGTTTCTGCTCGCCAGGAGCTGTTCCAGGCAGCCATCGACTTCCAGAGGCTGGAGAAGATGGTGCTGGGAGGGGTGCGAGGAAACTTCCTTGGGAGCTGGGTGTTGCGGATCTCCGAGGAGATCTGTGAAGCCACCAAAGCTTTTGCCGAATGCAAATATGATCCTTTGGATACCGATGAAGAGGTGAGCAGATGCTAGAGTAGAAATGTAATGGATGCTGGAATAGAGGTGTTAACATTGGCTAAGTGAAAAGAAAAAACTCTTGGGAGAAGATGCTGCAGAGGGACACGTGGGACTGGCCCCAGCAGCACAGGGCTGGGTCTGGAGCAGGTCATGGGGCTCTGGATCCTCTGGGTTCAGCAAATCCTTCCTGAAGGATTTGGGAAGGAGGCATAGGAGCTGTGCCACTTTAAACCATTTTGCTCTCAATGGCAGCAATGGAACAAAGACTTTGCAGAGTTCCAGAAGAAGGTTGAGGATGCAAACAAGCAGCTGGCTGCCATCTTCTGCCAGGGCTTTGATGACTGTAACCGCCTGACAGCTGCTGTGAAGGTACCTGTGCCCAGCTCAGCAGCCTGGCCGCAGCTCCCATGAGAACTGGGGGTCTGCCCATCCTGAGACTGCTCCAGGGCGCAGGAACCAGTGCCTGCCTCTCTCTCCTGCAGCTGGTGCACATGTTTGCCTCTGTGCTGGAGCAACCCCTGATCAAGGCTGAGGCTTCCCCCTGCTACTTGGCCATGCTGGGAATGTTCGAGGCCGAGCTGGAGAGTGTGAAGATGCTGTATGACACCCGGTTTGTGTCCCCACCGCCACCCGGGGGGGCCCCAGCCATCCACAAGAACATGCCACCCGTGGCCGGGCAGCTGAAGTGGTCTCTGGAGCTGCAGCAGCGGCTGGAGGGGCCACACAAGGACTTGTTGGCCATCAACCACCCGTAGGTGCAGGTCCCCTGTCATCCCATGGGGACACAGGGCAGCCGTGGGGCAGGATCTGGCCTGGAGCGGGTCCCCTCCCATGTCCTGCTGCAGCAGCTTTATTGTGGCTCTGACAGGGCCCTGGCGAGTGCTGAGGCTGAGCTGGTGTACAAGAAGTACGAGGAAATGATGGGGCTGCTGCAGTCTCAGAACAAGAGGATCTTTGAGGAGTGGGCAAGCGGACCTGGCAAGGACTGTCACTTCAGCCTGGAGCAGCCCCTGCTCCAGAGGGACCCTGAGTCTGGCCTCCTCAGAGTGAATTTCAGCAAAAAGGTGGGTGCTGGCATGGGCAACACCAGCAGCCCCTTGCCTCGGGGCTGCCTGAGCTGAGGGGGTGCTGCTAACCAACCCCTTCTGCCTGTGGTGTCTCGCAGCTCTCTGCTGTCCTGCGGGAGGTGAAGTACCTGAAGATCCAGCAGCAGCAGGACATCCCAAGCAATGCTGAGAGCCTCTTTGCCCAAAACGAGACTTTTCAAAAGATAGGGGACAACTTGGAGCTCATCGTGGGCTGGTACAATGAGGCAGGTTCTGAAGGGGAGACAACCCAGCTGCTTTTCCAGGCTGAAATGGACAGGGGGGGTTGGGTACCACAGGCACATCACCTCAGGTCCCTGCCCCTCCTGAGGCTAAGCCAAGCCATGGCTGCTGCTGTTCACCTCTGTTCCCCAACACGGTTTTGGTGGGGTGGGGACCTTGTTCCCTGGTGCTCAGTGAGGACACATTGGCTCAGGGGAAGCAGCACTCACCTGTGTGTGTGTTGGCTCAGGTGAAGCAGCAGCTGATGCCAGTGGAGCGGCCGCTGCTGGAAAGCGAGCTGGAGGCCCTGGACACCAGTCTGGCCTCTGCTGAGCAGACTCTGTTCTGGAACCATGAAGGTATGAACCCCCACCCAGGGCTGGGGATCCTCCTTGTGCATGTTGGGGGTCCCTGGTCCCCAGCACAAACCAACCTCCCACTGCCCTGGGGATGTCTCCACAATGTGCTCATGTGCCCATTTTCCTCCCAGGTGTCATGGAATACATCCAGGAGATGAGGAAGACCCTGCATGACCTGCAGCAACGGGTCCAGAGAGCGAAGCTGAACCTAAAGGACATCACCCAGCTGATGGAGGTAATATTTGCTGGCACGTCAAGCATCTTTCTGAGACACATCTAGCCAAGATTGTCCTTTCCCTGGCTCAGCAGAGCAGCTCTGTTCACTCTCCCTGCAGCACTGTTCAGCCACTCCCTTGCTTGGAAGAAAGGACAACAAGGAAACTGCACTTCTGGACCTTGACGGGAAAGAAAATGCCTTAGCTCAGCGCCGTGCTCTCATCGAGAGTACAGGCGAGAAGATCCAGAGGATGGTGAAGGTGAGACATGGCCCCGGAGCATTGGATGGCTCACAGGGACATGAGGAAGGACTTGAAGCAATGTCAGGAGCTGGTGCTTTTGCTGGGTGTTCACTGACAAACACTGGCTGGTTTTCTTGTGGCAGGAGAACGCAGATCTGCTTAAGGCTGACTTGTCCTCGCAGATATGGCTGGACTATGTGAAATACATGGACAAAATCGTGCTGGATGGGCTCTGCACACTTGTTCACAAATCCCTGCAGCTGCTGCTCACCAACATGGCCCCTGACGTAGGTCCCAGTGTCCTGGCAGTGGGTGTCCCTGTGCTGGGCTCAGGATGTCCCATCACTCCCCGTCACTTTGGTCAGTGGCCAAACGTGACTGTCCCTGCAGCTGCAGGGCTGTGGGACGTGGAGCCCCACAGCAGGCACTGCCCTGTTTCAGGCCCAGGTGTCGCCGCTGTTCGAGGTGCAGATGGAGCTGTCCGAGGACCGGGTGCAGTACCAGCCCTCCCTGGAGGCGGGGAGTGGTGACAGCTTCTTGGTGCTGGTGGAGGGGCTGCTCGGGGAGATGGAGGGGGTGGCATCCTCCATGCCCCGGCTGCTGGAGGGCGCAGTCAGTTACAAGGTGAGTTCCTCACAGGCAGCAGCTCCCAGCCCACTCCCAGCAGGAGTGGGTGAGGGTGGCCGGTGTCCCCAACTGGTCCCTGAGCTCTGCCTGTCCCTTCAGAGTGAGCTGGAGGAGCAGGAGGATCTCCTGAGGATGCAGGAGAAGCTGATGTCACTGGTGGTCAGCACCATGGCGGAAGGTGAAGAATTCAGTGCCAGCTTTGAGGAGCACTCCAACCTGTGGCAAGAGAGCCCCGAGGAGTTCCTGCATCGCTTCCTCATCTTGGGCAGTGCCCAAGGAGAGGAGGAGGCAGAGCCACTGCCAGGGAAGCCCTTGGCACCTGGGATACCACCCTTGAAGCTCTTTCAAGAGGAGGTGTGGCATGTGTGCCTTGAGATGTGCTGGGTGCTTGGGCTGCCCCAGAGGACACTGGGTGCCCAGGGAGGTGCCAGCCACAGACTATGACCCATTCTTGTCCCCAGATCGATGCTCTTGAGGCACTGCATGAAGAGCTGTCGGAGTTTGAGGAAACCAAGGTGTTTGGGGGGTGGCTGCAGAGCGACTGCCGCCCCTTCAAGAAGGCGGTGCTGGCTGCCATCAAGGGCCAGAGCCTGGTGCTCCGGAAGTTCCTCGCCAACTACGTCACCAGCAGGTACAGCCTGGTCAGCCCTGCTGTGGGGACAGGGTGCTCCCAGGGACTGAAGCCCAGACAGGCTGTGCCACAGGCACCACTGTGTGCCAGGGCAGGGCTTACCCAGGGAGACAGCCCTGAAAGTGCAGGTTCCAGCAAGGTTCCAGCCACCTTCAGGCATGGATTTCTGGAGGGTCATGCCCGCCCTGCAGAGTGAGCCCCAAGCCCCAGGGACACCTGGTGAGCACCATTTTCCTCTCAGTCTCCAGGAGCTGCAGGATTTCATCAAAGAGTCCACTGCTGGCTTGAGTAAACCTCTGGAGGAGGGAGACTATGAGGGACTGGTGGCGGTGATGGGGCACCTGGCGAAGGCCAAGGAGAGGCAGGAGGCGACTGATGTCATGTTTGAGCCCTTGAAGGAGACAGTGGCGCTGCTGAAGACTTATGGGGACAAGATGCCAGAGGAGATCCACCTGCAGCTCCAGGTATTCTGCTTAGGGTATGAGGGGCTGGGCAGGGCCTTACTGGGGCCAGGCTGGCGACCCCACATGGTGTCCACTGCAGAAACTGCCCGAGGACTGGGAGAACAACAAGAGGCTGTGCCTGCGAGTGGCGGATAACGCGGCGCCCCTGCAAGCGGCCGAGGCTGCGCTCATCCGCGAGAGGTGCCAGGACTTCGAGGTGCCTGCCGGGGGCTACAGGCAGGGGGCAGCACTCGGGGGGGCTCTGCTGCTCTTCCCAAGTGCCGGATCCTGGCTGCCCTCATGAGCCCCGTCCTCCCACACAGGTGGAGCAGCTCGCCTTCCGGGAGAGCTTCCAGGCAACAGCCCCTTTATCATACACAGATCCAGAGCCCTACAAGTCACTGGACATGGTAAGGAAGGGGAGGACACTGCTGTGCCCCCTGGCACTGCCTGGCCACCCCTAACACTGGGTGCTGGGGAGGGGCAACCACTCCAAGTCTTGATCCAGCTCCCAGGCTGACAGGAAGGGTCTGGCCCTGCAGCAGGGACAGAGCCCCTGCCCCTGCTGGAATAGAGACGCGTTCCTTGCACACAGTCCCTGGCTGACACCTCTTCCTTTCCTCCATCCAGCAACAAAAGAGCATCATGGCCTTGGAGAAGGAAATGGCAGCCCTGGCTGCCTCAGCTGCGCTGTTTGAGGTGTTGGTCCCAGAGTACAAACCACTGAAAATGTGTCGCAAGGAGCTGAGCCTACTGAAGGACCTCTGGGACATGATCAACCTGGTATGTGCTGTGGTCTGGGAGCCAGGGCACAGTGCCCAACACTGCTCCCCAGGCAAGGGCTGGACAGCAGGCTGCTCTTGGCTGGCACGGGCATCTGGTGCCAGTACCTAGCATGGGCACCTGGTGCAAGCTGGGCATTGCCAGCCAGAGATGCAAAGCTGTTGCAGCTTCTCAGAGAGCTCATTGCCATCAGAGGGAGGATGAGACATGGGGCAGGTTGTTACATTTGAGGCAGGTCTGCATGGCATGTGCATGAGTGGGGGGGCCCAGTGGGCACAAAGGGCATGTGGGCACTGGGTATGCTGCTCCTCTCCCCAGGCAGGAATGCTTCTGCTAATCACGTTTTGAAAATGTATCCTGGGTCCAGGTGAACTTGACCATCGACGGCTGGAAGACAACGAAGTGGGCAGAGCTTAACGTTGAAGATATGGATATTGAGTGCAAGAAATTTGCTAAAGACATCCGGAGTTTGGATAAGGAGGTGAAGAGCTGGGACGCGTTCACAGGGCTGGACAGCAGCATGAAGAACATGATGACGTCCCTGCGCGCCGTGAGCGAGCTGCAGAACCCAGCCATCAGGGAGCGGCACTGGAAGGAGCTTGTGCAGACAACCAAGGTGCTCCCGAGTCCTCCTGCCCATGGGTGCCCTTAGGTTTAAACCTGGCCACATGCAAATATTCGTGTAGGGTCTCTAAATGTGGGTGTTAATGAGATGCTGGACTGCCTCTCTGTGCAGGGGAGTCAGTGGCCCAACCATGCTGGTTCTGCCCCAGGTGGAATTCACCATGTCTGAGAAGACCACCCTCGCAGACCTGCTGCAGCTGAACCTACACAAGTTCGAGGAGGAGGTTCGCGGCATTGTGGACAAAGCATCAAAGGAGGCTGGGATGGAGAAGGTAAATGGGGCTCAGCTCCTCCCCTGCTTCGCTGAGACCCCTGTGCCAATGTGACTCTGTGGCTGTCAAGGGTTTGTGTTCCGGTTCCTGGGGCTGGAGTTCACAGGGAGCACACAGAGCTTGTGGAGCCCGTGCCTGGAGCAGGCACCCCTCTGTCCTCCTGCTCCCCACCTGGGTTGGGCCCAGCACCATGGCATCCAGCTCATCCTCGTGCCCCAACTGCAGGTGCTGAATGCCCTGGACAAGACTTGGGAAACAATGGAATTTGAGTATGAGCCCCACAGCAGGACCCAGCTCCCACTGCTCAAGATGGATGAGGAGCTCATTGAGACGCTGGAGGATAACCAAATGCAGCTGCAGAACGTGCTGGCCTCCAAGTACCGAGCCTTCTTCCTTCAGAGGGCACAGGAATGGCAGCAGAAGCTGTCAACCAGTGACTCTGTTATCAACACCTGGTTTGAGGTACAGAGGAAGTGGAGTCACCTGGAAACAATCTTCATTGCATCTGAAGACACACGCAGTCAACTGCCAGAGTCATCAAAGCAATTTGACACCATTGACCAGGATTTTCGAGTGCGGAGCCCATTCCCCCTCTCCCTTTCCCTGCAGCTCTCTGCCACTTTGGGTTGGCTGAAGTGTTTTTCCTCTTCAGGAACTAATGGCTGATGCAGTACAAACTCCCAACGTGATTGAATGCACCAACAAGCCTGGGCTGTACACCCGACTGGAAGCGCTGCAGGACAGGTAAGGATCAAGTCATCCTGGTGAAGTGTTTGGGAAGCCAAAGGAAGAGGGTGATTCCCACAAAGCATCAGCAAGACAAGGACTGAGCAAAGAGTAAAACTGATATATGGGAGTTAATGGCAGGTTTTCTGTTTTCTGCTAGGCTGGCGATCTGTGAGAAGGCCTTGGCTGAATACCTTGAGACCAAAAGACTGGCTTTTCCCCGGTTCTATTTTGTTTCCTCTGCGGACCTACTGGATATTTTATCGAAGGGGACCGAACCCCTTGAGGTATAGGCTGTGTGTGAGCATGGGGGTGAGTCCTGTGCCATTTCCCTGCACTTGTTTGAGCAGTTTCAGAACATTTTTCACTCTTATGGGCAGAACCATGCCTGATCCCCTTCCTGGGGGTGCAGTGCCCAGGGAGCACCCAGGGGTAGATGCAATTGCTGATCACACCTCTACATGTGACCGGGGTCCTGACAGTAGCTGTGCCTCTGCTCTCAGGTGTCCCGGCACTTGACGAAGCTGTTTGACAGTTTGGCCAAGCTGGAGTTCCTGCTGGGATCTGACAAAAAGCCTGTGAAGATGGCCCGTGGGATGTTCAGCCGGGACGGGGAGTACGTGCCCTTCGATGCAGACTGTGACCTGTCTGGCCAGGTCAGCTGAGCTTCATGGAGACTCTGCAGGATGAGGCAGGGGGCAGGTTGAGGATGGGGATGAACCTTTTGCTGGTTGTACTCTAACAGCCTGGCAGGAGCATAAAAATGCAATTACAAGGATTTTTGGCCAAAAACCCCAGAAATGGCACCTGCATTGTAGGTACAGAGCAGCACAGTCATGTGAATCTGCTCAGCCTCACAGTCCCTCGAGGGCTGCAGAGTGGTTACACCTTGGCTGTGTGTCATCACATCCCGTGGGCTGTGCCCTGCGGGACCAGCCCCAGACCCTCTCCTGTTGCGTACTGCAATGTGCAGGCAGAGGTTTGTGCAGCCTGGGTGGGCTGGGAGCCACTGAGCTCTGCTGGATGTGACCTTGCAGGTGGAGGTGTGGCTGAACCGGCTGCTGGAGCGCATGCGCTCGACGCTACGGAGCCTCATCCCCCAGGCCCTGGGCACCTACGAGGATAAACCACGGGAGGAGTGGGTGTTTGACTACCCGGCACAGGTGGGTGCTGCTGCACGGGGCCACACTGGGCCGGCTCTGAGAGGGACAGGAGGAGGAGCCAGAGAGCTCCGGCAGGCACAGGAGCTCACCCTGAGCCACAGCAGGTTCCTCTTTATGGCTGTGATGTCCCCATGGTTTGCTGCAGGTCGCTCTCACGTGCACCCAGATTGCCTGGACCACAGAAGTTGGTGCTGCCTTTGAGAGTCTGGAGAAAGGTTACGAGAACGCCCTGAAGGATTATAACAAAAAACAGGTTGGCATCATCCACATCTGACCTGGAGCCAGCCCGAGCCTCTCTGCCAGGTCATCGAGAGGTGGACAAATGAGGGCATCATCTCTATGTCCATTATTTCTGTCCTTCCCCAGATTGCTCGGCTGAATGCCCTGATTTCCCTGCTCCTTGGTAACCTGAGTGCTGGAGACAGAATGAAGATCATGACAATCTGTACTATTGATGTCCATGCAAGGGACGTTGTGGCCAAAATGATCCAAACAAAGGTATTTGGTACCAGAGGGATTTTTTGCTGCAGCATCTCTCAGAACTTTGGAGCACAGATTTCCTGTCATTCTATTACTTTTGTGCCAGACACCTCTGTGGGCAGGTGTGGGCTGGCCTGGGCCATGAGGAGGGATGGTCCTCCCCTGCCCCACATCCCCGGGACCCCTTTGCACGCTGTCCCTTGTGCTGGGAGGTGACAAACGGTTCCAAGGCAGGGGTGTGTTGCTGTCCCAGTGGGCCAGGGTGGGCAGTGCCTCTGCCCACCTGCCCTCCACAGCCAGCTGCTCTGCAGGTGGAGACCTCCCAGGCGTTTGCCTGGCAGTCCCAGCTCCGGCACCGCTGGGATGACGGGGAGAGGCACTGCTTCGCCAACATCTGCGACGCTCAGCTCCTGTACGCCTACGAGTACCTGGGGAACACCCCCCGGCTGGTCATCACCCCCCTGACAGACAGGTTGGGGACCCCCACACCTCCCACTGTCCCTGGCACCGTGGCAGTGCCACGCCACGGGCTCTGCTCAGCCCCAGTGTCCTCCTTCCACAGGTGCTACATCACCCTGACTCAGTCCCTTCACCTGTACATGGGGGGAGCCCCCGCTGGCCCTGCAGGCACCGGGAAGACAGAGACCACCAAGGACCTGGGCCGGGCTGTGGGCATGATGGTCTATGTGTTCAACTGCTCCGAGCAGATGGACTACAAGGTAGGGCACGGGACAACAGCGTGGTGGCTCCAAGGTGGGAACCGCGGGGTGTGCAAGACCAAGGGGACCCTAGTTTTGGATCTATGAGAGCCCAGGGGAGCCTTGGCAGTGGGGCTTTATCACCGTGGGGAATTTCTCTAGGGAAGAGCACAATCTGTAAGGCATGAGCAGGTCTTAGCACTGGAGTTTTGTCACCCAATCCCCCACTGCAGCTGCCGTGAGGGATCGCAGTGCCTGATCCCTGTCCCACTGCTCTGTTTCTCTCCAGTCCTGTGGGAACATCTACAAAGGACTTGCCCAGACAGGTGCCTGGGGCTGCTTCGACGAGTTCAATCGCATTTTGGTGGAGGTCCTGTCTGTCATTGCGGTGCAGGTGCGTGCTGTCCCCACAACCCAGTGGCACTGGGTGCCAAAGAGACTTCCCTGTTCATGTCCTGGATGCTGCCCCAGTTAAACCTAACTGGCACAACGGTTTGCCACTTTTCTCTCCTGCTGCTGTGGCTTCAGCAAGATCTCAATATTATTCCTGGTGCAGCCAAATACTCAGGCTCACCTTGGGGAGCATTCAGGGCCAGCCAGAGCACTGGTCAGGGAGCTGGGAACTGCCAGCACCAACACCTCTCTCTGCTCTCCTGGCAGGTAAAATGTATTCAAGATGCAATCCGTGCCAAGAAGAAAACATTCAACTTCCTTGGGGAGACCATCTCCCTGGTCCCATCGGTTGGTCTGTTCATCACCATGAACCCAGGGTATGCCGGGCGCACGGAGCTGCCTGAGAATCTGAAAGCTCTCTTCAGGTGGGTCGGTGTCACTGCAGCACTTTCCTCTGTGCTGGCACCCACGTGCCACATCCATAGTGTGACCTGAGCCAGGGGTGTTTGCATGCACTGGTGGCCCTGGTGTGAGGGAGCCCTTGGCACCATTGCACACTGTCACTGTGTCACTGTGTGAGTGTCACTCCCCAGACTGGCTGGGTGGGGTGAGCTGCACTGCCCTGCAAGGGGGGTTGCCACGCTCAACTAAAAATCCAGTTGAGAGTTGACAAAAAGGTGGTGAAGCACTGGAAGAGGAGGCACAGAGATGCTGTGGGATCCCGTCCTTGATGGAATTCAGTCTGTGACTCCAGAAGGGCTGGTGTTCCCCAGTCTGGTGGAACATGAGCCCCACTTGGAGAGAGTCTGGGCAGGAGACCCCAGCAAGTGTAGCTGCAGCAACTGTTTGTTGCACTGGAAATTTGGGGGCAAACCTTGGGAGCTGTGGGAGGGTAAGGACGCTGTCAGGGGCCCTGACAACTGCAGCTGCTCCTCTCTAGACCCTGCGCTATGGTGGTCCCTGATTTTGAACTGATCTGCGAAATCATGCTCGTGGCAGAAGGGTTTCTGGATGCCAGGCTCCTGGCAAGAAAGTTCATCACTCTCTACACGCTCTGCAAAGAGCTGCTGTCGAAACAGGTAATTAACAATATTACACAGGCCTGTCTGTGAGAGGAAAGACTCCATTTATTCACCAAACCTCACACACTGTAGTGAGATTGCTTGTGGTGACACACGGACTGACGGTTCTGCACAGCTCAGGTCTATGGCTGGACAAGACCCACTTCTACCTGGTGCATCATTTGGCACCTTTCTGCCTTAAGGAAGGAATCAAGAAGCCCAAAAGTAGAATAGCATGGAATTAGGATTGGAATTAGAATTAGAATTGGGCCAATTAAGGTGAGAGCATTCAGATATTATTCATCTCAAGAGAAGTGATTTACACAATAAACGTGTCTCCAAGAAGGAAGTCAGATTCCCAGTTCCAAATCACCCCCATGACTGACAGAGGCTTTTATGTAAATAAGCGCAGTTCAGGTCCAGCCCAGTGAGTGCCATGTGGATGACCTGGTTGGGGGCTGATGCACAGGGTGCTCCTCTGCAGTGCTGTTTGAAGCAGCTCTCCCTCATCAAAGTGAAATGGTGATTCTCTGCTTCCTTCCTGTCACAGGACCACTACGACTGGGGGCTGCGGGCCATCAAGTCTGTGCTGGTGGTGGCAGGCTCCTTGAAGAGAGGGGACCCTGGCTCTGCAGAGGACCAGGTTCTGATGAGAGCCTTACGAGACTTCAACATCCCCAAGATCGTGACAGATGACTTGCCTGTGTTCTTGGGGCTGATTGGAGACCTGTTTCCAGCACTGGACGTTCCCAGGAAGAGGGACCTCAACTTTGAGAAGGTGCAAGCCCAAGCACGGCACCACTGCCAGAGATGTCCCAGTCCTGGCAGGATCCAGAGGCTGACGGTCTCTTCAGCGCTTCTGGGGGTGGCCAGCTCATCTCCAGGATCTTCCCAAGGCTGCTGGTGGTCAGTGCCTGCTCTCCCTCCCAGGTCATCCATGAGTCCGTGCTGGAGCTGAAGCTGCAGGCAGAGGAGAATTTCGTGCTGAAGGTGGTTCAGCTGGAGGAACTGCTACAAGTGCGACACTCCGTCTTCGTTGTCGGCAACGCCGGCTGCGGCAAGTCCCAGGTAGCAGCCAAACCATCCTGAGGACATGGGGCCCCTCTGGCCTCAGCAATGCATATCCCATATCCCATATCCCATGGCCCCCCACAGCTTCTTAGTGAGGGCCATGCAGATCCCAGTTTGGGCAGAGGACAGCAGTGCAGCCATGGCCATGCCAGGCCCTCAGGCACGGTGTGTGCCAGACTGAGCCCATGCAGCTGAGCAGGTTTGGGATGCACAGCTCAGGGGCTGCCCAAGACAGCCACAAGCAGAGCAGAGACAAAGCCAGAGAGCAGACAGGGGCACGCTGTCACAACTGATCCTGGGTGTGCTGCAGTGCTGGCAGGATGACAGGACAGGGTTGGCTGGCAGGGCCTGGGCTTCCACAGTGCCCTGTCTAGGAGCTGGCTCTGCAGAGGGAGGTCAGGTGCTTTCCCAGAAGTAGTCCAGGTGGGAGCAGGGCTCTGTGCTCCCCCTCTGCAGGCAGGGGCTGCCAAAGGCTGCAGTTGCCCTGGGAGGATCAGCACCCCTGGTTGCACTGTCCTCTCTCCACAGGTGCTGAAGTCGCTCAACAAGACATACAAAAACCTGAAGAGGAGGCCAGTCACTGTGGACCTCGACCCCAAGGCTGTGACATGCGACGAGCTGTTTGGGATCATTCACCCAGCCACACGGGAATGGAAGGATGGTGAGACACCAATGCTGTGAGCTGAGTTTATGGGATGTGAGATGAAATGGAGAGACTTTTCCTTGGGACTCTTTCCTGGAGTGGGAGGGAGAAGGAGTATGTTCCATGGGAGTACCAATCCCACGTGTCCTCCAGCAAATGGCTGTGTGTGAAGAGGAACAACCCGAGTCTCTCTGTGGGGCAGGTCTGTTCTCCACAGCAATGCGTGACCTGGCCAACATCACACATGATGGGCCCAAATGGATCATCCTTGATGGAGACATTGATCCAATGTGGATTGAGTCCCTGAACACAGTCATGGATGACAATAAGGTTGGTGCCATCACACCCCAGGGACTTTGTTCACTTGTTATCTCGGGGGACCAACTCCAGACATCCCCCACAATGAGCCACTTCCCCCAGGTTCTCACCTTGGCCAGCAACGAGCGTATCCCCCTCACTCCCACCATGCGGCTCATCTTCGAGATCAGCCACCTGCGGACGGCCACGCCGGCCACCGTGTCCCGGGCTGGGATCCTCTACATCAACCCCACAGACCTGGGCTGGAGCCCGTGAGCCAGGCGGGGAGAGGGATGGGATGGGATGGGATGGGATGGGATGGGATGGGATGGGACGGGATGGGACGGGACGGGACGGGACGGGATGGGGTGCTCACTGCAGCCCTGCTTGTCTGTCCCACAGCATTGTGACCAGCTGGATCGAGACAAGGACAGTGAAGTCTGAGAAGGCCGCTCTGACGATTCTCTTTGACAAGTACCTGCCACAATGCCTGGAGAAGCTCAGGTCTGAGTTCAAGACAATCACCCCTGTTCCTGAGGTCACAGCCATACAGACAGTTCTGTCCCTGCTGGAATGTTTCCTGACACCGCAGAATGTCCCACCAGACTCACCCCGGGAGCAATACGAGCTCTTCTTTGTCTTTGCCTGTATCTGGGCCTTTGGTGGGGCCTTGTACCAGGACCAGGTACATCCATGGGACTGCCAGGCACCTGCCACCCCTCTCTGCAGCCTGTCATGTGTCTGAGGTCTGACTGTCTCTGTTTTGTCCTCCAGCTAGTGGATCACCGCCAGCAGTTCAGCAAGTGGTGGCTGACAGAATTTAAAACCATCAAGTTTCCTAATCAGGGGACGATTTTTGACTATTACATTCATCCTGAAAAGAAGACATTCAATCCCTGGGATGAAAAAGTGCCAGAGTTTGAGCTTGACCCCGACATCCCCTTACAGGTATTTCCCAAAGTGCTGTGTTTATATGATTGGTTTGACTATACTCCACAGTCTTCCCCTCACCAACACATGGAGCATCGTCAGGATTTGGAGTGGTAGCACCCATCAAACCCAGTGGCTTCCTATGGTTCCCTTTACCCCACAGAAGCTTCAAGCATAGGCTGCGAGTTCCACATCTCCTTTACCTTCAGATTAACCTGCAGCTTCAGAGAGTTTCACAAAGTAGCCATGACTATTGCCTGAGTGCAAAATGTCCTTTAGCACTCGATTTGTATTTCCTACAGAGGCATCTTGGGGGGTTATCTAAGCTGTCAGGGAAAAGGACGAGGAGCTGTGTCTGTGTGGCAGTTTCAGGAACTGTTCATGTTGTTCTGTGTAACAGCTTGGTTTTGGTTGGAAAGTCTTTAGAGTAACATGTTGCTTTAGAGAGGGACCAGGTTTGCATGCAGAGAGCACCGTCTGTTGGAGCTGCCAGGAGTGCTGTGCAGGGCTCTGGCACACTGCCTGCTGCCCCAACAGAGGATCCTGCCTCTGCTAGTGCCAGGGCAGTGCAGGGACTGACAGTGCCTCTCCCCAGGCTGCCATGGTGCACACCACAGAGACCATTCGCCTCCGCTACTTCATGGACCTGCTGATGGAGAAGCAGCGGCCAGTGATGCTGGTGGGAAATGCAGGGACGGGAAAGTCTGTCCTGATGGGGGACAAGCTGGAAGCACTCAGCACAGACGAGTATTTGGTGCAGTCTGTGCCCCTCAACTTCTACACAACCTCGGCCATGCTGCAGGGTAAGGGTGGCAGAGCCAGCAGCTGGCCCTGCACCGGGCTGTGCCACACAGTCCTGCAGTGCTGACTCCCCACCCACCTACTCCTCTCACTGCAGCTGTCCTTGAGAAACCCCTGGAGAAGAAATCGGGGAGAATTTTTGGCCCACCTGGCACCAGAAGGCTGATCTACTTCATCGATGACATGAACATGCCAGAAGTGGACAAGTATGGCACTGTGGCACCGCACACGCTCATTCGGCAGCACATGGACCACGGGCACTGGTGGGTGCTGGAGGGGCACAGCATGAGGGGGGAACCTGTCCCCATCCCTGGGAGAAGTGTCACAGTGCTGGTCCTGCACAGGTACGACAGGAACAAGCTGACCCTGAAGGACATTCGCAATTGCCAGTACGTGGCCTGCATGAACCCGACCGCGGGGTCCTTCACCATCGACTCACGGCTGCAGGTGAGCAGGACCTGGGGCAGGGCTCTGCCTGGCACTGTCATTCTCCAGGCACCAAAGCCCAGAGGGTGGAACGAGGCAGGGGACCCTGCAGTGCCAGTTGGCTGCATCAGCCCCCTGTGGGGAAAAGTGCCCATGTCATTTCTGCCCCTTCCTGCAGCGCCACTTCTGTGTGCTGGCCGTGTGCTTTCCCAGCCGGGAGGCCCTGCACACCGTGTACGGCACCATCCTGCAGCAGCACCTGGCCCAGCAGAACATGCCAGTAGCTCTCCAGAAGATGCAGCCCAAGCTGGTGGCAGCAGCGCTGGGTGAGCCTTTGCCACACTGGGGTGGGATAAGCCCCTGGGAATGCACTGTTGGGGAGCCAGGCACAGGGTTCTCTGGGGACCTGGACCCTGCTCACCACCCTGTCCTGCCAAACAGCTCTGCACCAGAAGGTTGCCTCCAACTATCTGCCAACAGCCATCAAGTTCCACTACATCTTCAACCTGCGGGACCTCTCCAACATATTCCAGGTAGTGGGAGAGCTGTTTCTTCTTAAATATCCTTATTTGTCCCTTTCCTCATCCCACATCCTTGCAGCATACCATGTCCCTGAAAAGGGCCTTAAGCCTCTTCCCAGAGCAAACCTTTGCAATCAGCTAGAGCAGCACTAAAATTAACCTAAGGGCTGTGGGATTTGTTTGTCAGGGGCTGCTCTTCTCCACCCCTGAGTGCCTGAAAACCCCTGTGGACTTGGTGCGTCTCTGGCTCCACGAAGCAGAGAGGGTGTATGGAGACAAGCTTGTTGATGAAGAGGATCAGTACAGCTTCAAGAAGCTGATGTCAGACATCTGCAAAGCCTCCTTTCAAGTAAGTTGTGCTGAAAAGTAGAGTGCTCTAGCCCAGTGGTGCCCCACAGCTGAGCCCCACGGCTGGAATTGCCTCTCCCAGGAACTCAATGAAGATTTGATGTTCGCCAAGCCCAACCTTTACTGCCACTTTGCCCAGGGCATGGATGAGACCAAGTACATGCCAGTGACAAGCTGGGCAGCTCTGAGCAACCTGCTCAGGGAAGCCCTGGAAAGCTACAATGAGGTGAATGCAGCGATGAATCTGGTGAGTGCCTGTGGCAGGCGCCTCCACCCTGAAAAGATGGGACTGTGGCATTGCAATGCTTGGTTGGGTTGGTGCATTATGGAGCACTCACTGCTCTTTCTGCCCTAATCCAGAGCACCAAATCTTCCCCTCCTGTTTTCTTCAGGTGCTCTTTGAAGACGCAGTGTCTCACATCTGCAGAATTAGCCGGATCTTGGAGTCTCCTCGGGGCAACGCACTACTGGTGGGGGTGGGAGGCAGTGGAAAGCAGAGCCTGGCACGGCTGGCAGCTCACATTAGCAACCTGAGCGTGTTCCAGATCACACTGAGGAAGGGCTACGGCATCCCAGACCTGAAGGTAGGAGCACCTTTGGACCCCAGCTCAGTGCCACCTGCTTGGGGATGGGTCCTGCACCTGCAGTGACTGTGCCTGGGTGGGCTCACGAGGCTCTGCTCTCCTTGTGACACGGTATTTGCACATGAGGATCTGCAGGTGACACCCATGAGTCCTGCCCAATGGGGCCACAGTGCTTCCCCAGCTAGGCGTGGGCAGGAGCTGCTGGTGACAGCAGGGGCAGTGGTGTGGGCAGCCCAGGTGCTGCACCTGCACCTGGGCAGAGCACCTCGCACCAGCTCCTTCCCAAAGGCTCCTTCCCAAAAGCTCCTTCCAGCTCTCTGGCAGACAAACGGGTCACTTTGGAGAATACCTCATGGGGGTTGAACTGGAAGGTGACAGTTTCTCTCTGTCCCAGCTGGACCTTGCTGCCCAGTACATCAAAGCAGCTGTGAAGAACATCCCCGGTGTGTTCCTGATGACAGACTCCCAGGTGGCTGAAGAATCATTCCTGGTTGTGATCAATGATTTCTTGGCATCTGGGGAAGTGCCAGGCCTCTTTCAGGATACTGACCTGGAAACCATCATTGGGTCCATGAGGCCTCAAGCGAAGGCCCTTGGATTGGAGGATACAAAGGAAAGCTGCTGGAAATTATTTATAGAAAAAGTCAGGCGCCAGTTAAAGGTGGGTGTTTGCTCTCCAGGTTGGTTTGCCTGTGCTCCTGATTTTCCTTATCCAAAACCTCTTTGCAACAGGCCACAGAACACTGAGGTTTCACCCCAGGATGGTATGTTTAGGCAAAAGGTGTTTCCAGAGACTCCCCAGGTGCCCCCAGCCCCAGAGGTGCAAGGCAGAACAGCCCTGTATTGACCTCCCTAGGAGCAGAGGGGGTCAGCAGCTTCCAGGGCTACCCAGCATCATCCCAGGGACACCCACACCAGCACTGTGCTCAGCTGCTGACTGCAGCCACCAAAGGGGGTCCCAGTTCCAGCCCTGGTGAGAAGCACAGGGTGCACAACCAGAGACCAGCTCGTACATACTGGGAGTTAATGGGAAGGCAGCAGATCTCAGGTCTGCAGCAGAATCCTTGCAGTCATGTGGAGCCCCCAGAGACAGTGTCCCTGACAGCAGGGACACCCCACCCAGGCACTGCTGCTCTGCCCCAGGTTGTCCTCTGCTTCTCCCCTGTGGGCTCAACCCTGCGTGTGCGGGCCAGGAGGTTCCCAGCTGTAGTGAACTGCACGGCCATCGACTGGTTCCACGAGTGGCCAGAGGATGCTCTCGTGTCCGTCAGCAGCAGGTTCCTGGAGGAAACACCAGACATCGAGGTGGGCCAGGGTCCTAGGGCACTGGGGACCCCAGGCAGCACTGGTCAGTGAACTGCACCTCTGCTGCTCTCTGTGTTTAGTGTGCCCAGGGATGGGGGTCTGGCTTGACCCTGAGGACTGGGAACAGCAAGCTGGGAATAGGTCTGGGATAAGTTTACAGCTGGTTCCAGCATCAGAGCCTGCAGCCCTGTGCTGTGCTGGTGAGGACAAACCCTCCCTCTCCATTCTGTCCTTAAAACACCCCAACTGTTGCCTGGGGACAGCAGCTCCTCCCCACACAGGGATGTCAGGGACATGGGAACCAACACCAGTGTTTTTACCATGAGCATCTCAGCCCTGTGTTGTGCTGCTGATGAAAAGGGTCACTTTGCTCTGGCCTCTGTGGCTGGACATGGAGCCAGCACTGCAGGAGGGCTCAGTGCAGCCACTGCACACCTGCTGCAGCAGCTCCCTGTCTGTGCTCTCTGTGCAGCCAGAGGTCAAGGCCTCCATCAGCCAGTTCATGTCCTTCGTCCACACAAGCTCAAAGGAGATGTCCAAGACCTACCTGGCTGTGGAGAGACGATACAATTATACCACGCCAAAGACCTTCCTGGAGCAGATAAAGCTCTACCAAAACCTGCTGGAGGATAAAAGGAGCAAACTCTCTGCCAGCATCGAGAGGCTGGAGAAGGGGCTGCTGAAGCTGCAGAGCACGGCATCACAGGTGCCTGCCCATAGCCTCTCTTGTGCATCGTGCCTGTAGTGGGTCTGGCACGGGGGAGAGAGCAAGCACATCCCTGCAGGATGGTCACAGTGTCTGTGAGGCCCCCAAGCCATACCAAGACACTGCTGCTCCACCAGGCAGGACATGGCAGGATCAGCCCTTTTATCTGCTCTGTTTCTTCCCTCATTGAGGTGGATGACCTGAAAGCCATGCTGGCAATCCAGGAGGTAGAGCTGAAGAAGAAGAATGAGGACACAGACAAACTGATCCATGTGGTGGGTGTTGAGACAGAGAAGGTCAGCAAGGAGAAGGCCATTGCTGATGAGGAGGAGCTGAAGGTCGAGGCCATCAACAAGGTGTGGAGTGCTGAGCTGCTGCCCAAGGAGGGACAGGGCAGCGTGAGTTCTGTGGTTACAGCCACTTAGCCCATGCCATGTCCTCCCTCCCCAGATGGTGGCTGAGAAGCAGCGAGCCTGTGCGAGTGACCTGGCAGAAGCAGAGGTGGTGCTCTCTGCTGCCCGCGAGGCCCTCGACACGCTCAACAAGGTGAGTGAGCTCCCCATGGGACGCAGGTGCTCAGCCAGTGCTGGCAGCCCTGGGCTGGGCTGATGCTCAGTGGCCCTGTGGTCCCTCCCCAGTACAACCTGACGGAGCTGAAGTCCTTTGGGGCCCCACCACCAGAGGTAGTGAACGTGATGGCAGCTGTGTTGGTTCTGACGGCTGAAAATGGCAAGATTCCGAAGGACAGGAGCTGGACAGCAGGAAAAGTCAAGATAGGAAAAGCAGACACCTTCCTTGCAAGCTTAAAAAACTATGATGGGGAAAATATCCCTGAGGCCTGTCTCAAGGCATTTGAGTGAGTCCACAGCTGGTTCCTGCCCCTTCACAGCCCCTGCCACCAGCTGCCCAGAGCACAGCAGGGCTCGGGGACAGGAGCGGGATCCAGGTGCTGGCCCTGCTCTCCCACTCTGCCACCCCGAGGTGCCCCGAGCCCCGAGAGGAGCGGGACGGCCGCCGGCAGCTGCGGTGCAATGCCCCAGCAGTGCCTCCTCCCTCTGCAGGCCGTACCGGAACGATCCCGGCTTTGACCCAGAGTTCATCAAGTCCAAGTCAACGGCTGCAGCCGGGCTGTGCTCCTGGTGCCTCAACATGGTCCGATTCTACGAGGTGCACTGCATAGTGAAGCCCAAGAGACAGGCGGTGGCCGAAGCTGACGCTGAGCTGGCAGAGGCACAGCAGAGGCTGAGTCGCATTAAGAACAAAATTGTTGTAAGTGTGTGTGCTCACAGCCCCCAGCCATGAGCCCCTCAGTCACAAAATGAGCAAAAGGACTCCTTGAACCCAGCCTGGCCCAAGCACTCTGCTGGGATGGAGATGCTGCAGGGCTCTGGGACCATGGAGCCTTGATCTAGGCAGGGAATAACTGGGGCCGTTCTCTTCCAAAGGCCCTGAATGAAAATCTGGCGACTCTCACTGCTCAGTTTGAGAAAGCCACAGCAGAGAAGATCAAATGCCAGCAGGAGGCTGATGAAACCAATAAAGTCATCACCTTGGCAAACAGGTACCATGCAAACACTGGCTCTGAAGCATCAAGGCAGGCTGCTGCTCCCTTGCATCCCCTGGTGGCCCTGGCACCAGAGCCATGGGAGCAGCAGAGGCCCCCATACCCTCCCCAGATTAAAAAATTCTGAGATTAATTGGGCCAAACATTCATGAGGGGAGGCAGCCATGGAGATATTTGGTGCCAACGCCTCAGGTCACCATGGCTGAGTCCCCACCCCTCCCTGCCCGAGTCACAGCACCAGCACTACAGCAGCCACCACATCTCTAACTCCACAGGCTCGTTGGAGGGCTGGCATCTGAAAATGTCCGCTGGGCTGAGTCTGTGGAGCAGCTCAGAGAGCAGGGGAAGACGCTGTGCGGGGACGTGCTGCTGGTCTCTGCCTTTGTGTCCTACATCGGATACTTCACCAAGAAGTACAGGGCTGAGCTTCTGGATAACCACTGGATCCCCTTCCTCAACGGGCTGACGGTGAGAGCCCACAGGTTCCATCCCAGAGTGCCTTCCCTCCATCCCAGAGTGCCTTCCCCCATGCCCACCACACTGGGGGCTCCCAGGCGCTGCGGCAGGCACCCAACAGCCCCTCCCTGCAGGTGCCCATCCCCATCACCCCAGACCTGGACCCGCTCAGCCTCCTCACGGACTCTGCCGATGTGGCTGCCTGGAACAACCAGGGGCTGCCCAGCGACCGCACCTCTACCGAGAACGCTGCCATCCTCTGCAGCACCCAGCGGTGGCCGCTGCTCGTGGACGCCCAGCTGCAGGGCAGCAAGTGGATCAAGAACAAATACGGGGAGGACCTGCAGATCGTCCGCCTGGGCCAGCGAAGGTGGGCCAGGGGCTGAGGGGTGGGCACAGGCTCAGGGTGTACCAGCCCCCCTTTCTCTGCCATTGAAGGGTGCAGAGTCAGGGCAATCACGTCCCCCATCAGATTCAGGACGCTCAAGGGCAGCAGCCCTGATGGTGTACCTGACACTTCCAAAAGCTCTGTGGGGGCCAGGACTGGCAGAGCATAACAGGGTCCCAATAGGGCACAGTGGGAAGAAACACTCTGTGAGTCCCCCACAGTGCACAGGCTTGCTATACACACCTCCCCTCTCTGTCCTCAGATACCTGGACATCATTGCCCAGGCGGTGTCTGAAGGACAGACACTGCTGATCGAGGACATCGGGGAGACGATAGAGGCAGTGCTGGACCCGCTGCTGGGCAGGACCGCCAAGGGCAGGTCAGCACACCCCAGTGCTGAGGGCTTCCACCTGCCCCGAGCACCCAAAATGCTGGTAGATGTACCTTCACTGTGGGCAGCTTGGGCAGCTAATCCTTCCTTTGCTTTGGCCACACGCCCCAGAGTTCTCCAGTGTGTCCAGTGGAGGACACCTGTCCTGAATGTGGCCTTTCCAGCTGTTCTGGTCCTTGGCATCCAGTTCACTTAGTGATTCAAGGACATGTTCCCTGGGACAGCTCCCATGTGGTATGATAAGCTGGAAGGGGAACTGCACCCCAGAGGACATGGGGGGCTGTGGCAGGGCAGTCTCCAGCTCCTGTTCCTCCACCCTTGCCTTACCAAGTCTGGTTTGGTACTTCTGCCCTTGCTGTGGCTTTTCCCAACCAAAGAAATTCATCCCAAGTGGCCAGGAACAGCACACAGGCTGAGGGCATCTGTCTGTGATGAGTTACTGTCCAGCGTGTGGGGACTGATTTGTTTAATTAACCGAACAGATACATTAGAATTGGAGATAAAGAAGTGGAGTATAACCAGCAGTTCCGCCTAATCCTGCATACCCGATGTTTCAACCCACACTACAAGCCAGAGGTGCAGGCTCAGTGCACTCTCATCAACTTCTTGGTGACACGGGAGGGCCTGGAGGACCAGCTGCTGGCTGCTGTGGTAGCCCGGGAGCGGCCGGACCTGGAGGCCCTGAAGGTACAGGGGCAAGAGGGGCTGCTCAGAGGGGTGGGAGAGGCCAGGGCACTGCGAAGGTTTGGGGCAGGGAGCCCCCTTCATGTGCCCACTGCTGTTTGTCAAGAGCCAAGGAAGGCCCGAGCAGACCCTGCAACTGCAGTCCCCCATTGCCCCTGCAGCCAGCACTGCCTGGGGACACTCATCACTTCACTCTGAGGGTGGGGGGACCCAGGAGGGGCCCCGTCCACCCTCCCCTCACACCAGCACGCTGGTGGCTGCATGAGTGAGTGACTGGTGCCAGCACTGTTGGGATGTCCTGAGCGACACATCCCTGGGTGCTGCTGTCACAGGCAAGCCTGACCAAGAGCCAGAACGAGTTCAAGATCAAGCTGAAGGAGCTGGAGGACTCACTGCTCGCCCGGCTGTCAGCTGCTGGGGGAGATTTCCTGCGGGACACAGCACTGGTGGAGAACCTGGAGACAACGAAGCGCACAGCCAAGGAAATTGAGGAAAAAGTAAATGTGCTCCCTGGAGCTGGTGCCGCAGGCAGAGGGACAGCTCGACTGGGCACCCAGCAGGAGGGTGGGCACCACTTTGATGTGTGACAGGGTTCTGGTAACACCCACCCCCCTGCATCTCCAGGTAAAAGAAGCTAAAGTCACTGAAGTACAAATAAACGTTGCGAGAGAGAACTACCGGCCAGCAGCAGAGCGAGCATCCCTACTGTACTTCATCCTGAGTGACCTTTGCAAGATCAACCCCATCTACCAGTTCTCTCTCAAGGTGATGGAGAGCAAGGAGGGACAGAGATGTCTGTGGGTGGCACAGAACTGGGGAAGCTCAGACATTCAGTGTCTCAGCTTTCATGCTGCCAACAAGGCCCCTGCAGCCACATGCTGATGCCTGTTGGGATCTTCCTCAGGCCTTCAATGGGGTCTTTGAGAAAGCCATCCAACGTGCGACCCCCAGCGAGGACACCCGGGAAAGGGTGATCAACCTGACAGACCAGATCACCTACTCTGTCTATGTGTACACTGCACAGGGCCTCTTTGAGAGAGACAAACTCATCTTCCTGGCCCAGGTTGCCTTCCAGGTAATCCCTGCAAATGTCTGGGGCTCCTGCTGCACAACAGGCATTTACATGGCTTGTTCTCTTACTCTGGTGCTGTTGAGGATGCTCAGAGCCTCTCCCTCCTCACACTGGGGCCGTGGACATTGGCTGGCTGTGATGCTGCACTCCCACTTTCCAGGTCCTGACCCTCAAGAAAGAAGTGAACCCCGCAGAGCTGGACTTTCTCTTGCGCTTCCCTTCCAAGGCTGGTGTCACGTCCCCCGTGGACTTCCTGCAGCACCAGGGCTGGGGTGCTGTCAAGGTGGGTCTGTGCAGTCACCCCTGTGCCAAGGCAGTGCCAGCACAACCCCAGTGCAGCGGGTCTGGGGTCACCTGCAGGGGGTTCCTGAGGATGAGCAAAGCCCAGGAGTGATTTAGTCCTTCTCTGTGGGACCTGCAGGCACTTTCAGAAATGGAAGAGTTCAGCAGCCTGGAGAGCGACATCGAGAACTCAGCAAAGCGATGGAAAAGGTTTGTGGAGATGGAGGCACCGGAGAATGAGGTGTTCCCCATGGACTGGAAGAACAAGACAGCCCTGCAGAGGCTGTGTGTGCTGCGGTGCCTGCGCCCTGACAGGATGACCTACGCCATCAGGTATCTGGTGCCCAGCACAGGGCTCTCCTGCAAGACCCTCAGAGTGTCACCACTCCAGCTGTAACCAGTAACAGTTCACATCTCACAGGATGGTTCTATTTTTCTGTAGGAAATTTGTGGAAGAGAAGATGGGAAGCAAGTATGTGAAAGCAAGGAGTGTTGATATCTCTGAGGTGTACAAGGACAGCAGCCCCTCTGCGCCCCTGTTCTTCATCCTCTCCCCCGGGGTTGATCCACTGAAGGATTTGGAGGCCCTGGGTGAGGCACTGCCCACCCTGGACAGTCACCAGCCCCGCTGGACATGAGCTGCTGCGGGGCCCCAGCTCAGCACTGGTACTGACAGCAGACATTCCCCTCCCAGGCACCAGGCTGGGCTTCACCATTGACAACGGCAAGATCCACAACGTATCACTGGGGCAAGGCCAGGAGGTTGTAGCAGAGCACGCCATGGAGGTGGCGGCTGCAGAAGGCCACTGGGTCATCCTGCAGGTGGGTGGGGACAGTGGGGTGCATCGCAGGGTGCACAGACCTGACAGCAGGGTCCTGCAGGGTCACCCCACCGGCGATGGCAGTCACACTGCCTGGGCTAGCTGGCTGTACCCGTCGTGTTGTACTGCACCTTCCCCCTGCGGAGCTGCAGTAGCAATCAGGGGCTGGGGCGGGAAGTGAGATTCACAAACGGAGAGAGTTTTCTTTGCAGAACATCCACCTAGTGGCCCGGTGGCTGGACACGCTGGAGAAGCTGGTGGAGCAACACAGTGAAGACAGCCACCCCGAGTACCGACTGTTCATGAGTGCCGAGCCAGCGCCCACCCCCGAGGCGCACATCATCCCGCAGGGGCTGCTGGACAACTCCATCAAGATCACCAGCGAGCCGCCCACGGGCATGCGCGCCAACCTGCATGGGGCCCTCGACCTCTTCTCACAGGTACCCCCTGTGCCCTTCCCCAGCTGCCTCCTCAGGGCGGCTCCGTCAGCAGGTACAGCTCAGCACCTTGGTGGTGTCACCGTGGCCAGGGACACTGCACCTGGAGCTAGCCCTCGCCAGCACATCCTCCTGGAGTGCCCAGAGTCCCCCTCCAGCAGGGGTTTAGGGGTAACCAGAGCTGCCCAAGGGTTTCCAACACAAGGAAGTGCCAGGTCTCGAGTGCCTTTTCTGAGGCTGAACCTGGAGCTGCTGCAGCTTTGCCATGAACAAGCTGCTTTAACTATCAGCAGGACATTGGGGTGTGAACTCTGATTCCCTTATACACAAATGAGTGCAAAAGTAACCAATTAGCAAATCATTAATATACAACTTTTACTTTCTAATGAACACTTCCAGTTCTCTTTTACCTATGAATGTTCTTCACTAGAGGGGCATCTGATAGCAGTACTGAGCTGCAACCCACCCTCACTGTTCCTCCCCAGGAAACACTGGAGCAGTGCAGCAAAGAAAACGAGTTCAGGTGCATCCTGTTCGCACTTTGCTACTTCCATGCAGCGGTGGCCGAGCGGCGCAGGTTCGGAACCCAGGGCTGGAACAGGTCCTACCCCTTCAACAACGGCGACCTGACCGTCTCTGTTAACGTCCTGCACAACTACCTGGAGGCCAACACCAAGGTGAGGGATAACTGAGTGACTGCTCCTCAGCACAGCACATGCTGCAACAACTGGCCTTTCTTAGAACATTCAGTTTGCAGCACAAACACTGTCTCATGAAGAAGCCCAGGGCCAAGAGCAGTTCCTCCCTTGCTCCCTGCACACTCAGGCAGGGGAAGGGGATGAGTACTCAGCCTGAGCTGGGTAAAGGAGGCATCAGGGCCCAGCCAGGGCAAGTCCCTGCCACAGCCCATGTGCCTGGCTTACCTGTGCCTTGGTGATTGGTGGGTGGTCCCACCTAAAAAGCAAACCTGCCCCAAGAATGCAAGTGCAGTGAGCAGGGCTGAAGTCTCACCTTTAGACCTGCCCTCAGACATGATCAATGCTGGCTGTAAAGAAGATGGGATTCAAACCACAGATGGCTGTGTTCATACTAGCACAAAGAGAAATCTGTGGGTGATCAAGAGACACCCCTCTTCCCAAGCCTCTGTGGGTCCAGGGACCGTCACCTCCCTGCACAGGTCAATCCTGGAGCCATCACTCTGTGGCTGTAGGGGGAGCTCCTGGGGAGCCACTCGGGAGGCCCAGCTTGAGCCTCTCCCTGCAGGTCCCGTGGGATGACCTCCGGTACCTCTTTGGTGAGATCATGTACGGGGGGCACATCACGGATGACTGGGACCGCCGGCTGTGCCGCACATACCTGAGCGAGTATGTGCGGCCCGAGATGCTGGATGGGGACGTGTCCTTGGCTCCAGGGTTTATGATCCCTCCCCGCCTGGATTACGAGGTAAGGAACACTGCAATTTGCTGTAGAAAACCCCTGCTCCGGATAAATGCACATGAGTCCACGTTCCCTCTCGCTCACCAAGGGGAATGTAGGGAGAGAGTGTCAATCCCCTGAGAATGTGCTGCAAAAAGTGATTCCTATGGTTGAGAGGGAAAGGGAAAAACCTGGCTGACACAAGTTAAAAAAGAGCCTCGGGCACACAGGCAGGTTCTGTGAAGGGCCCAGATGGATTTTCAAGGTTGCAGGGAACTTTGGGCTCCTTTGCCTGTGCTTCCAAACTAATGCTGCCCCTGACTCAGGCCTACCACCAGTACATCGATGACAACCTGCCAGCAGAGAGCCCCCACTTGTATGGCCTGCACCCCAACGCAGAGATGGGATTCCTGACCGTCACCTCGGACAGGCTCTTCCGCACAGTGCTGGAACTGCAGCCCAAGGAATCCGAGGCTGCTGGAGGCTCAGGCACCTCCCGAGAGGAACAGGCAAGTCAAGTCCTGTCTCTTTATGGTAGAAATTAACTGATTTTTTTTTAAGGTGGGGGGAAGTAATTACAGTGGGGAAAAACCTCTTAGGACTGGCAATTGACAAGCTAGAGAGGGGAGACAAGGCCCGGAGACAACTGAGAGAGGCCCCATAGCAGTGAGGAAGGGATAGCAGAGGGAGGTGACTGCAGCCCAGCCACGCTGTGGTCACTGGCCTGGGGATGGCAGCACACGATGCAGAGGCAGCATGGTCAGGAACCTCACGCCCTGATGGGGCCAAGATGCACCACTGGCAACATGAGCCTTACATGGGACTCCTCAGGAGATGGAGCTGGCTGAGGAACCTCCATTCAGGAGAGCAACTACTAAAAACAGATTTAAAATAATTTTTTTAAAAGTCTTCTTCCTGACTGCCTGGAGTTTACACTTGAATTTCACAGCCTCCATGGCCTCAGGTCTCTTACCCTGACTATCAAAAAGAACTACAGCTTTTTAAGACCCAAGAGCAGTTAGTAACAGAACGGAGCATTAATAACAGAGGAGGAAGTACAAAGAAACACCAGGGCAGAAAAAGAAAAAACCTTACCAATGTAATTAAATGGAACCTGCAGCATTTTTCTCTAGGCAAGAGCAGTATGTGATATTCTCATTTCAGGTGAAGTCAGTCCTGGATGAAATCCTTGGGCAGCTGCCAGACCCCTTCAACATGGAGGATATGATGGGAAAGGCAAAGGAAAAAACCCCATACACTGTTGTAGCCCTCCAGGAATGTGAAAGGATGAACATCCTGACCAATGAGATCAGGCGCTCGCTGAAGGAGTTGGACCTGGGACTGCAGGTACACAGCAGGCAGCTGGTTCCTGGATCATCTCCCAGTATTTCCAAAGCACTCCCTGCCTTTGCTGCTGCTCTCACCCACCAACCTGTGCCAGGTGCAGCCAGGCAGCCCCAGCCTGCTGCCCCCTGAGCCCAGGCACATCCCTCGGGCTGTCCCACCACTGACTGCAGGTGACACTGCCTGCACTTTTCTCTTTTTCAAAGGGAGAGCTGACGATTACATCCGAGATGGAAGAGCTGGGAAATGCTCTCTTCTACGACAGTGTTCCAGAATCTTGGACACGTTATGCCTATCCCTCCCTCCTCAGCTTGGCAACCTGGTATGCGGATCTGCTCCTGCGGATCAGGGTGAGCAGAGTGTGTGTCAGGCAGAGCTTGGGGTGCCCCAGGACTCTCCCCACCATTGCACTGGTTTATTGGTAACTGGTTTATCTGTCAGTATCAATTTAACCAGCCCGAAGTACCTGAAAAGGGCTGTTACTCCAGGAATGGGAGCACAAGTCTGACCAGGGTTCCCATTACAGTACATCCCTGTAGCAAGAGAACATCAGCTTGCCCCCATTACAACTCTGGGTGTCCCATTAAAAAAATTAATAAATCTGGCTTTGTTAAAAAATAGCAGTATTTTCTGCACCACGAATTCAGGGTTTCATTTTCATTGCTGCAGGGGAATCCACTGCTTATTCCTCCCACACCACCTCCAGTCAGTCCTCACTCTGCAAGATCAGCTGAAGTTTGGGTTACACACAGCAAAGCATCAGCTCTGTCACAGTGTCCTGCAGCTCACAGCACATCCTCCACCCTAAAGGACTCTGCTGGTTTATTTTCCAGGAACTGGAAGTCTGGGCAACAGATTTTGTGCTGCCTGCAACAGTGTGGCTGGCGGGATTCTTCAACCCCCAATCCTTCCTCACCGCCATCATGCAGTCCACAGCCAGGAAAAAGCAGTGGCCACTGGATAAGATGTGTCTGGCAGCGGATGTGACCAAGAAGACCCGTGATGAGATAACATTTCCCCCTAGAGAAGGCTCCTTCGTGCACGGGCTGTTCATGGAAGGTAAAAACCGCATCTCCGAGATGTTTCAGACATTAAGCAGGCTTAACCCAGCCCTTCTCCCTTGTGCAGCTGAGCAGTGCCAGCACTTGCTGGCTGGTCTAGTCTGCCCTGCACTGGTGGCAGCTCAGAGCAGGGAGCCCTGGGTCCCCCTGGGTCCCCCTGGGTTCCCCTGGGTCTAGGCTCAGCTGCCAGCTGAGGGCAGCACTGTCCGGATCACACAGCCTTTCCAATCCCCAAATCTGTCCTTTAGGCTCCAGCCTAAAACACTTCAGGTTCCAGCTCATGAACCCCAGGGCTCCTGGAGCTTCTGGGCTCTATATGTCACATTCTTAATTGACGCTCGAGTAAGATAAATTGAGAAACTTAAATCCATGATAATTACTGCTAATGAGAGGGGAAGAGGCAGTTCAGCAGAGCAGCTGAGGGGCGCACTTGGACAAAAGCAGAGAGCAGATGGGACAACATGCGATAGATCCCACCACGGCCAGCTCACCTTAAACTCTGCAATTCCCACATAAAGACATGCTGAAGGGAGGGGTGGGGACAGAATTTATTCAGACATCCCACACACAGTAAGGCAAATGCAGTCCTGGGTCACAGTGAGATGAGAACCCGTCAGACCCAACCACCACGGAGCCGCCCTCCCCCAGCTCAGCCTCTGGGCTGGCGGGCAGGGGCGGCCGCGCAGCTGCCCTGACGCTGCCGCCGCAGGCGCGCGCTGGGACGTGCAGGCGGGGGCGATGGCGGAGGCGCGGATGAAGGAGCTGACGCCCGCGATGCCGGTGATCCTGCTCAGAGCCATCCCCGTGGACCGCACGGACACCGCCAACGTCTACGAGTGCCCCGTCTACAAGACGCGGACGCGAGGACCCACCTACGTCTGGACCTTCAACCTGAAGACAAAAGAAAAAGCAGCCAAGTGGGTCCTGGCTGGCGTGGCTCTGCTCCTAGAGGCCTAGACTTAAATGACAATGGAAAACAGCAATACTTTTACTTGTAAAACCCTCCAAGTTGTGTAACTCAGTCTACGTTTGATTGTACCAGAACCATTTTAGCTAAGTATCAATAAAACCAGTGCTGGAGCCTGCTCTCGCAGCGCAGGGGCTCTCGGGGAGGATACTGGTTTTCCACTGGTGGTTTCTGACGTGGTGCTGGTGGGGAGCCAGACCACCGTGGGAAGCCAGACAGAACAACTGCACGCAAGTGCCTGACTCCTTTCCCTCCTCTGGCTCTCCATCTTCCCACAGCTCTTTGTGTGACAGCTCAGTGAGAACTGAGCAGAAACTCCTCACGCTCCTGCATGGAGCACATGTCTGGCTGGAGCAGACAGGGGAAGAAAGGTGCAGATTTGGTCCAGCTCACCCACACCCAGCCTGCAGAGCCCAGAGAAGCTGCAGCTGCAAACAGGTTCCTCTCTGACGTATTTCTATTTCTGTGGTACAGAACATACTCAGCCCTTTCTTCACAACAAATAGTTTGTATCAGCAGTAACACACATTAAAGTGAGTAGATCTGCCAAGGCTGGTCCCTTTGGCATAAAACAATTCACCAAAATCCCACCCTGTGAAATATTCTACAATTAGTTCTACAATACCTCAAACTTCCCTCACAGCTCAGTCAGACAAGCACCAAGGGCAGGCACAGAGAGGAGCTCATTTCTTTATAGAGCAGCAGTAGCAGTATTTATAATCAGTTACAACTCGAGTTTCACACAGAATCAGCTTTTTTAAGGTGCCAGAAATCCTGTTTGTGGCACTGCCAGATCACAAAGTCTTGCTCACAACCTACCCTGCACTCCCCCACCTTTTTATCTGGCTTCCAAACACCTTCTTTGCAGGATGTCATGGTTCAAGCCTCCTACTTCCAGCAAGTAACATCCCAAACCCACATGAGCACCAAAAATCTTCTCTGCCCTTTCACAGCTCATGAAAGACACTTGTAACATATCTGAATGTGAAGGAGCCAGGCAAACCCTGCTGAGGGGCAGGCCATAGTTAGGTAAATAAAAGGGATATGGGAACAAGCAGCATCCTGGCACACGTGCAGCAGTGCCAACTGCACGGACAGTGCATGGCTCAGGAACAGGCAAGAGTGATGTCCTGAAGCTCACAAGGGCTCAAGCTGTGGGACAGTGGAACCACCAGGAACCCCAGGACACGACAAAATAGAAAAGCAAAACCGATTGCCCCTGTTAACCTTTTGCAATTGCCCCTACAGGGGCAAAGCAAAGCCCTGACTGGATACAAAGATAAAACATTTTAAGTATTCCAGCAATGCTTTCTATTGGTTGGTCAAGATAACACAAACACAATCTGTCTTTGTGAAACTCTGAAAGAGACATTTCAGAAATGGGAGTTTCATTTCCATGCATGGAAAATACCACTGTATGGATTCTCTGTCAGCAGCCCTTCCAAAAATTCTAGTAGACAAAACCCAGTCAGGACTTGAGCACTGATCCCAGTCCATGGCAGCCCAGAGGAATTGAGAAGTGCCTGGTTTTCCCCACATCATCTGCATGTCCATTGTCCTTCATGACAGAGCAGTTCAGCTATTTACTGCAGTCAGTGCAATATAATTCCCCATAATGGCAGCAGACTCACCCAAAGCAGCAACTTTTCCTCTTTCAAAAGAAATTCTTGATCAGAGGTGTCACCAGCTTCACCCACAGTTTCACGTAACGATTTGGCTGCTCAAATGTTGATGCTGATACCACACCTGAGCAGAGGTAAAGCTGCTCCTGCTCCTGAACAGGAAAAGAAACATCATCTCAGTAAATCCCAAGTTTTAAATTACATAATGGTCTTTCAGAGAAGCAAATTCTCGGATAAAGCTGACCAGTGATCTTGCCACCAGTATGCACCATTTCTCCTCAAGAATTTGCAATTTAAACTCTACAGTGAACAAGGGTAGAGGGTTTTGCCTTTTTGTGCCCCACAGTTGTATGAGGCTCAATTTCAGAAAACTCCTCAAGGCCAGGCTGTAATTGCCAGAAAAGGAAACCTCACCCAAAGCTCCTGGGACCGGCTAACGCGGCTCTTTCTAGACACAGCTCAGGCGCCGCGTTTGCAGATGAATGTGCAGTCGTGATCTCAGCTAAATTACCAGAAACACTCAGGCCCCACAGCGTGCACCCAGCTGCTGAGGGAGGAAATGCACCTCCCTGCTGATAACACACTCACAGCACGTGAGAGCAGCACTTTGATCACAGGTAAGCAGGGGTTTTCAGCACAAACAGTCAGGTTTCAGGATCTGCAGGCAAATAAGGAGCAGAACAGCTCCTGGAAGTCTGTTCATCATCTTTTTTTATAACTGAAGCTGTCACAAACAGCAGAAAATACTCTGCACTATTTAAACTCACAGTACAATGGGGAAGCAGGAACCAAGTACTGGAAAGTAACACCAAAAAGATGAACCAAGACATTAATCTGCCAATTCACTCTTATTTGGGAACCCCCAAATGCTCCTCAGCCCTGCTGTGAGGATTCTGCTCCATGACCATCCAATATGGTAAGATCTGAGCACTAGAGGCAAGGCCAGTTCCCTGAATCAATCTCAGTTCATTCACAGAAACACCCAAAGACACTCACATTTCTTCCCAAATGTCAGCACACATTTTTAAAATGGAACTGAACATTACATAGGCAAAGTGATTTCATGGCAGCATCCCAGGAATGGATTAAGTCTTCTAAAAAAGACCACAGAAAGTAAACACCCAGCCCATCTCAGAATCAGCTTCCAGCAATCGGGAATGGTTTAAAGGCCTTTGAATGAGATCACTGCAGCTCTGTGTGAGAAAATTCCTTTGTGTCACATTTCCATTGATTTTCCCCTTCCATTAGAAACAAGCAGAGGCAAGATATGAATTGAAATACTCAAGTAACTCTTCCAGTAATAGAATTGTTTTTGATTAGATACACTCTGACTCATCTCAGGGAAGAGCCCTGATGCAAGAGGGCAATTCCCATTGATCTTGCAGACAACTCTGCCAGCACCTGCCTCACACTTCTGAGGTCTCCAAGTCACACAGAGGCACCAAACTGATCTGCTTTGAAACAGAACACTGCAGGAGAAATGACTTGGGACAGTCAGTTCCAGCAGAAGATTCAGTAAGACAGCTGGAAAACCAAGCAGGATTTGGAGCAGCAGCAGAACTGCTGAGCATTCCAAGCTGCCTAACTAAAACAAAAACAGCACAGAAAAATCCTGGGACATTGAATATCATACCACTTTAAAATGTTTGTGTCAAGATTATATAATGTCATATCATTATTCAAGATAAGGATTTTGTCATAGAACTTAATGAGCATCTCAGCCAGCCCAGAAGCCCTCTTTCAGTCCAAGCTCAGACATTCCAAGGCCCAGCCTCGTTACCCCAGAACCCGTCCTGCCCGGGGAAATGCCCTGATGTGGGGTTAATTAAGGCTCAGAGGTGCAGCGTGGCTGGTGAGCACAGGAGACAGCACGTCCTCCAAACGCTGTGTGCACATCCCGCCCCGAGCACTCCCGGTACCCGAGGTCACTGGGGACACACATTCCTTCCCGTTATGGCCTCATTTCCCAGCACTGGGCACTTGCAGCAGGCAGCTCATCAATAGTCACTTCACTGACAGCTCCTCAGGACTCCCCATGCTCCAGCAGCTTTTGAGTTATTGAGGCTGGAGGTTTTTACTGCCACTGCGTCATCAGCATTCCCCGTGTGACCCTGAGTACAACATCCCCACTGCATCCCCGGAATCTGCTGCTCACCTGGTGCAGCTGCTGCTGCAAGGCTTTATTTTCTGTCACTATCGCAACCTGAGCTTCCAAGTCACGATGAACTGACCGATATCCGAAATTTGGAGAACCAATCAGGGTCAGGCAGGGCAGGTCGCTCCCTGCCAGGTACAGCCAGAGGCCTGCAGGAAAAACAAAGAGAGGAAACGTAACAGTCAAGGGAACGGCCAGGGTGGGCTCACATGGTCCCCTCACTCAGAGTGAATTAAACGCTTTAAACATGGATTACAGATTCTGTACAGGACCTCGAGAGCAGAGAGCAGCCCAGCAGGGCCTGCAGGGCTGTGCTGCTGTGTGTGACTCGTGGGGTGCCCTGGCACAGCCCAAATCAGAGTGTTCTGACTGGGAGTGCAGCACCCCCAGTGTGCCCCAGGAACACACTGCCCCAAAACAACCCAGAGCAAGTTCTGCCACTGCATTAGAGGCTGTTTTGCACCACAGTGAATTCAGAAATGCTGAGAGAAGACAAACAGGTTTCCAGTGAAGGAACCAGCCCCAAAGCCCCAGGCCAGGTCTGTCCAGCCAGTCCCAGGGCCAGGGACCAAGCCCCATCCCGGAACCATGACATGAAGAGGCAGCTCCGAGCTCTAGCAGGTGAATTCCCATGCCACTGTGAAGAGACACAGAAGAGAAGTGAAAATTATTTCACTCCCTCAGTTCCAGAGGAGCCAGCAGGGATGAGATCAGACTCTTGCCAGGGCACCTGGCCCCTGCCACCACTCACCAGCACAGCTCCCACAGCTTTGCCAGCACAGAGAGCAGGCAGGACAGAGCCCAGGACAGGTTTTCAAGGGAAAGATGGAAACATCACATTATTCTCAAGCACACCACTGCAGCAGGGCAAAAAGGAACAGCCACAGGAGAGTCAGGACTGCTGCCAAGGAGAGGCTGTGTGGCCACTCTGCACAAATGGAGCCAGAAAGCCTTTGCTCTCCTCAGCAGAGCCATGAGTGAGTCTTTGGTAGAGGCTTATCCCCATGGCTGGTCACACAGAGACTGCAACAAAGAACTCATAGCATAAAAACCACCTCAGCCTTAAAATAGCAGCAGGTTTCCCAACTCAGCCTCCGAGCAGTTCCAAGAATGCCTTGAGTAAGATGCTGCCGATTGACTGCCAGTTCCTGTAACCTTCTCCCCGCCCCCACAGCACACACTCACAGAGCTGGCACTGCCCTAAAGCCGCGGCTCCTCCAGCCCCCGCAGGCTCACCCCATCACAGCGGGGCTGGAGAGCCCACCACGGGCTCTGGGAGCCACAGGAAAGCATCCACATGGCAGAGTTTTTTGTCACGTTCTGCCACCAAACAGGACCCTGCCGGGGCTGTCTGGTGCCTGACCAGCCAAAGGCTGGACTTCTGCCCAAGCAGCAGCCATGAGGAACAGATTCCTTGCCTTCCCAAGTGTCCTGTGGCAGTCCAACAGCCTTTAGAGGTCTCTGGTTTCATGGCCATCTGGCAGGATCTGCTCAAACAGTGACTCACCTTCCAGCAAGGGGAAGCGCAGCTTCCCAGCGCCAGTCAATAGCATTAACAGGTTAACCTCGCAGCACACAGGCACCTGCCAGCACCCTGCCACCAGAACTTGCCTGGAAAGGACCCTGATCCCAAGGGATTTACCTGTGTCACCCCCAACGCCGCACACAGGAAAGTGGCAGGTAAGTTTTGGGATGTCACACCAGGACAGCTGCTGGCACTCGTGCACCCCATCTGTGCAGCGCTCTGCTACAACTGCACGGTGCTGAATGCACCCAGGAGAGACACCCCTGGGAACACCACGGGACACTGTGCATGCAGACACAAACATTTTAAGGGGAGAGGGAGGGTCATGCAGCACAGCCCCAGTGTTTGGGGTATGTCAGTGTCTCATGCCTCAGCCCAGAGAGGAAACACCAAGAGGCACTATTTGCTGCTGGGAATCTCACATCCTCACTCAGGAGCTAGGCTCCATGTGCTCCTTGTGCTCATGCCCTTCACATCTCCAAGGCTTCCTCCCTTCCCTCCACTGTCCTTGTCCTCTCTGCCACACCACATGACTCCTGTAGAAGGAAATGAGGTGAACCCAACGCGTGCCAAGCGCAGAGCATGCCAGAGGAGGAGCTCAGGGCACCCTGAGATCTGTTTGTCATTTCAGCACAGAGGCAGCCAGAAGCACCCAGGGATTTTCAACAGTTGAGAGAAGGCCCTCTGCAGCTTTCCCTCCATACCACCTCTGAGCCTTCCTCTGAGCACCCCTGTGACAAGCAGGGAGATGGAGCCATTCCCACAAACAGCTCTCTTCAAAACAGGAATGGCCACAGTCCCAGTGTTCCAATCACAGCTCAAACACTCCAGCTGGAGCATCGTGCTGAGCCTGTGAGAGCTGGGCATAGTGTATCCAGCAGGAATCCAGGGTCTCCCAGAGAAGACCTCGAGGGCAGCATTCATTAACTCACTGCGTGTTAGACCATATTCCTTCCTCAGCCCCTTGCCCTCTGGCTGACTCCCATAAGCACATGCTGCAGTTCCTCACACACTGCATCCCGTGAGCTGTGAACAGGAGCTGGTGCAAAGCCCTCAACACTCACACTGTCCCTATATAGACCTGCTGCTGGGAAGGCCCGGGGAGCAGCTCCCCTCCAGCACCTGCCCCCTGCCCCAGACACTGCTGCAGGGTCCCCTGCAGAGTCAGCACTCCTGCCTGCTGAAACCAGCCCGAGGGATACAAGAAACTGCACCACGGCACAGATTGCATCAGAAACGTTCCCAGATGCTTCCTTTCCTTCACATCACATTTCTCATCCAGGCAGTGCTTCAGTGCCACCCCAGGGACAGCTTTCACACCATCCCTGTGACTGTACCGGCAATCCAAAGGCAAGGCGTCCCCCAAGTGATCCAAACCCTCCAGGTTTACACAAGGAAGTTGTTTGAACCTTGCAGGAGTGTTTTGAAGGTTAAGCCCAGACTGGCACTGAGCCAGCCCCTTACTCCTTTCGCAATCCAAACGCTCTCACACACCTCTGAACAGGAGCCCTTGGGATAAGGGCACCTTACCTTTGGCATGGAACGTCCACCCGGCGCGGGAGTACTCCTGTAGCTGCACCCTCTGCTGCTGCTGCAGGTCACAGACCTCACTGTAAAACTGACGTTCAATGTAAACGTAGGCAGCAGGGATGGCACCTGCCACCCCTTTGGCACCAAAAAACCCATTGACCTCCGGGGAGGCCAGGAGGATCCGGTACTCAGCCCTTGTCCCCAGGATGAGGTCCATGTAGGCCTGTGTCAAGTTGAAGTAGCCAGTGGTGAGGTATATCCTGGCATCCCGCTCAGCCTCCGTCAGCAGCGTCTCTGTGACCATCTCGTCTATTTGAATCCCAAAAGGCTTCATTTGGATTAAGGGATAGATCCAGGTGTCGGGTTCTGGTTTCAGACTCCCAGATGCCTGAGAGTCTGGCTGGGATAAGAGGGAGCTGCCTGGCTGGCTGCTGTGGAAAGTCTTTGCGTGAAGCAGCTCTTGCCGTGTGCGGGCAGAGTTGATGACCTCCATGACCCTCCGGTTGGCAATCTCGCAGTACGCCACTTTGTCTCCTGCAGGAAAAGTCAGAGAGATGGTGTCTGAGATCTACAGGCACAGAGCTACGTGTCTTGTATTACACACCAGGAAAAACTGCTGACAGGACATAGATACAGGAGCAAATAGGAGCCAGAGTGCACATGACTCCGTCTTAAGGCCCAAACCAGCTGTTTCAAGATCAGCAGAGCTACGTTACAGAAGAGAAATGCTCAGCAACTGGCAGCAGCCTGAAAAATCCTCTGAGAAGGGAAAGGATGAGGGCAAAGCTACACTGACGACCAAAAATGAGCTGAAACACACAAATAAACTCCCACCCCTAGCCTGAACTTACATCACCCCGCAGTGCAAGGCCAGGACAAAAACTGATGATGCAATCAGCCTGGCACATCACTGCCATTCTCTGCCCAATTTTACGCTTGTTCCCAGTCTTCCTGAACTGATTTCCATTTGATTCCCAGAACAAGCTCTACTACAATAGATTAATTACCAACAATAGCAGCACATTCATAAACCCTTCAGAATATGCACATCCAAAGCACCTGGAATTGCAGCTGCTAATGTCAGAAAAATTTCTCAAAGCACTGAAGCTCTCATTTAAGGCCAAAAGCAGCACATTTATGAGGCAGCACTGAAACAGCTGCAGAGTTATTTCCAACTTCTGCATGCCCTGCCAAATTAGCCCATGACAGCCATTGTGCTCCAAAAACTCCAAAAGACCAGACCTGAAATTCAAGTAATCTCAATTTTAATACTGGATGGCACAGAACAGGACACCCCGCAGTCTGAACAATGTTGGACACCCAGCTATTCCCACATGGATGGAGTCTAAGTCATCCTTAAACCCTGACTGTCACTCCTCTCCTCTGGAAGCCACCACCCAACCAGGTGAGACAGCCCTCTCCTACCTTGGTATGGGTGTACCATTCCCTCCATCATCTGGACTGTATCATCCTGCTGTAACTGCAGGGACACATCTCCAATCGCGTCCACAAGCTCCGTGAAGAAGTCTGCGATCTCGGGAGAGTCCTGCAGCAAGACGTAGCGGTCCTGACGATTGGTGAAGTACAGATCACTCAGGTTCGCGCTGAAGAGAAAGGGAAGACATGGATTCGGAGCACAAGATTCTCAACCTCCCAGCCCAGGCTACAGGCCTAACTCTGGGATAGCTGCACTAACGTACAAATTGGCCATTTCCTTTGGAATCTCAAAGTATTTTTCCCTTTAAGAAAACTCGCTTTCATCTGAGAATCTCATGTGCAGTAACTGTGGATGCTCTCCCATCTCAGAAGAGCATTGACAGGATCTTGGTGGAGTCCAGATGTTCAGACAACTCTGGCAGCAGAGACACCCTGCCCAAAGCCCAGCGACAGGATCTGCAGCAAGGCTGGACGCAGCAGGACTCACCCGCTCAGGATCACATTGTCATCAAAGAGATAGACCTTGATGTGCTGCAGCCCAATGGTCTCATTGAAACGCTCCGGAATCAGGAGCCGGAGAAGCCCGCGCAGGTTTGGGGTGTGGAACAGGGATACGCGGACTTGCTCGGGAAACCGCTGCAGCAATGGGATCAGCATGGTTCGGGAATTCTTCCTGCCTGGGAGAGAAAGGGAGTTTCACACAAAGATCACACAGACAGGACACATCATGACACAGCTCCTCAGCTGGTTACAGGGTGAGCACCCCTCCTGTCCACTGGCACTTCACATGTTTTCTTTTTTCTTTGTTTTTTTAAATCACTTTCATTTGCACTATGTCAATATTGAAACTCACATCCAGAATCAGTCAAAGGGCAGATCTGACACTTTTCAAGCTTCTTAACCAAGCCCCACCAGCACCGGTAACACATCTACAAGAGTCACTGCACATGACCACAGGTTCCTGATTCAGTGTGCTGCTGCTTCCAACAATTCCCATTTTCCTTTCAAAATGAAAATGTAAGTGAGCACGGGTAAGGGCAAATGCAGCAACAAATGAACCAAGCAAGACTACACAACTTGCACAGAATAGTTTGGCCCTTCTTGCTCCTCTCTTTGGAAGAAAAACTGCTCAGCTTGAAGATCTTCTGGGAATATGCAGTTCTGGAATAAAGAAGGCCAGTCCTGAAAGGTGCATGTTTTAAGCAAGAAGGTTCAATGGGCCAAGATACCCCTCTGAAAAGAACTGTCTCACTAGTCTAACAGTAAAATCAGGCTCTGGCAAAAGCAATGAATGGCAATTCCTACCCCGGGAACCTCTGGTGTAGTCGAGGAGAATGGAAACTCTGAGGTCAGGTGAGCCTTTTGCTTGCAGTGATTTCTCCAGTGTTTCTTCTAAGCAATACACCTGCAGAGAGAGTTCTTTCCTCATTACAAAAGCAAACACACTTTTCAAGGGAAGTGCTGAGCAGGAGGAGACCATAGCCAAGACAGCTCCACACCCTGGGGTGAGTCCTTCCTCCTTGTGCCAAGCACAGCAGTTCAGCCTTTTCATCTGCCAGCCTGGCAGCCTCCATCAGCCTAAAGCCACAGATCAAAGGGCTTCAGTTTTACATGTCCACATTCTTCAGATCTCACAAGAGCAATTAATATTAGGAGAAAAAGTCCCAGTATCATTCCCAAATCACAGACTTGCATCACCAAAGACAAATGTTGGAAGGAATTCACTGCAGTTTTGTTCTTTAACTACAAGATTGTTTGTCACATGCAAATTCAAATCCTATGTGCAAGCCTAGACAAAGTTGGGCACAAATACTATGCTGGCATCGACCATCCATGATGCATACCATCCACCTTTACCCTGCCAGGCCATTTGCTTCCTAACATCAGAACCTGGCCAAGGCCAGACTTCCTCCTGAAGCCTTTGGGCAAAAACACTTTTTCTTTTCCAGAGGAAAGAAAAAAAAAAAGGCAAATACCATGAAGCAAAGCTGACCTTGATCTCAAATGCAGAAAACCAGTCCTTCATCTGTGTCCTGCACCTGGAGCACCAAACACAGCACTACACACCTACAGCTCAAATCCCATTCAAGAAATATGCCAGGGAAAAACAGATTCCCATGACCTGAGTTTTACAAAGCCCCCCTGAGCACTCTGAACACCAGGCAAGTCCTTTCTGACTGGTTCAGGCTAGCTATCCCCTGAAGAAGCGCAACACTTCCCTGGCTCCCTACCAGAACTAAACCAAAAGCACCATGTCCCTCCCTTCCACATCCCTCCCCGGCACTCCCTTCCTGGCCTTCCCAAACCTTTCCACACTCACCAGCTCCTGTTCAAGAAGTCCTGTTCCCAGGTACAGTGAGGCCATCACCACCCGCTGCTTGGCTGCTTTTATCTGCGCCTGGGAGAAGCAAAAAACCAGTTCAATTTCACACAGGGTGTCTGGTCCTGAGGAGCCATCAGCCCAGAGCTGGCAGGCTGTGAGGATGCCTTCAGTCACATCTCTGCACTGATTCCCTGGCCTTGAGGGAGGAAGGGTAACACATGGAGAGTGGCAGTGTGAAACACAGGGAGCTCTGCGGAGCCACAGCAGCACCACAGCTGCACTTAAAATTCAAGAATGAAACTGATGCTTTCTGGGAAAATGAAGAACATGCCCCCTGCAGCTAAACCTATTCCATGTGACAGCAATTACCAGACAGCAGCTGCAAAACTGGGATTGTATCAAAACCATTCCCCATCTTGGAGCCCACACCTTACCTTCAGGAGTTCATAGAATTCCGTCGGGGATGAAAGCACCTTGACATGCGAGCTGGAGATCCCAAACTCTGGGACCAAATTCCTGATCCACTGGAACCTGTGTGCTCCTTCTGGACAGAGGGAACATGGTGGGGCTGTGATCACTGGAACAGGAGGGCTGAGTAGCGGGGCTAGAAGGAGCCATGATGATCTGTGCAAAGAAAGATGGAGAAACTCTTTGTAGTGAAACCTTTGCTTCCCAGAAAGACTCCAAGAAGGTAAAGGAAGAGCTGCAGCCAAGGCCAATACATGGCAGGGATCCACAATGGCAAGAATCCCTTTCCATAATCTGATCTGGATCACCAAAGCCAAATGTAGAAACAGAGAAACACAAGCAAAATGTGTGAGAATAGATCTGAACATCATCAGCTCCTTTCCCGAGCTGGCATGGAGGTGAGGGGAAACAACTCCTTTATCAGGACAACATGGGAGGGGAAGGAGGCCGAGAGCTGCAGAAAATGAGAGTGTGGATGCTCAGGTGTCTGGCAGTGCTGAGGTGGTACCATCTGTATCTGTAACAAGCCATTTCTGAATTAGCTCCATCACAAACACATCAGCTTGGCCATGGCCAACGCTCCCTTCATGTCGAGCTCTGCTCTCAGCTGGGCTGATGTTCACATTTCAGGTTTAAAGATCACACTGCTTTAAAGAGAAAAATGCCTCCATCCCTCAGTCTTATCCAAAAATAGGTCTACAGCACACAAGGTGGCCAACTGCAAGGCCCAGCAAAGGCAGAGCAGTCACAGCCCAAGAATGACCTACAAAAGGAGCGACTATGTCCCAGTAGGAATGTGCAGAGCCACAACAGGGCTCCATCCCTCTCTAGCAATGCCACTGGCACTTCACAGAAGTACAAGAGAGGGTCACAACTTCCCCTGCAAATCTCACAAAAGCTGTGAGGGAAACATCAGCAAATTCATTCTTCAAAAAGAAATTTCAGAATAAATTTAATTTCTTTGAAGTCACTTTGGGAAGAAACCAGCTTACTGCCAGCGTCACGCAGCGGGTGACAGGAAGCAAGTGGCAACTTCTCCTCTCCGAGGTTTCACACACGCAAATTCATCCAGTCATAGAATAACCCCCGGCAGGAGTCTGTTCGCATGACAAAACCACATTTCAGCACTATCAGCAGCAGCAGCTCCCATGAGATCCAGGAATCCATGAGCAAGGGACTGAACTGCATCTCTGAACCTGACACAAACCACTTCAGTCTGCAAACCCCACTCACGGGAGTCGGGCTGCCTGGGATAGGACCGGGGTGTCTAGTCTTACCCTGAGCACCACCAGCTCCTCCAGCCAGCAGGCAGCCACCATCCTGTTGCCCATCCTGACGATTCCACCATCACCACACACCAAGAGGAAACTCAATCACAACCTTTACCAGAATTTGTTACGAGGAACTTTTGGCTTTTTACTACAATCCAGAGCCCAAATGAACACAGATTCCAGGAAGATGATTTCACTCATCTGGTTCATGATACAACCCTGGATCTTCACAAGGTTTCCAAACATCCTTACAAGGAAACCAGTTCATAGTGGTGTTTCCTGGAAAATCCACGAGTTTGTCACTGACTATTCATGAACACCAAAATCTGAGTCAGTCAGTGCAGGAATTCCTGGGATGGCGGGTTTTAACAGATCATGTGGACTGGGCTCAGCCTGAATACCCAGAAGTGACAGAGATACCAGCACAGGCTGTTAAAAACAATGCAAATAACCCCTAAAAGGTGCTGGAAAAATTAAAGCAGAACAGAAACACAAGAAATACCACTTTTCAGGCACATTCTTGTAAGTGTCTACAGAACCTGAGCACAACCCTGATATACCTTTGCTCACTTCAAGCCCCACAGGCCACACACAGAAAGCAGATTCCCACTGTTCCATCTCTGCAAGAGAGCATGGCACACAGAGCTACAGGAATTCACACTGGATCAAAAACAGAGGATTTTAAAACCCACCAAATGCTTAGCCCACAGAGCAGTGGCATAGCTGGGCTCTAACGAAGCCCACAGGTCACAAACAACATCCTCTGGAATTATTCCCAGGGAGGAAGCAGTGGCAAATTTTATGTATATTACGATAACAATCAACAAAGATAAATATTGTCCTCATTATCTCATTGGCCAACCCAATTACACTTCCAGAAGCCAGACCAGTGGCCAAACAGACACTTTCCAGAAACATGATTCCCAGAAACCATTTTCTAGCAAGGACTATTGGAATTGTGAGCCCAGCTGCACTTGCCTGCCTGGAGCCAGGGGCAGCTCTGAGAGCAGCTCTGAAGGCTGCAGGCAGCGATGGGTTGAGCTTGGAGCATCTGGACTCTGAATGGAACATCTGGAGGAACATCAACCTGCAGCACCAAAACTATTTGGTTTGATTCAGATTAATTCTGTATAGGTCAATTTATCCCCACTAATTGCATCCTCCAGATTTTTCACTAAGTAATTTACAGTGTGTCAACACTGTTTGATCTTTCCACCCAATACTGAAATTTACAACTTATTCAGCATTGAGAACCTATGACTTTTAGAATTATCAAATAAATCCATATTTTGCTCCAGCCACAGAGCCACTGGCACAGCAACTGGCTCCCAGAGCAGCAGCTTCTATCCACCAGTGACTGACATCAGCTCAGTAACTACCTGAGTACAACCAATCCTTGCAACCACGCAAGCATTATCAGAAACCATGTAACATTATGAAGAAATCATCAAAATTCCACACTCTGACAAACCAGGTTTCAGAGGAACAGAAAACTGACTAAGGGTGAGCCCTTTCCACGTACTTCACATCACTGAGTTAACCAGAAAGAGAAAACGGAATCAAAAGTAACCACCTCAGATCCCCTCTGAATAAAAAGTTGACCCTAAATAGAAACAACGGATTTTTTGGGGTGTGTTCTATTTTTTAAAATGTAGGTTTGGTACAGAAACTCACGGTGGAGCTGAAACTCTTATTCACTGTAAAACCTCATCTTCAGAGCCAGAGATGAAGTGAAACTGCCGCACACAGTGCTGTCCTTTCACTTACACACGCACACGGGGGGATCTACAGCGCTGCTCTCTGAACTCAGTGACTGCTTTCCAGGGCTCAGCCTCATTCACCTGCCCTAAAAACACTGATGAGACCGAAAGAGAAGTGTGGAAAGAATTTCCTTGGTGTGAATAAAAACGCAGAGCAGACTGACGATCCACCTCCTCCAGAACGGCAGTGCCAGGCGCTGGCCGGTCGCTGCCGCCGGTCACTGTCACCGGTGCCAGGCAGCGGTCACTACGGCGGGGCACAGCGCGCCCTGCCCCTCGTGTCTCTCTGCCCGCCGCAGCCCCGCACAGAGGGCACCGACTCCTGTTTCGGACCCCTCCCGCCCTGTGCGACCACCCGGGCCCGGCCGGGCTGTGCCGAACACCCAGGGCCCGGTCGGGGCCTCCCCCGGGCCGAGCTGCACCTGCGACAGCCGAGGGGCGCCCGGCCCTGTCACAGAGATGTCGGCCAGCGCTTACTGACAGTGGGAGGCACGGAGATAGCAAAGGAAAGGGAAATAACGCTCAGCTGTAATGCTGAGGGCGATCGGACAGTGGGGCGAGCTGAAGGGGTCTGCGACAGCAGAGCCGAACCCGACTCCGACCCCGGCCTGGGGGCACCAGGCCGCCCTTTACCCCTACGCAGCTTTTCCAAGA
>VXBR01007643.1:209898-220058 GCA_013400215.1 Cisticola juncidis | reverse complement strand
CTGCTGCTGGCAGCAGCATCCAGAGCACACGAAGCTGGCTCCCTGCGCCATGGTCACCCACAGCAAGTTCCCCGCCGCCGGGATGAGCCGCCCCCTCGACACCAGCCTGCGCCTCAAGACGTTCAGCTCCAAGAGCGAGTACCAGCTGGTGGTGAACACCGTACGCAAGCTGCAGGAGAGCGGCTTCTACTGGAGCACGGTGACAGGTGGTGAGGCCAACCTGCTGCTGAGCACCGAGCCGGCTGGCACCTTCCTCATCAGGGACAGCTCAGACCAGAGGCACTTCTTCACCCTCAGCGTCAAGACGGAGTCGGGCACCAAGAACCTGCGCATCCAGTGCGAGGGCGGCAGCTTCTCCCTGCAGAGTGATCCCCACAGCAGCCAGCCCGTGCCCCGCTTTGACTGTGTGCTCAAGCTGGTCCATCACTACATGCCACCCACACCCTGCGCTGTCCCTGAGCAGCCCGGAGGGGCCCTGCACCCCAAGCGCACTTACTACATCTACTCGGGCGGTGAGAAGATCCCCCTGGTGCTGAGCCGCCCGCTCTCCTCTAGTGTCTCCACCCTGCAACACCTCTGCCGCAAGACCGTCAACGGGCACCTGGACTCCTATGAGAAGATGACTCAGCTGCCAGCCCCCATCAAGGAGTTCCTGGACCAGTATGATGCCCCTCTTTAAGGAGCCAGTGGAGCAAGGTCATATGCTACAAGCACAAGAACAGGGGACAGGCACAGTGCCCCGCTGGCACAGGAGCTGGCAGGGCATGCCGAGCCTCTCCATCTGGGAAGGAGAGATGGGGAACTGGGGTGAGCTGCCATGGGCCCAGGGTTCTGGCCAGCATAGCTGGGCACCCTTGGTGCTAGGGGGACTCCTCAAGCAAGCGTGACACCTCCTCTCGACAGGGAAGGAGATGGCTCTGACCAGACTGTGGATGTTACAGTGAACCCACTGGCAAAGCCCCTGTGGGCTTGGGCAGCCAGGACAGCTCCCACAGCACAGGCGAATGTGCACCCCGCCAGCCCCTTCCTGGGGTGTCCTGGGAAGAGCCCCTTCCACCCTAAGAAATGGAAAGCACTGGAGCCCAGGAGTGCCTGATCACTTTTCCTCAGTTTTAAGGGGAAGGTGTTTTTTGCCCATACTGTACCTCTTGCTGCCTCCTTGTGGGTGAAAACTCCTTTCACACCAAGCCCCAGACTAAGAGGTCAATGCCTTTGCCCTGCGTTACCATTTTCTAGGGGACTAAGCCTTAATATCCTCCCTGCCTCGCGGTCTGGGTTAGTGCACTTCAGTTGGTGACGCTGCGCAATGACCGTCCTGCTGATGTGCTGTGGAGCCGGCGGGGAAGCGTCGCATCCTGATGCTGCTGAGTCCCACACAACCGCATCTGCAAGGACCACCCCCAGCACGCTGGGCCCTTTCTTCCTACAGTCACACCCCACCTCTGCCCTGCCACTGCCACAGACCCCGGCTGTGCTGCTCCGTAGGGCACCAATTCCTGCAGGAACACAGCAGGACAATCCCTTGGAGCGTGTCATCTCGTGAGTGCTTTTCTGCGTCCACCCAGAGAAGTGGTTGGGTTTTCTGGCTTTTTTTAATTTTTATTCTTATTTTTTTAACCAAAGGGATGTTTACAGGCCAACGTGAATCACTGTCTTTTATAAAGATTCCATCTTCACCTCCAGCCTTGAGGGCTGAGCAAAACAATGCTTGAAAATTCAACCAAAACCAAACTCAGATGAAACTTTGCACATATTTATATTTATATTCAGAAAGAAAATGTTTCCATAATTTATAATAAAGAGCGCTATTTTTTAATGAAAAACATCAGATCTGGTTTGATTTCTCTCTTGCACCCCTGAGGCCACTTGGCCCGGCACAATGCTGGGATGTGTTTACACCACGTAAGCAGCGTTTCCTGGAGCCGCCGTCCGTGCCGGGTGATCCCGCCGCGGTGACTCAGCCTGGCGTGCGTAAGCTCTGCCCAGCACTCAGGTATGTCTGAGCCCCTCGACGTCGCTCCGCCAGCCAAACCACGAGGATGGGATCTGCTCCTGGCTTGCACACATGGTGCAACCACAGGACAGCAGATACGGCCCTGGGCACAGGAGGGGCTGAGCTGGTGGCCAAGGCTGGCCGGTGGCACAGCCCCAGTGCAGTGCTCGTGAAGGGCCGAGCGAGTCCTGCCTTCCCCCAGCCCTGTCTTGGCACATGCCAGAAAAGGGCACTGAGAGGCATGGGTAGGAAAGGGTCTGCAGGGGCTCCCTCTGGGAGTGTAGTGGTCTTGGGATAGGGGGTGTCAAGATACTGCTCATCCCCCCAGCACAGAGAGAAAAGCTCTGTCCTGTGCAGAACCCCAGCCAGGCAGAGATGCCTGAGGGAGAGGATTCGATTCTCCTGGGGATGTCCTTACCCTGAGAATCGCCTGTCCCCTGCTGCTAGGGGCATGAACTAGGTGTGGGAACAAACCTGCAGCTTTGCCTGGCTGGTGTGCAGTGCAGTGCCTGGCTGAAGAGCTGAATCCAGGGATGTGGGTGATCCCCTGGGAGCAGGTCAGCCCCCCAGAACTCCCCCAGAGCCCTGTCTGTGAGGAGCAGGCTGTGCCCAGGTGCTTTGTGCCCAGGCCCCAGTCTGCATCTCCACACAGTAGGCATTATGCCTGGCATCATGAGCAGTGCTCCCGCCCCCCCGGGGAACCCCGGCTGCTGGGAAAGGATTTCCTTAGGAATCAGCCCTGACCAGAGGGATGGGTGAATGTGCCGGTCCAGGCTGTGGGCATGGCACAGTCCCAGTGACTATTTTGGGGCTGCTACGTGGGGCTGTGGCACACGTGCTGCCAGGAAGTGCCACGGCCTGCCCAGGCACTGCAACAGCTATGCAAGGAATGTCCACGCGCACGGGTGGCCGCCTGCCAGGCCCTGCCGAGGCACATCCCTGAGTTTAGGGCTCCCAGCAGCACTGAGGCAGATCCCTGAGTTTAGGGCTCCCAGCAACTCCAGTGACTCCCAGCCCCATGCCAGTGATGGGGTGGGAGCAGTGCTGCAGGCACAGCAGCCCCCAGCTGGCAGAAGCATCACCACTTTCCCAGGCAGGATGAAGCAAATCAGGGGATGAAAAACAGGGCCCTTGGGGTTTATGAGCACACCCAGCCCTCCTGGTAGAACAAGGGGTTCACAGCACTCCATGGCAGGGCAGAGTGGAAAGCTGTCCCCAGGGACAGTAGCCAGGCTGCCCACAGTGACCCTGCCCAAGTCCCCCCAGGCAGACCCCAGCCTTCCCATCTCCTTGGAAACAGCCCCAGCTTCTTCACTTCCCAGAAGAGCTCTGGCATTGCCAACCAAGGGCCTCTTCCCTTGTGGTGCTGCAACCCGCAGCTGAATCAAGAATCCGGGAAGCTCCGCCAGCCCCACGGGTTTCTTGGAATAAAGCCAAGCTCGTGGCAGCAGTGACGCCACGGCCGGTGGGCAAATCCCTGCTGAAGGTTTCACAAACCTCTCTCTGCTCCAGAGCAGCTGAGCGGACTTGGCCCTGCGTTTCGTAAGCACCCTATCAAGCATGTCCCACAGCCAGTTCCCCTCTGCCCTTCACCAGGGCTGGGGCAGCTGAGCTCCCCTGGGAGGGTTCCTGGATGGGGAAGATGTTATCAGGGTGATCAGATCCTGTCACCCTGGGATGGTGTCAGGAGCCAGATAGGAATTTGCACAGGGCTGCAGAAGCAGGGCTGGGACTTTGGGGTCCTGCAGCTCTCCACATCCCAGATCTCCTGGGGCTGGGCACCAAGCAGCAGCAGCAGAACCCAACACAGCTGGCCCCCAGTGCCATCAGTTCCTCCATGCTGTGATGGTGGCCATGCAGAGCACGGCAAGAGCACCAGGCCCAATGAGAGCTCAGCAAGGTGCTGGGGCACAGAGGGGTGGTCAGGCAGGGAGAGGCTGCTGCCCCACAGCCCCTGCAACCCCCAGTGCTGCCTCAGCCTGGCCTCCCCATGGGGTGCAGGGTAGCCACCAATGCTTCCCATCACGCTGCTGGCTCATTACTGGCACAAGAAGGAAGTGTCCGCTGGGATGGTGAACCTGAACCCTGTGGGGTCAGGGTGCAGGAAACCTGCTCTGGTGTGTACCAGCCTCTGCAGAGCCAAAACAGGAAACCACCGCAGCCGGAGATTGCTGCGGGCAGTGAGCCCCGGCACAGCAGCAGAGGGCTCGGTCAGCACCGCAGCTCTGTTGTGGCTACACCAACCATGCAGAAACTCTAACTGATCACAGGGAAGCAGGACAGACCCGTGAAGGCTCCCCAGCCCCACACCGGGATCCCAGGGAAGGCAGCAGTGGACCCAGCAGGGGAGGCCCCTGGGTGGCAGAGCCAGGCAGGGAGCCTGCCGTGAACACCCCGGGCCTGCGGCACTCCCCTCACGCACTCCTTCCTGCTTGGCTCTGCAGCGCCAGGACATTCCCACATCTACCACTACGTTTCCCAGTAGAATGCAGGAAAGGGCTGTGCAGCAGCTGGGGACTTACTGTAAATGGCACCACCTGCTCCTTACGTGGCAATTCCTCTGCAGGCCAGGGCCATGGGGACACTTGGGAACAGGGACTGGGACATCTGCTCCCATTGAGCTGCCAGGAAGCACAAGCATGAGCTCTGTGGCAGAGCCCAGGGCTGGCAGTGGTGGTCCCAGCTGCAGGCCCAGGACAAGAGACAGTTGCTTGGGCTGGAGGAGGAGCAGGGCTCCAGCTCTATGTCCCCAGAGCCCCTCAGTTCCACAACTGCCCCTTATCCTGAGCCTCTCCACCCAAGGTACTGCTCAGAGTCCCTGTCCTGGTAGCAGCTCATCTGCCAGTGACCTGGCGCAGAGCCTCGGTGGCTGGGGGGCCATGGGGGCTGGCTTGGCCCTGGCTCTCCCTGTCCAGGCAGGGCTATTAGCAGGCAAGGAGCAGGGGGTGGCAGCAGGACCCCATGCCCAGGCCAGGAAGTATTTTGGGATGCAGCTGAGCCCAGCAGGCTGTGTACATCCCCATGGAAACCCTACTTTGTTGCCGCTTCCCCAGCCAGACCCGCAGCCAGCTCCAGGGAGGCAGCAGCTGTGGATTCCTCACTCCTTCCATCAGCAGCTATGTGAGCTGCTCTGCCCCGGCCCCCCCGGCCCCAGCTCTGTGCTCCCTGGCCCAGGCTATGCTGCTCTAGCACCTGCACTCACAGGGAGCAGTGATGTGCCAAGCACTGGCTGTGGTCACTCCTGGGCACATGGCAATGCACGGGAGGTCCCTCTGGGTGCTCCAGCAGCGAGCTGCCAGCTGCCTGGGGTGTGCTTGCCCAGCACAGTGCAGAGTCCTCGGATGACCCTGGCAGAGCAGCCATGGGCAGGTGCCAAATCCTAGCCCTGGAGCATCCCTTGGCCTCACATCAGTCCTAGCCTCGCCCGCGGCACAGGAGCCAGCAGTGGCAGAGCCACACGTGAGGCTGGGGGTGAAGCTCTCGGATGTGGGACCATGTGTCTGCAGTCCAGCCCTGCCCTCCTTGCCCACCCCCTCCTCACCAGTGCATAATGCTGGGGGTCCTGAAGGTCCCCACCAGCCTGGTGGGCTCTGCCCATCCCATGGCTCTGGTGGCCATCAGCAGAGAGCAACTCCAGCCACACCAGTGGGCAAGGGGCAATGGGTGCCAGTGGTGCCACTTGGGCGGTGATGGGGTGTGTGGCTGGCAGAGGGCACAGCTGGAGATGCTCCCCAGAAGGACCCAGGTGCCCTGTCTCAGCATTTAATGAGTGGGAATGGGAGTGCTTTACTGTAATTCCAGTAATTACATTGTTCATCCTTGGCAGCTGACACCAGTTGGTGTCCAGCGCCATGGGATCATGATAAGCCACCTGGCAATGAGGCTTGGCAACACGCTGTGCTGCCGGGCAGCCAGCCAAGGCAGGCAGGGAAGGGCTGCGGAGCAAGGTGTGAGGTACGGTAAGGACCTGCCCCGGGAGTTCCCGTCACTGGCGCGCAGGTGGCGGCCAGGAGGGCACCACTTTCCGGGGTTGACTTCTGAGCCCACACAGCTGGGCATCCCCAGCCCGCTGAGGTCCTGGCAGGAATCTAGCAGCCACCCATCATTGTGGCATCCCTGGAACCCACCAGGCCTGCTGGGCACTGAGCTGGAGCTGCCAGCAGCAGGATGTTCCAGGCACACGCCCAGTGGGGGTTTGGGATAGCAAGGTGTCAGCAGGCTGGAGGGGAGTCCTCACCCACCAGGTGCAGGAGGGGCAGGGGAGGGGGGGAGGCTGCCTGTCACCCCCAAGGACCTGCCGTCCCACTCTGCCAGCACTGTTGCAGCTTCCAGGCAGCCAGGCAGGCGCTGCCCTTGGCTCTTTCCCATCATTGCCCACCCAACCTGGCTCAGCTGTGGTATCCCCGGGTGGTCTTCACTGGTGCTCGGGGCCAGTGAGGAGCAGGGACAGTTGGCACCCCAGGGACAGAGTGGGAGCCCTGCTGAGTCATCACTTCACTGTTCTCATTTTTCCATGGTGCTGTTGTGCATTTGCTGGAAGCCAGCTCAGAGCCATGACTAATCTGTTCTCAAAACAAGCACAAAGCAAGCGCGAGGTTTGTGCAAACCCACGGGGAGGAGGCAGAATCACAGCACGGGGCTGGACTGGGGAGGCAAGGCACTGGAGCAGCTGGGAATGCCCAGCCATAGAGCAGCCCTGCAGGCAGCAACCTCCTGTGTAGCACGTGGGCACAGCAGAGGTGGAGAGGGGCACCGAGGACCCCCAACCTTCCCTCTCTATAGTGGAGCTGGGGTGCAGGCAGCATGCTGGAACAGGCTGCAGCACACAGGGCAGGCAGGCGTGGGCCATCAGCGCTGAGAACCCCACGTACCATGAGAGCTGGGGCTCTCACATGAGTTGTTTTGCCTTATGGGGAAGCCACTGGAGGGGGCCAGGGAGGAAGCACATTGATTTGCTGTTATTAAAACCAGAGCTGCTGTCGGGAACTCCGCAGCCTGGCTCCCCTCGCGTGCTTCCTGGAAAAGGCTGTCCCATGTGCCCTCACCAGCGGGAGATGGGGCCCCCAAAGCACCTGGCAACAGCAATGGCCTGCGCTGGGTTTGGGTGGCAGCCGGGGCAGGGAGCCAAGGATTAGGTTTTGCCCCTGGTGCCCACGCCTCTGCTGCCCAGCAGTTGGCCCCCAGTTGCCCACTGACCCCTGGCCCTCCACAGCACCCCCAGTGCTGCCTGTGGTGCCCAGGGCAGCCCTGTCACCCCAGGCGGGTGGCAGAACCGAGCAGTGGCACCCCACTGAACTGAGGAGTGTTTACTGGAGAGGCAAAGTCATCGCTTCCAGTGGGAGATGAATCACCCCTGTCAGGAATTCTGCCCGGGGGCTTTTCTGTAAGAGCATGGAATTTCAACACTGGCCCTGCCCTCCCGGGTCCCCCCTTCTTGCACAACCTCTCGCCGGGGTTGCTGTTCTCAGTCTCGGCTTTGCAGCAGCAGCAACCTCTGAGCACAGGGGTCCCAGTGCAGAGAGTCCCTGCCCAGGGCACAGCCCTGCAGCCAACAGAGAGGTGACAGAGCAGGGACCAGCCGGGCTCGCCGTGTGGCGCAGCTGTCTGCTCACTCCACGGGGCCCCACAAAGCTGCCCCTGTCGCCAGTGGGTCCCCACGGGACCAAGGGCTCCCCAGTGCCACCCACACTCACACTACAGGGTTGCCAGGCTGCAGCTGGGAGCCTCCAGCTGCACTCACACCCATGAGCAGGTGCAAACACGGGGCAAGCTGCAGTGGGGCCCTGATGGAGCATCTTCACTCTGCCACCACCAGACACATCCCAGACCCACTAGGGCCAGCAGTTCCCCAGGCTGAGGAGTGCAGGGTGGAGGCATGAGACTGCAGATGGAAGGGCAGCTCCTGGAAAACCCCTGCCAGCTGCCACTGCCACCATCCTGGTGCTGTCCTGCTGTGGGGGGACACCACTGGCCCAGGGGCTGCCCCACCATGGGCCAGGCCACTAGAGAGAAGGTGAGAAGGGGGCCAGAGCTTTCCCAGCAGACTGGTGACCCCAAGGAGCCCTGCAGCCATGCTGGGACTGGGGATTCTCCCAGTTTCCACACATAGCAGAAACTCTGTGAGAACTGAGTGAGAGCGGAGGTGGTTTTGGATAAGGGGGAAGCACACTCAGAGCAGGAAATGAAACATCACCTTTGAGACTTGTGGCTCCTCTCAGCCTGGCACAGCACAGAAGGGCTGTGCCGGCTCCCAAACAAACTGTCCCACAGGTGAGGAGAGCAGAGTGAATGGCTGTGGGAAACCAGAGATAAGGGTCCCCTTCCCAGCATCTCCTTTCCTGGACACAGGGCTGCCAGGAGCAGCCATTCCCAGGAGACCCTTTGCAATGGGAAGCTGCTCCCTGCTATACTTCAGGCGTCCCTGGATGGGCACGGCCCGTGTCCCCCAGGGGACGGGGCAGCCCGGCAGTCCACAGGCCACAGGACCTGCAGCCCTGGCAGTGTCCTGTGCCAGTGACAGCCAGCACTTCTGCCACCACTGCGGCGTCAGCACAAAGGGCCCACATGCCAGCCCTGCCCCTGTGGCATCACTTCCCAGCAGGAGGAAGCAGCAAATGCTTCCCAGGGACCTGGATGATTTGCCTGCCCCACTTTGCATGCTTGAGGCTGCCTGAGCCACAGCCCCCCACCCCAAGGTACAGCAGGAGCATCATTCAAATTCAGAGCACCAAACACCCTCTCTGGGTCTTAGCAAAAAAGGTGGGCATATGGGAAAGATGGGGACTAAGCACCTCAGCCATAGGAAGCTGCTTTATTTTTTGCTTTGCACTTTCTGCCATTCCTGGAAATGCATGAAGTGGCCGCCCTGGCCTGCCTGGTGGGAAGCAGCCCCCATGTCCTCCTCAGCCCCTGCCCCTCTGCACCACACCAGGATGTCCCACTCCCAGAGGGGCTCCCAGCACTCCCAAGCTGAAGTTCCATGCACCGAGATCGAGCAGCTCCATCCAGCCCCACACATGAGCTCCAGGCTGATTTATAGAAATCCAGTGGCTGGGGCTGACGGTGCCTCCTGCCAAACCTCATTAACGGCTGGCCCGGGAGAAGGCAAACAGCTCATATGCAGCAACAAGGAAATCCTTGTTTAAGCATTTCTGGCCATGCAAGGCCCTTCACCCCATACCAGGGGAGAGGGAGGAAGAGGAGGAGGTGAGGAGGAGGTGCAGGCTACAAGCCCCAAATTGGCACCACTCTGGCATTCAGGAGAACCAAGGAGGAGACACAAAGGGACATATGAGTGCCTGCACAGGGAGGCAGCCCCCAGGATGAGATGTGAGTTGGGGGAAGCAGGAGGCTACACAGGCATGATGGGGGCAGAGGGCTTCCATTCATCTGCAGAACCTGCCCGTCCCTCAGTGCCCCCCTGCTCCCACCAATGCCAGGTTCCCCACACAAAGTGCTGGCCATGGGTGCAGTGAGCTCGGGCACGGTGGGCAGCGTGGGAGGCTGTGGGAGCCAGGGCCAGTGTGCCTGTCCACAGTGGGCATGGGACACCAGCACGGCTGGCCTGAGGACCTGGCACCGGCATGCTCCAGAGCAGCACCAATGACCTGCATCTGCCTGCCCCACGTGTGGCTCAGGATCTATTTCATCATCTGGAGAAAAGCATTTACTGCCAATAAACGGGCTAATTAATTCTTCTCAAAGACCTCTCAATTATTCATCTCGGGCCACAGAGAAAACAATTAGAGCACTTACCTCAGCCCTGGCTCAGCCAGTGTAGCAGCTGGTGGCAGGCAGGGCACGGCGGAACAGCCCGGCACAGCTCTCGGCACGGACCCCCGGTGCCTGGCCATCCCCGGGCTCTGCCCACCGGGCCAGAGCGTCCCCGCGGAGCGCTGCAGCAGGGACGTGGAGCCGGCAGAGCCACCAGCCTTTAGCCGTGACCGGCTCCAGCGCTCTTCCAGGGTGCCCCAGAGCTCCCCCAGACCAGGGCCCTCCCTGGAACCCCCGGGAGATCCCTACCCACAGCCCCCCAGCAGCCCGCACTGGGGTACCCCATGCAGAGGGGCTTTTTCCCCGACAGTGCTGCGGCTCCTTGGCCCTCGGGATGTTCGACCTGCTCCGCAGAACAGCCGCTGTTCTGGTGCACACTGAGAAGGGAAACCCT
>VXBR01007643.1:187169-201359 GCA_013400215.1 Cisticola juncidis | reverse complement strand
CAGATACAGGTACGGTGTCGCCCCGGGCACGGGCTGGGGGGCAGATACGGGTACGGTAATGCCGCGGGCACGGGCTGGGGGGCAGATACGGGTACGGTAATGCCCCGGGCACGGGCTGGGGGGCAGATACGGGTACGGTAATGCCCCGGGCACGGGCTGGGGGGCAGATACGGGTACGGTACTGCCCCGGGCACGGGCTGGGGGCCAGATACGGGTACGGTGTCGCCCCGGGCACGGGCTGGGGGCCAGATACAGGTGCCACCACGGGACACTGCGCTGAGGAGGCTGCGGGGCCAGGGGGCCGCACCAGCACTGGGTGGAGCCGGGGCTTCCCGTTGAGCGCTGTTCTGACCCCACCGTTGTGCCCTTAGGTGATCTTCGGGCCCATGTTCTCCGGGAAGAGGTAGGCGTGGAGCGGGAGGCGCAGGGCGGGCGGGCACGGGAAGGCGGCGGGCCGAGGCTGAGGCCCGCTGGCTCCGTGTCTTTCAGCACGGAACTCATGCGGAGAGTGCGACGGTTCCAGCTCGCCCAGTACCGCTGCCTGCTGGTGAAGTACGCCAAGGACACGCGTTACAGCTCTTCCGGGGTCTCCACACACGACAGGTGAGTTCCCGGCGCGGGAGGACACCCCTCCTCCACGGGGCTGCCTGGCCTGTCCGGCTCACTCCCTGGCTGCCCGCAGGAGCACCATGGAGGCCCTGCCCGCCGGACTCCTCCAGGACGTTTACCAGGAAGCGCTGGGTGCCGCCGTCATTGGCATCGATGAGGGCCAGTTTGTAAGTGTATGGCTGGGGCGAGTTAGCTGGGCTCTGCGGGACACAGGCTCCTCGGTACACCCTGTGCAGACCAAGGCCTGTGTCTTTTGTAGGAGGGGTGGGAAGTAATGCCCTGCAGCAGCTTGATTCATGTGGCCTGTGCTTACAATCCAACCCTCCTTCCCCTACAGTCCCTGCAGAGGATGCTGAGACTGGAGCTCATTTCACAGACAGGGCTCTGATTTTCCTTGCTCCTGGTGCTGCTGTCTGGGCATGCACTGTGGGATGTGGAGCCAAGTGCTGCTCCCCATCCTTCTTTATAATGTGCCTGTACCCCTTCCAGTTCCCAGACATTGTGGAGTTCTGCGAGACAATGGCAAACGCTGGGAAAACTGTCATTGTTGCTGCTCTGGATGGGACTTTCCAGAGAAAGGTAAAACAGTCATTTTGGTACAGCAGCTGCTTTGGGACCCTCGTGGAACCCAGCCAGCAGCATCTTGCTTGCTGTGTCACACAGGCCTTTGGGAACATCCTGAACCTGGTGCCGCTGGCGGAGAGCGTGGTGAAGCTGAATGCTGTATGCATGGAGTGCTTCCGGGAGGCCTCCTACACCAAGAGGCTGGGAGCAGAGCGGGAGGTGAGCCCCTATGGAACAGAAACTGTTTCGCCTTGCCAGTCCTGCTGGTAGGGAGAGACTCCCTCCAGGGAGCTGGGCTCTGCAGTCACTCCCCAAATTTCCCTGTCAGGTTGAGGTGATTGGAGGAGCCGACAAGTACCACTCCGTGTGCCGAGCCTGCTACTTCCGCAAGCGGCCCCAGCAGGCTGGGCCAGAGAACAAGGAGAATGTGCCCCTGGGCCTGAGGCAGCTGGAGACCACTGCCTCTCGGAAGATCTTCACTTGACTGCTGAGAAAATGGTGAGAAAGGGAGCTCAGTGCTGTGGCTTACAGGCACCAGGTCTGCCTCTCTCTACTTCAGCAAACTGTTCAGTGCCTCAGGACCCTCTACCCAACCTCCCTGCACCAAGCGCCACAACTGAGGATCCACCAAGCCTGATGCTGGCAGAAGCTGAAGCAAAAGCCTGTCTAAAGTGAGTTTGCCATCTCGGAACAAGGACAGAGACAAGCACAGTTACTGATGCTGCCACACACAGGCCCTGGGGCACTGCATGTGGAGCCAGGCTGCAGCACTTCCACTGCTCACTGTGGCTCTGGCCAGCACTCCCAGTGGTCTAAGTGTGCTCAGGCTGGCACTGATGCTGCTTCTGGTGCCTGTGAATGCAGTCCTTCCCTCTTGTGCGCTGTTGCTAAATTCCAGGTTTCTCAAGACAATGTAAAGCCATTAGTATTTTAAATGCAATTTTTAGTTTTGTTTCCTAACAGTCTGAGGTAACTTGTTCCTCATCACAGAGCTGTGACATAGCTTTTAAACTGACACATGTGGGCAGCCCAGGCCTGGGCAGGCCCCCAACCTCTGCCAGCATGCTAGCTGGTGTTACTGCCTTGTCAATTTCAACAACAAGAAGCTGTTGAAACAGAAGCAGGTAAAGGAGACCTAGCAGCTGATTTCTGAGGTGTTGAACCTCAAAGAGCTGACTGTGCTCTAGCAGGCTGTGACAGACTCCTTTGGAGGAACTGGTCCCGGGAAGAGGCTCATCCAAATTCATAGCAGTTTTTCTCAGGTTCAAGGCTGGTGCTGACACTCTGGTGCTATGTTACCTGTGAGGGATTTGGAGGCTCAGAGTTTCATCATGCCAAGATTTGGACAATTATTCCAGGGAAGATCCAGCTGCTTGGTAAAGGGGCTCTCCTCTGAGGAGCTGCTTCCCCACTCTAGTCATGTCTTTTGCTCCCTTCTCAACCTCCCAAAATTCTTGAGGCTGACTCTTAGTCTGCTCTAAGCTGACTGAAGGGTTCTCTTCCCTCTTTGTTCGACTCAGATTCTGAGTCAAAGGAAGGATGTTGCTTCCTTATTCTCTGCAAAAGTGGTTTTTCCAAAAGTGGAAGCCAGCATCCACAGGCTCCTAGCAGTAGCTCTTTGTTCTAGCCAGGCATGAGTCCAGGGTTGTTGTTTGCCTGTGCCCTGGAAGGCTCCAAGAGCTGCCTGAACTCTCCCTGCTGCCCCCGTGTTATAAGTGACAATAATTGTACTTGCAAGCACTCGATTACCAGGGTTGGGCTTTTCCCTCAGGGCTGGGGAAGGCATTGCAGGTGCTGTTTTATGTCAATAAATAACTTAATGAACCTGTGTGTGTATTTTCTACCAGAGCATTCTGCTAAGTCTTCCTGGCTGTGACCAGTGAGACAGCATGGAGTGATCACTGCAGCAGTCACGGGGTGGGAAGGCTGTTCCCAGGCCTGGTGTTGGAGCTCTGCTCAGACCAGGGAGCATGAGGGAGGGTGGCCTAAAAATAGCCACCAGCATGAGTGTGCTGTTTGCAGCACAGCAGTTGGCAGGGGCTGCACTGCCCCACCTGACATCCCCAGCCCTTGAGGGGCAGAAGCTGAGACAAAAGGCACATGGTGGCTCACATGGTGGCTTGGTGAAAAAGTTTATTTCAACCCTACAGTGACAACTACTTGAACACTGGCCCCAGCAGTGATGGCTCACATGGCTGCTGGGAACAGCTTTACCACAGCACTGCAGCAAACAACCTGAGACAACGGCCCACAGGCACTGGGTGCAGGTGCTCAGCAGCAGAGGCAGCACTCGGGCAGGCACGCAAGGGCAAGAAAATGCTCCAGGACAGTCCTCAGCCATGGCCCCGCTGAGAGCTCTCAGTGCTCACGGCTCCCACAGACCCCAAACCACATCATCCAAGCACCAGCAGCTCTGGGGGAAGTGCAGGCTGGGGGAAGGCACAGCACGGCATTAAGGACAAGAGAAGAGGGGGCTTTGGCAATAGCTCACCCAGAAGCAGCTGCTGGGGGAAGGCACAGGAAGCCAGCGCAGGCAGGAGCTGGGCCTGGCTGTGCTAGGGCAGCGAGGGACGGCATTTGGGGGAACGCAGCCAGCAGGGCTGAAAGGCACTGGAGACAGGACGGGCCAGGGCAACAGTCACAGGGGCACAGCCTGGCCAGGGTTGGGGTGTGAACTGCCCCTGCCACCAAGGCACCATAGAAGCAGAGGCTCATACATGCCAGGGACACTTGGCCTCCTGCAGCTGCAGGGCTGACACAGCAGCTGCAAATCATCCTGTGCCAGATCACCCACCACACACTGGGTTCTGGACCCTCCAATGAGGATCTCAGCTCTAGGACAAGGCAGAAGCCCCTCCTGCATGCCATGAAGAGGCCCGATCACCTTCAAACAAAGCAGCCATCACCCTCCCGCCCCACTGTCCCCTCCAAGTCACAGATCCCTCCCTCCCATCCCGCAGAAGGAATTGCACTGGTACAGCCATCCTGCGGGCACCAGCCAGGGCTCAATACACTGGTGGTGGCTGGTACCCCTCCGGGGCCTCTGCTGTGTTCGTGAAGGGTGGCTGCTGGTAGCTCTCATGGCTGATGTTGGGATAGCTGGAGTAGGGAGCCGAAACCTCCGGGCTGGGGTCGGCATAGCTTTGAAGAAAGTCCTCCACCCCCATTTTGTACCTCTTGTAAGCAAAGGTGAGCAGGAGTCCCTGCAGAGAGAAGTGGGGAGCAGGATTAAGGCCATTCCATGCTGTGGACTGCAGGCAGCCCATCTGTGCTCCCCTCAAGTGGGGCAGAGGGGTTCACTCACCCAGGAGAAGATGGAGAAGAAGGTGAAGGTGATGGCAGCACGGGCAGAGTCCGCTACGATGTACACATCCTGGGGCCGTGTCCAGGACCACTGGTTCGTCAAGAAACAGAAGCCGATGAACCACAGGAAGGTCCAGAGACCTGTGGGGGGAAGCGGCATGAGGGGCCAGGGCTGGTCCTGCTGCTCCTGGGCAGCCCCCGGGCCAGGCCCCGCTCCACCGTGCCAGGGGCGGCCACTCCTCGGGCACTCAGCGGCAGCCGCAGCGCGTGGCCCGCGGGCAGCGCGCCAGACGGGAGCGACTCCCTTCGCCAGGCACCGGCGGCCACGTCACGGGACAAGGCGGCCATTGTGGCGGCGGGAGGCACTGCCCTGCCCCGCGCCCGTACCTGAGAAGCCCAGGTCCGCCAGGACCAGGTACTTGCGGTCGGTAGTGTTGCTGATCTGGGGGAAATACACGTCCACCATGAAGAAGAAGATGCAGGCGAGGAAGGCCAGCACGCCGATGCCGATGCCGTAGCGACAGGCGTCCTCGTTGCCGTTGAAGACGCAGAAGAGCCGCGGGTCCTCGGGCCGGCTCGTGTAGCCATCCCCGACCAGGCAGGAGAACACGATCAGGGCGAAGATCTGCGGGGCGGAGCCGATGTCCGGTGGGCGGCACCGAGGCCTGGGGGAGCCCTCTGGGGGCTGCCCGTCCCGGCGGGCGGGGGGCACCGGCCTGCAGGCTCTCCCTCGTGTCCCGTCCCGCCGCCACTCACCGCGCTGACGATCCGCGCCAGCACCTGCGGCTGCTGCACGAAGCGCACCAGGTCGAAGCTACCGCCGGCCTTGGCCGCCCCGTACGCGCCTCCGCCGCCCTCCATCGCGCTCTGCCGCCGCTGCTGCGCGGCNGGCCCCACGCCTCGGCCGCCGAAGGGCCCCGGTGAGCGCAGCCGAAGGGAAATGTGGGGCTTTTGGGGGGGTTCCCTCCGGTACCGGGAGGCGGCAAGAGGGTGGGCACGGACAGGGCTCGGTAGCCCCCGCCCTCCCCGCAGATCCGCACCCACGCGAGCCACGGCACGAACAGTCGGCGGTGGGAGCGCCGGGGAGCGTCCCGTCGGCTCCCGGTATCGGGGCGAGCGGGGCCTGACAGAGAGCCCGGAGGGGCCACCTGCCCCAGGCAGCCTTAGCCCGCCCCGCCGGGGCTGCGGAGCCCGAGGGCGGTGGAGGAGGGACAGCAGGGACGGAGGAGATGGTACACGGTGCGGGGCTCGGGGTTTTTGCTCCCACGTGTCCTCTTAGGGCCAGCCTGGGCGCTCTCCGGGACTGCCGCTCGGGGGCTTCGTGCCTGACCCGAAGAGTCCCGGGACGGCGGGCGGAACCCGCTCGACGGCGGTACCGCCCCATGCGCCCTCTCTTCCTTCCTAATGCCTGTTTGGGCTGGACCCGGGGTTCGTCCCAGTTTAACCCAGCGGACTCCGCCCTCCCGCCTGCCCCCGAGTTCGCACGCAGCGGCTGCGGCTGCGGCCCCGGCCCGCAGGCCGGCAAGCGCTTGGGAGCCGCGGTAACCGGGGGAGAGGCGGTAACCGGGTAAACCGCGGTAAGCGGGGGCTGGTGGGGGCTGGGGCCATTGTTCCCGTCTGCTGACCACGGCAGGGTCCGTGTAGGAGGGATCCGCTTGGCCTCGCAGGATGTCCCAGCTGCCCTCCATCACCCTCCACGTCCCCGAGGGCTCCGAGAGCGATGGGTGAGTGTGACCCTCCCCCGCTGCCCTGCCATGCCCGGGTCCTCCATTTCAGGGGCACGAGGCTACGACCTCGCACCCTTCAGGCACCAGGTGTGTGTCCACCATGTCCCTGTGTTCCTGCAGCCAGGAGCCCAGTCCAGACAACGAGAGAGCCCTGCACACCTCATTCCACCAGCTCATCCTGGAGCAGAGCAGCTTGATCGAGGCAGGTCTGGAGCTGGAGCTGCAGGACAGGGGCAGAGGTAAAGTGCTGCAGCCTTAGCCAGGGCAGGCTGGGGACAGTGTGTGTGCTCAGGGCCATCCCTCTCTTGGGCCAGCTGTGTCACATGTTGATGCTGTGGCCAAAGCATTCGTAGGAGCCTGCTGATGCCTTGGCCAGTGCAGAGCAGGGCAGTCCAGATCTTGGGAACACAGAAAGCATCCCTGGAGAAGGGGGTACTCTGGGAAGAGCACACACCTAGTCTCTGTGCTGGAGCAGAGCAGCAGGGATGAGCCATGGACTCTCTGCATCCTGCCTTCCCCCTTGCAGCATCTCCAGCCTGTTTGGCTACTCCAGATGCCTGTGCCATGCCCTGGCCAGAGCCTGGGCAAGGTGAGGAGCACCCTAGCTACTCCTCTGCCTCCCTGCAAATCTTGGCCAGCATGCCCAGCCGCACCATCGGTAGGTGCCACCTGCTTTCCCACCCTTCCCCAGGTCCCAGAGCCCCTTGGGGAGCTCTCATGCCTGTCCCGCTCTCCCACAGCCTCCCAACCCCTGCTCTGATCCACAGGACGCAACCTTGGGGCCATCATCTCCCGGTACTGCAACCGCACGGCGCAGCTGCGGCGCCGGAGCAACCGCCCACCCCTGCAGCAGCTGTGCCGCACGGCACGGCCCAGCCTGCGCCAGTACGACCTGGAGACTGACCCTGCCAGGGCCACGCTGGAAGGTGAGGGTCCCCCAGACTGCCAGGAGGCAGTGCTGGCCACGGTCTCTATGCTGGGTCAGGGACAGGCATGCCATGACCTGGCCGGCTGTGTCCCACTGAGCCCCTTGTGCCCCAGAGAAGCGGCGTCTGCTGGTGAAGGAGCTGCTGAACCTCTCACCCAGCGACTGCAGCCACATGCTGCTGACCATGCCCCTCAGCTTGGCAGAGAAACGCATCCTCCGGTAGGACCCCTTCCATCAGCACCAGCTAGGCAAGACTCCCACAGCCAGAGCTGTCTCAGGACCTGTGGTACCCTCTGACACCCCTCTGTTCTGGGCAGGCGGCAGCTGAGCGGACAGAGGAGCCCACTGAGACAGCACGCCCGTCACTGGGACCCCTTTTCACCCTGTGGTTGGCCCAAGGTCTGCGTCGTCCTCGTAAGTCAGGGGTGCAGGTCTGCACAGAGGCTGTGAGGGCTCCAGTGCAGGCTCCTGCCCCACTGCTCTCCCCATCCTTCTCTCCCCAGGGCTGCCGAGGTCTCTGGTACAGGCTCCTTTCCTTGCTCCGCACTGCACAGCCCTGGCACTATGCCCTGAAGCAGATTAGTGGCCGCTTTGGCTCCAGTGTCCTCTCCTACTTCCTCTTCCTGAAGACACTCCTTATGTTGAACTTCTTTTCATTCGTCATCCTCCTGGCCTTCGTGGTGGTCCTGCAGGCTGTGTACCCCCCTGCATCGCTCAGCCCCCAGCCCTTCACTGGCCTGGAGCTCCTCACAGGAGCGGTAAGCATTGCCCAGGCACCCCCCGGTCAGGGGCAGTGCCAAGCCTGGGGGTCAGCCCCGCTTTCCCACTGTAATAATACCCCAGTTCTTGCCCTTGCACAGCCTGGGCCCCAGGACCACCAGTGCTGTAGGTGCACAAGGTGGTGCTGCCCCAGCCCAAGGTTCTGTGTCCCTGAGGCTGGCACAGAGGTGTCAGGCCAAGCAGGAAGCTGCAGGCACTGCTGAGATCGCTGTGGGCCCCATTGTGTGCTTTCCTGCAGGGCTACTTCACAAACTCACTGTTGTACTATGGCTACTACAGCAACATCACCCTAAATGACCCCTGCACCTCCAGTCCTAGGGGCAGCGTGTGCCCTCTCACAGCCCCCCTCTTCCCGTACAACTTGCCACTGGCCTACCTGTTCAGTGTTGGGGTCTCCTTCATTGTCACCTGCATCCTGCTGGTGTACAGGTGGGTCAGCAGCACCTGTGGCACTGCCAGCCTTCCCCTTCAACTAGCTCCAGTCCCTGATGCCCTTCTCCTTGCTGCAGTGTGTCCCGCTCATTTCAGGAGAGTGTGAGCAGCTCCACAGGGAATTTGGCCATCAAAGTCTTCTGCACCTGGGACTTCAAGGTGGTCCAGAGACGCTCGGTGAAGCTGCAGTGTGAGAACATCTGCACCCAGTTGAAGGTGGAGGAGCTGGGCAATGCAAAACCAGACCCCCAGACCCCAACCTTGCACTAGTGCTTTGTCCTCTGGGTCCTGCAAGCACAAAACCTTGCTCTGGACCCAAGTGGGATCTGGCAGCTCTGCCACTGCTCTCTTCCAGGAGCTGCTGGTGGAGCAGCGCTCCCGCTCCCGCTCCCAGAGCTGCTGCCAGTGCCTGGGGCACTACCTGGTAATGCTGCTGGCCTGGGTCCTGGCACTGGGCTCGCCGTTGGGCTGCGTGCTGGCTGTGCACTACTTCTCTGAGCACATGCACATGGTGAGTGCCGCCTCTCGCCCTGCAATCCCCTGCCCTGGGGTTGGAAGGACAGGGCTGGGATACTGGGGAGAGAGGCAGGGACAACCCCATTGCAGCACTGCTCCTGGCCCAGGCATTTGCTGCTCTCCCCAAGGATACCCCACCTGGCTGCCAGCAGCTGTGCACTCACCCCAGTACCTGCTCACCAGGTTCAGCGGGAGCAACAAGCGCAGGACAGTGGCAGATGGCAGCAAGAAGCCATTCTGCTGGTCGTGCCCCTCATGGTGTCCCTCCTCAATACCTTGATGCCCCACCTGTACAACTTGCTGGCTGTATGGGAGAAGCAGGACTCCCCAGTGACACAGGTCTTCGTGGCAATCATCAGGTGGGCTGGCTGGGGCTGTGGTGGAGGGAGCGTTCTGCACCTGCGCCTATGGCAGGCAGGGAGGCTTTGGGGCCAGGCATTCCATCTGTGAGGCTCGGCCCCTCCATCCCTGGGCTCAGGGACTTCTGGGACCGCTCCTGCCCCCCAGGAACCTCCTCCTGAAGACAGCAGTTCTCATCCTGCTGTGCTACCATTGGCTCGGCCGAAGCGTTATCTGCTCGACAGAGGAGGTCAGCACCACTGCCTCAGGGCCAGGGAGGGCTTGGCTGAGCATGGGGTTGTGCAAGGAGCTGGAAGAAATGCTTCCCTGTGAGGGTGGTGAGGGTTGGTATAGGTTCTCAGAGAAGCTGTGGGTGCCCCATCCCTGGAACAGTTAAAGGCCAGGTTGGACAGAGAAACCTGGTCTAGTGGAAGGGTGGCAGGATGGGGAAAGAGATGAGCTTTAGGGTTCCTCCCCACCCAAACCATTCTGTGATTCTATGCCACACTTGATTGTCTCTCCAGTGCTGGGAGACGTGTGTGGGGCAGGACCTGTATCGCTTCATGGTGATGGATTTCATATTCACCTTGCTGGATACGCTCTTTGGGGAGCTGATCTGGAGGTAATGTACCCCAGGACATGTCCCCCCACCAGTGTGGCATCCCTGCATGGTCCCACTGTCTGGTGCACCCAGGCTCTGCTGCCGTCAGAGGGGGAAGGTGGGGTGTGAAGTTCCCCCAGGCAGTGTGGGAGCAGAGTTCCACTTCTACCCAGGCTAATCCTGGAGAAGAGGCTGAAGACAAAGAAGAGGCCAGAGTTTGATATTGCCCGAAATGTGCTGCAGCTGATCTATGGGCAGACCCTGACCTGGTGAGATGTTTCTGCCTGGTGTGGTTCCTTCCCCTGCTGGCAAATGCCTTTTAGTCCCCAGGAACCCTGTGGGTGCTGTAACTGTGCCCACCACTTTCTCCCCATGGGACAAAGTCCCTAAGATCCAGGCAAGCTCATCTTTCCCCTCTCCCAGGCTGGGTATTCTCTTCGCTCCGCTCCTTCCAGCTGTGCAGATGCTGAAGCTGCTGCTATTGTTCTATATCAAAAAGGTGTGATTCTCCCCACCTCCTGCAACTCCCCATGGTGTGAAACTGCAGTGACCTGCCACCGTCAGCCTCTGCTGCAGCAGTGGTGCCACATGGGACAGCCTCGTCCTTGTGGAACGAAGTGGTGGTTTCTGGGGACAGGATTTCCCCGAGCTCACTTGGCTCCCAGTGCGTGGGAGGGAGGGGACAGCAGGGTGGGGACTGCTCTCCAGGAGCTGGCAGTCCACAGGGCTCTGCTCCCTGTCCACAGACCAGCCTGATGCGGAACTGCCAGTCCCCCAGCAAGCCCTGGCAAGCATCACGCATGAGCACCATATTCATCACTCTGCTGTGCTTCCCCTCCTTCCTGGGTGCAGCTGCCTTCCTCTCCTACACCATCTGGTCGTGAGTACCCACGAGGCCACAGCTCAGGGCACAGGACCGCTGGCTGCCTGGAGAAGGAGGGCTTGGGGACCTCATGGCCCCTGTCCCTGGCATCCTCCAGCTGCAGGCCGTGAGGTGCTGCCCCAGGCAAGGGAGGTGCCTCCCAGCTGCTGGCCCCTGCTCACTTCCTCCAGCTGTTCCTGCAGCAGGAGGCAGGGATGAGGACTCCCTTGTCCAGCCCTGGGGATGCTGGGGACAGTGAGGCTGGGTCCCTGATGAGCTGGACAGCTGAGACAGGCAGTGCCCTGGGACCAGTGGTTGCTGGGCAGCCCATTGCTCTGTGCCCTGTTGGTCTGTTTGTTCAGGGTGCAGCCATCAGAAACCTGTGGTCCTTTCCGGGGGCTGGAAACCATCTACAACTCAGGGAAGAGATGGATATTAGTGCTGGAGAAGTCCAACCCCAACATCACCTGGTTTGCCTGGGTCTACCAGCAGCTGTTGGAGAGCACCTGGCTCCTGTTCTTCATGTCCGTGGCCCTGATGTGAGTATGAACCAGAGCCCAAGGCTGAACCCCAGGCCCTCGCTTTTAGGGTCCTGCTGTCACAGCCCTGAGCGGGGCTGGCAGCCAAGGTGTCACTCCAGAGCCTTGTGCCCCATCCCAGTGCCAGGAGCACAGTGTCCCTAAGCTTCCTGCCTGGCTGCCACCATCCTGTCCTGCTGTCATTGCAGAGCTGTGATCTACTTCAACATCCAGGTGGTTAGAGGCCGCCAGAGGGTCATCTGCCTGCTCCAGGAGCAGATTGCCAACGTGCGTGAGCACTGCCCCTGCCCGTCTCCGCTGCCTCACAGCCTGGTCCAGCCCCAGCACTGCCAGTTCAGGCTCTGGCCCCAGCACTGCCACCACTCAGCCTCACTGCACTGTCTCTGATGTTGCAGGAAGGGGAAGATAAGGGTTTTCTCATTCAGAAGCTTCACTCCGTTTACGAGCAGAGACACAGACGTTCCTGAGTCCCAGGTGAGGCACCATGGAGAGCATTGGGGAGGGGCTGCCAGGGCACCCAGACCTCAGCCATGTGCAAGGATGCTCCTCTGCCTGTCCCAAGAGATGCATGATCCTTGGTGTTACTGAGGCCAGGGACACAGAAGAGGCAGGTCTGAGACAAGAACCTGGAGAGAGATGAGACTTAAGAGTCCCTTCTCCCATATGGGATCTTAGGGACTCTGTCCTTTTAGTGTCAAGCTCCACAGGAAGGAATGGGATGGACTGGACTCTGCTTGCAGCTGGGACTGAATCTGTCCATCACAACGCACTGCTGGAAGCTGGGGGACCACGGACTGCTGGGGAAGAGCCTCCCCTATTGCCATGGCCAAGGACCCATTGGGGCATATTACTGGGAATGCTGCATCGCAGGGATGCAGGTGCTCCTGCTGCCTGGAGCTGCTGGGATGCAGTAGGTACAGGCCCAGGACTGTCACACCCCGGGGCTCAGCGCCATGCACGACTGCCTCACCAGCACAACCCTGCTCTGTGAGGGCTCACTGCTTGCAGAGGACAGCTCTTCAGATCTCTTTCCTGCCAGTGTGCCCTGGGCTATTTCCGGAATCCTCTGGAGACCATGGAGCTTTCTCCACAACGACCTTCACACTGCCTAGGGACAGCAGTGTGGAGGCAGGAGCTGCCAGGCATGGACCCGGCTCCAGCAGCCTGGCTTACCAGGAGAGCAGCTGGATGATTGCAGTCCCACAGACGAGGTCACTGGGCCACCCCCAGCAGCCCTGCACCCACTGCACTGGCTGCTAGGATGGACTTGGAAGAATCACAGTGATGCTGAGTGCTGGGCTGGGCAGGGACCCTGTGGGCTCAAGCTGACCTGGCCCATTAAAGCGCTGCTGTGCAGGAGTGCTCTGGCTGGTGTCTGGACCTGCTGGGCTGGAAGCAGGCAGGTGGGGTTGGTGTGTCAGTGCCATTTGTGGTGGTGACTCAGCAGCAGTGTCAGGGTGTGCTCGGGCTCCTTGGCACCACCTGCTTTCCCGTGGGGCTGCCTGGGGCAAAGGCCACTGCCACCCCCCTGGCCATTCACCATCACAGTGCAATGGCTGCAGCCCCCAGCACCAAGAACCACTCCCCTCCATGTCATGGTGTTGGCAGCTCCAGGCCCTGGGATGGCAGCTGCCCCAGTGCCACAGCACTGACAGCCCGGGGCAGGGTGTGCTGGGGCGTGTGCCAGGCACAGGCAGCCACCAGGACTCGATGACTTGGCAGCAGGGCAAGCTGAGGCAGCTGCCTGCCCAGCTGGGCTGGGCCATCTTTGTGGCGAGTTATCAGCACTGACAGACTCTGCTTAGTGGTGTGGGCACAGGGCAGCTTCCCTGCTTAGTTCAGGTGCTGCTGCAGCCTCCAGCTCCCCTGCAGGGCCTCCACTGCTCCTGTGCCTGGAGGTGCCAGCACGATCTGGCCTCTGTAGCTTCTGCCTGCCCCTTCCCCAAAGGCCCAGGGTTTCCCCCCAAGCACCAGCCTGGACAGTTTGGTGGGAGTTTTACTGTGAAGTCCCACAGGGATGCAGTCCATCAACAGCCCAAGGCACTGTCCTGGGCTCTGCTGCCAGCCCCAGGCAGGGCAGCTGCTCCTTCACCTTCTCCTGTGGCAGGACTGTGCTGTGCTGGCCTGGGCGCTGGCAGGGCTGAGGTCAGCAGGGCTCTTTGAGGGCGGTCCGAAGCCACTGCAGGACAGCAGCCAGGCCGGTGCCGTCGCGGGCGCTGGTCTCCAGCATCGTGATGGGCTGTGTGGCGCAGGACACGATGTCCTGCATGCGGAACAGCGACTTCATCTCCACCAGTGACATGTAGCAGGGCAGGTCACTGCAATGGGGAGAGGAGAGCCGCCTCAGCCACGCACGAGGGCTCCCCTGCCCGGCCCAGCCCCGGCTCAGAGCACAAAGCACAGCCGTGCTCCCGGGCACCCCCACCCTTCGGGTGACCCTCCTCACATCTTGTTGAAGAGGACCAGGACGGGCACCGAGGCGAGCGGCTCTGCAGAGAGGACAGAGAGCAGCTGCATGCAGGACGAGGAGACCTGCGTGGGGTTGGAGGCATCCACCACGAACTAGAGGGAAGAAGGGAAAGTGGGGTGCGGGTGTGCCGAGAGCAACCCCGGGCCGGGCTGGGCCAGAGCAGGGCACAGAGAAGGGAAATCCCAGCACGGGGCAAAACCCCAGCCCCGGCAGCCCCTCTCCCCGCGTCCGCGCCCATCGCTCGGGACCGTGGCCCCGGGACGGGTTCCCAGCGCTGCTCACCAGGAGAGCGCTGCACTCGCCGTAGTAGCTGGGCCAGATGGGGCCCATGCAGCCGCCCACCTCGCGCACGGTGACCTTCTGCGGCAGCCGCAGGTCCGTCAGGTTGGTGCCCACCTGCGGGACAGGCGCCCGGCTGGGTGCGGCCGTGCCCCGGAGCCCCTCGGCCGTCCCGGTGCCCCTTGGGCCCGCCGGGCCGCACCTACCGTGGGCAGCGTGGCCGGGGGCTCGCCCAGCTCCG
>VXBR01007643.1:149458-176990 GCA_013400215.1 Cisticola juncidis | reverse complement strand
GGGAGCGGGGCCGCAGGGGCCACACGCGCGGGGGCGAGCGGGGCCGGTGGGCTCGGCCGCGGGGCTTCACCGCGCTCCGGCTGCTTCCAGGAGGAGGAGGAGGTGGTCCCGCTCAAGAAGGAGAAAACTCATTTCACCGTCCGACTGACAGAGATGAAGGGCACTGACAAGGTGAAGCTGATCAAGGAGGTGAAGAACTTCGTGCCAGGAGTGAACCTCGTGCAGGTGAGGAGGGGCTGCCCCAGGCTCTGGTGTGTTGTCCCCAGGTCCAGCAGCCTCGGCTCTCTGTTCAAAGGAGCCTGGATTTGTGCATTCAGAAGCACAGTCTGCCTGTGTGCATCTCAGTGCGGAGAGGTGGGGAACAGGATTTGTTTGCACCTTTCTCTGGAATTTTCCCTTGGCAGAAGCAGGGGAATGAAGGAGGAGGCTCTGAGGAAAGGAGTCAGAGATGTCTGTGACAGCCTCAGCTTCTCCAAACCTGAGAGCTGCTGAGAAATCTCTTGCAGAGCTCAGAAGTAGCCAGCATCCCTTGCTATAGCTGGGTTTGGCTTGCCTTTTCCAAAGCCAGTGTATTTCTGAAGTTAAACGAGTCTCTCTGATTCACACATTTTGCAATCCAGGCTCCCAGCTCTTTTCAGGGTCCTTCATTTTATAGGAGGTGCTGCTTCTTTCCTTGGAGGAGATGAGCCTCACCCCTGAGCAGCATTTGAGCTCAGGCCCTTGATCTGGGATGTGGGCTCAGCATCAGCATTGGGAGATAAAAGCTGCTACTGCTGAAGTATGTAATGGGCTGCACTTCTCCACAGGATGATGCTTTCATATCTTGGGATCAGTAGCACTTTCTAATACCCTGCAGTATTCCAGCTGCAATGTTGAGCATTGCAGTGTCTGCTCCTATTGTAGCCCAGGAGAGCAGAAGTGTTAGCATATAATCTTCTAACCCATTCTTGCTGCTGCATTGCAAAGCCAGCAGAGAAAGTCAGTGGCACAGGTACAAGTTTGGCTGTCCCATGAGGATAATTACCTGACTGTCAGTATGGTTCCTCTGGAAGTTGTTCATCTATTATTGGTCCCAAGCAACCACGAAAATACCAAACTGTGTAATGGACACATTCAGCAGATAATTGACTGGAGAGCTGATGCCAAGTGAGCTTGGCTTTGCATGTGGCACCTGCTGGATGAGCTGTTCGTAGATGCCAGTTACTGCAGGTAAACTCAAGAGTGATGTACCCAAGCCCAGCTCTTCGGGTGAAACACACAACCCAAACAGTTTTGGAGATTTTACCTGCAGGGGTTCTGTTCAAAATGGAGCCAAAGCCCATTTATTGTAAATATTCCTGCCATCCAGTCAAGGTGTTATTTATGAGGTTTGCTGGGGGATCTGCTCATGGCCTGTAGGGCTGCTGATAGTATGGAGGGAAGCACATATTACCTTGGGCACTGTTGGGACCCAAACATCAGTCCTGTGGCAATAGCTGCATGATGAGACAGGTGCATGATGAGCACACACCAGACTGAGGCTGGCTGCACCTCAGGAAGCTCATGGGGAGCTGCCCAGCAGATGCTTGCCCTCTGTCACCACCAGCCCTGGGCTCTAGCTGGATTGGGAGCATGCTGCCTCTGCCCCATGGCTGCCTCTGCCCCATGGCTGCCTCTGCCCCATGGCTGCCTCTGCCCCATGGCTGCCACTGCCCCATGGCTGCCTCTGCCCCATGGCTGCCTCTGCCCCATGGCTGCTGCTACACTTGGCTTAGGCTCTGCTCTTCTTCCCACTGAACACCAGGAGCAGGTGCTTCTTTTGACCAGGGCTGCTTTATAATAGAGTCACACCTTGCTGAACAGGATTCAGAAATTAATAGCCTGTGTTGAGTTGCTTGTCCTTATTGCAGTGAGCCTGAACAGGCTCCTGTCCAGCTCCTGTCCAAAGGCAGGTGAGCAAAGGCATTCCTGCCCCATCGAGCACTGCCCACACATCTGTGCCTTCTAACCCCAGCAAAAAAAACCACTTGTCTGCCACCACAGATACACAGGCATTGAACCCAGCAGGAACCAAACGATTTCTGCTTTCTGCCAGCACAGTGGCTGTCCAGTGGGGGCTAAACCCCCACAGTGCTGTGGCAGAGAGCTGCTGCATGTAAGAGCAGCAGTGGCTTGTCCCCCTGGGCTCACTTCCTTCTCTGTCGCAGCACTGCAGTAAATTCTTTAAATTAGCTCAACAGTTTTTCAGCATGCCTTGAGTATTGCAGTGCTGCTTAGTACCAGCAGTTCCACTTTAAAAGTCTCTAAAATGTCAAAATACCGTGTTGTGAAGTAGTCTGTGCTGGAGCCCTGTTTTAGCCAGTGCAGCTGTGTCCAAACCCTGCACTGGCCTCCCCTCCTGCTGGTACAAGTATGTGAACCAAAACATTGTCACTGAGCAGAGCCAGCCCGGCGCCAGGCGGATGCAGCCTCCGCAGGTCACTGCACAGGGCTCTGCCTGCACCCACTCCTGTGCAGGCTGGGGTGCACACCTGGGAGCACCGTGCACGTGGTGGAAGAACTGAAGAGCAGTGAATCGCAGGAAAAGGTTTGCCAGCAGATGTGTCATAGCTTGCAGCCAGGTTTAGCTGCCTTCCTGTGGGATGTGCCGTAGTTCAAGTGTAAGTCTCGGGGTTTGTGCTGCCCGGTGAGTTTCCATGGTTGGCTTAAGCAGAGGTCAGGATCATGGCTCTAAATCCAATAATCCAGTTAGTGAAAGCCAGTTTACAAGCCTTGTACTTTGTCCCTCTCGCAGGCAAAGAAGCTGGTGGAGTCCCTTCCGCAGGAGATCAAGGCGAACGCCTCCAAGGAGGAAGCAGAGAAGATCAAAGCAGCGCTAGAGGCAGCAGGAGGGACTGTTGTTCTGGAGTAGTCTCACCATGGAGAGACTGGTGCTACAGCTGCTGCCCAAGCCGGGCTCCGGACCTTTCCGAGTGCATGTGGCACTGTGGGAGTACTCTCCCGAAGAATGTTGTACGGTTTGGCAGAGCTGCTACTTCCTGCCATCACCATGAACTCTACCTTATAAATATCAAAAAAACCTGTAAAATGATTCATCTTTCTCAAGTGCCAATTATCCCCACGCTCCCCATTTAATGGAATTGGGATGGTCTAGGGTGAAAGTGACCTTGAAAGATCATCTCATTCCAGCCCTGCTATGGGCAGGGACACCTTCCACTAGGCAAGGTTGCTCCATTCCCTGTCCAGCCTGGCCTTGAACTCTTCCAGGAATGGGGCAGCCACAGCTTCTCTGGGCAGCCTGTGCCAGGGCTTCACCACCCTCACAGCCAAAAGTTTCTTCCTAATATCTAATCTAAATGTACTCTGAGTTTGAAGCCATTTCCCCTTGTCCTGTCACTACATGTTCTTGTAAATAGTCTCTCTCCATCTTTCTCGTAGGCTCCCTTCAGGTACTGGAAGTTTGTACCAGCACATCACTCACCTCCTTACACTGCCTTTTGTGATGGTCTCACCTCTCTGTTGATTATTAATGAGAAGAACACACTTCCACAGGTTGTGGAGATGCTTGCAGGGTGGGAGAGTATTCTGTGCTCAGTGTGTGCACGCTGGTAATGCTGCCGTTTGTAGCTGTGCCTGCTCCCACCCCTTCACTCTGCGTTTTGCTGATGGCTTCACCTCCCCGTTAATTAATCCTGACAATTATTAATGGGAAGAGCCACTTCCCCGGGCTGGGAATGGGGGTGTGGGTGGGGTGGGAACGAGGATTCCAGAGCCTGTGGGTGCCGCACTCGCCGCGGGTTCGGAGATGCGACCCCGGCCCGCCCCACCCCCTTCCGGTACCGGGAGAGGGCGTGGCCTAACGGGCGGGGGCGTGGCCTTGTCCCGGTGAGGGCGTGGCTCCAGGCAGAAGCGGCGCCCATGGCGGAGCAGCGCGTTTCGCGCTGGTACTTCGGCGGCCTCGCGTCGTCCGGGGCCGCCTGCTGCACCCACCCCTTGGATCTGCTGAAGGTGAGGAGGGGACACGCCGGGGGCGGCTCTGACGGCGTGGGGAGGCCGTTTATGGGGATGGAGGGCGAGTGTGAGAAGCTGTGAATGATTGCGGTGGTTTGGGGAAGCTGTGAGGGGATGGGGAGACGGTTGTGGTGAGAGTTGGGGGCACTGTTATGGCGGCCCGTAGTGGTGAGGGCTCGGTTAGGAGGCTGGTCGTGGGTCTGAGGGTCCCGGAGAGGATGTGAGAGGAGGAGCTGGGACTGGCTATAGGGGTCCTGGAGAGTCTGCGATGGAGTGGGGAGTACGTCTGAAGGTCCTGGAGCGGGTTTTTGGGACTGGAAATGGCTGTAAAGGGATGGGAAGACACTCCGAGGGTCCCGGGGGTGGCTGCAGGACCGGCTGTAAGGGACTGGGCGGCTGTGAGGGGACGGGGGCCGTTCTGAGAGTCCCGGAGTGGCTGTGGGACTGGTTGTGAGGGACCTGGCTGTGGGGGTGCGGCTGTAAGGGTCCCAGAGCAGCTTTGAGGGGACAGGGAATGGCTTAAGGGGGACTTGAAGTGACTGTGAGAGTCCTGGAGTGGCTGCGAGGGGTGAGGAGCTGCTCTGAGGATCCTGGCACAGCTGAAGGACTGGCTCTGAGGTGCTGGGGAACGGCTGCCTGAGGAGGGGAGAGGGTGGCTGTGAGGGTCCTGGAGCAACTTTGAGGGGATGGGGAGCTGCTCTGGCATTCTGGGAAGCAGGCCTGAGGGTCCTGGAACGGTTATGAAGGGATAGGGAATGGCTGTGAGGGTCCCAGAACAACTAAGGGAGCTGGAGAACAGCTGTAGGGGTGTGGGGAAACAGCTGCTGGGGGTCAGTTCTGAGGAGTTGATTCGTGGCTGTGCAGCAACATGGCTGAGGTGTCACAAGATCCAGCCCAGGGGCTTGGGTAGATGTATGGCTGAGGGGTCTGGGGAGCTCAGGGTGCCAGCTCTAGGAGCTGTGGAGGGTGCCTTGGCCAGCCTTGCCTGGATACAGCAGTGACTCCGGGGCCAGCAGTGTTGGACACCGGCCCACTGGGCTCTGAGCCCTCGGGCCAAGATGTCACCTAGGCGCCGCGGATGACCCGGCATGCCTGCTCCCGCACAAAGGGCGCCGCGCGCAGCCCTGCGCTGCCAGCACCCACGGATGGGGCAAATGCCAGCGCTGCCCAGAGCCTTGTGCATCAGCCAAGTGGCAACGAGCCTGGCAGCGGAACAGGCTGCAGAGGGGGAGGGAAGAGGCAGTCCGGGACAAGGCCTGCCCTTCCCAGGGCCATGCCTGTGGGTGAGGCTGGGACAGACAGCCCCTTCCCACCCCGTGGCATGGAGGGAGAGGAAGATGTTCCAGGCACAGGCCCAGGAGAGGAGCCAGCCCTGGCAGGGCGATGCCACCTCCCCAGTGCTAAGTCTGTCGCCTTGTCCAACTGGCCCTGTCTGCCCAGAGGAGGTGGCTGCCAGCCCGTGGGAGCTTGTGTGGGGTGCCCTGGCAAGGTGCTAAGAAAGGGAATTAGTCTGGCACCTGCCTCTAGGTCTGTCTCTGAGCCAACGTGAAGGCTGTGACATGAGGGCTGCATTCCCATGCTGTCCTGTGTGGATATGCAGCTCCTGCATTCCTGCAGTTGCAAGCAGCACAGCCTAGCCAGCTGTTTTTGCCAGAGGGTTCACACTGGATTATTGAATACAGATCTCCTTTGGCCAAGAGTTCCCCCACAGCAGAAGCTGGTGCCAGGCCTGGGGAGGCACAAGGGGCCTCAGGCTCTTGCAGGGCAGGGGACGAAGGGCGCTTCATCACACCACTGGACCTTGGCCCTAGTGAGAGGCCCTGCCCAGCCCACCTGCAGAGTGCTTGTGCCCTTAGGCCAACTCTGTGAAGCCGCTGGCCACCCACGGGCTGCTGGCCCTGCAATGACCTGCAGTGACCACAGCCTGGCCAGCCCATCCCATGCCTGCCTGCCCGCTCTTCCGGCAGACCTGGGTCTGCAGGCAGTGGACCGTGTCCCTGCATGGCTCTGCCTGCCCTGCCCGCTTTATCTGCCCCGGGCTGTGAACAGCCACGAGCTCTGATCCCTGACGTCCAAAATCCACCTGTGGGGATTGCAAGCAGGCCCCGCACCCCTGCTGCTGCTCCATATGGGAGACTGTGGCTGTTCCCAGCGTCCTGCAGTGTGTTCTGTGACCCAGCTGTGCCATGGCTTCTGTAGTGGGAGCTGAGCCTGATCCCCTGACAGCAGCCCTTTGCTCTCCTTATCTCCTGGGGCCTTTGACCCACATGTGGTCTCTGCAGTGCTTAGAGCATGCTCCAGCTCCAGCCGACACGGCTCCCCTGTCCCAGCCAGCTTCTGTGCCTGTTGCCGTTGCCCCTGGTGATGGTGGGAAGCATTGGACTGCTAGAGGCAGGAGGGGGAGTGCCTGGCCGGCTGTGGGGTTCTCTTCCTGCCTATGTGATTCCTGCCCTGGGAAGGAGGGGAAGTGGCTCTGGAGGCCTGCCGCATTGCACGGCCGTGATTTCACCAGCCCAACTGGAGCAAACCTGCACTGGGCACTCACCCGCTCCTGTTCTGCTGGGCGTACACACAGGCACACACCTTCTGTCCTGAGGTGGCCCGGAAGAGCAGGTGCCACCCTTCACCTTGGGGCCAGCTGTTGAGGGCAGGGCCTGGGAGGTGCTGCCAGCAGGTGCCTGGGCACTCCTCTCTCCCTCACTGCCTCCACCCATCTGGGGCCAGGCTGGGCCAGTCTGGTGTGGAGTGCCTGGAGCGATGGCTGTTTGCCTCTGTACAAGTGCTGTTAACCTGACACATGCTCAAATCCACACCTGTTCAGCGTGCTTCTACCCTGCCCAGCTGGCACGGGGCTGACACTGCTGCACTCTGCCCCAGGTCCACCTGCAGACACAGCAGGAGGTGAAGATGCGCATGATGGGGATGGCGATGCACGTGATCCGCACCGACGGCGTCCTGGCTCTCTACAATGGGCTCAGCGCCTCACTGTGTCGGCAGGTGAGTGACACCACAGTGAGCCAGCGAGCTGCCCTGCCAGGGACACGGCCGCTCATTTCCCCCTCATCCAGATGACATATTCCTTGACTCGCTTTGGCATCTATGAGACCGCGAAGAGCTACCTGGGCCAGGGCAGGCAGGGGCCTCCCCCGTTCTACCAGAAAGTGCTGGTGGCTGCAGCAGGAGGTGAGCCAGGCAGTGGGGCCCTTGGCCCTGCCTCCCTCAGGATGGATAAGTCCCTGACCCAACTCTTTGGCCACAGGTTTCACTGGAGGGTTTATAGGGACCCCGGCGGACATGGTGAACGTCAGGTCAGTTCTGTCTGCATGACCGGGACTCTTGGCTTGTGGATGACGGCATTTGGGGTGGTGGGTGGTGCTGGGGTACTCCTGACATCTCTCCTGGACAGCCTGCCCCTTGGTCAGTCAGCCAGGAGCTCTGTGCCCAGGATGGCCAGAGCTGTTCTGCCTTTTGGTGACAGCACCCAGCCGTGTGTGACCCTCAGGGGGAGTGGGACTGAAGGCAACTTTCTTGGCCTTTTGTAAATGGGCAACACAATTCCACTGCCCGTATGCTGGGGTCCCGCTGCAGGGGACAGCGGGATACCGGCTCCCCCTCACCTGCCGTGCTCTGCCTTCTAGGATGCAGAACGACATGAAGCAGCCGCCGGCTCAGCGGCGCAAGTGAGTGAGGGGCCGGGGCGGAGGGGTGGGGGCCCTGGAGGGGNACCGCGCCGGGAGCCGGGGGTCTGCGCCGAGGGCCGGGGGTCTGCGCCGGGGCCGCTGGGGAGCGGTGGGGCTGCCGCCGTGCTGGGAAGCCTCGGGCCCTGACCTCTTCCCCTCTCGCTCCTTCCAGTTATTCCCATGCCCTGGATGGCATGTACCGTGTCTTCCGGGAAGGTGAGGCCGTGCCAGCCTTATGGGTGAGCCTGCTCCGGTGTCCTAGCAGGTGCCGGGTCAGGGCTTACCCTGGAAGTTCTCTCAGCCGGGCCAGAGAGAGGGGCTGGGGGAGTCCAGGGGAGCGCAGGGGCTGGCTGGGGCAGGGGCTGGGCAAAGTCTGGCAGAGCCTGGCAGCCTGCACGTACTTGGTAGGAAACCGTGACCTGCTGGAAGCTGCAACAGAAAAGTGCAGGAGGGTGGAGCAGATGGAATAGAGGATGAGCAGAGGCAGGGAGGAGGTCATGCTCTTTTGAAGGACTCCCTGCTTCTTCAGCCTGTTTGTTATGGTGTGCTTCACACAGGGCTGTGTGAAGGAGCTGGGGACACAGACTGGGTGTGGAAGGAGGCTCCCGGGGTAATGGAGTGTGAGTGATGGCAGAGAACTGTGCTGATCCAAATCTGTCTGTCCACAGAGGGCCTGAAGAAACTCTTCTCAGGAGCATCGGTGGCATCAGCCCGTGGGGCCTTTGTTACTATTGGGCAGGTAGGACAGCTCTGCTGGGCAGGAGGTGACTGGGATAGGGACTAGGATGGTCCCTGGTGTGGCAAGGAAGGGGGAACGTGTCACTGATTCACCATGTCTCTGCAGCTTTCCTGTTATGACCAGGCAAAGCAGCTGGTTCTTGCAACTGGATTGCTGTCAGACAATGTCTTCACTCACTTCCTGTCCAGCTTCATCGCTGTGAGTAGGGCTGGGGTCCAGGGGGCAGAGCTGGGGCTGGGTTTGCCTGCAGCCAGGTTCAGAGCCAAGCTGGGGCTGCCAGAGCTGCCGCTCTGGGCTCAGCAGAGCAGGAATGGGCACAGTGGCTCCAGGAGGCTCCTGTCCTGAGGTCAGGTCCCAGCATTGCTCTGAGTTTCTCCAGTGACCACAGCAGTTGCTGGCACAGAGGTCTCCTGACTTGGCTGACTTTCTGCAGGGTATATGTGCCACATTCCTGTGCCAGCCCCTGGATGTGGTCAAGACCCGCCTCATGAACTCTCACGGAGAGTACCGGGTGAGTCGCGCACCTCGCCCACCTTGCTGCTGCCTGTCCTCCCATCTCTATGTACCATATGTGCCATCTTTTGCCTCCCAGCCCCTCCCACTTCATCTCTCACCCTCTCACTCCAGGGTGTTGTCCACTGTGCCATGGAAACTGCCAAGCTCGGGCCACTTGCCTTCTACAAGGTACCTGGCTGGGGGTGCATGGGGTGGGGCAGGCTGGGCTGAGCTGGGAGCAGAGGTTGTGGTCCAGAACAGTCCTGGGGCAGGTGACCTTCCAGGTTCTGCTGTGGCAGCCCAGCTGCTTCCTGCATCAGGGCTTTGTCTGCCCAGCCCAGGCTTGGTCCAGAGGTATTGCAAGCCCTGGCCTCAATGGGACTCAGCCTGGGCCCAGGCACCACAGCTGTGGCCCTGTTGCACCCATCAGGTTCCCAAACAGCAGGTGCAGGTGCCAGAGGGGTTAGCACATGGTGCTGAGACCTGTGTGCACCGTGGTGGCCATGGTGTGACAGCGCCTGCTCCACAGCCCAGCCAGTGCTGACCCACGCCTGCCCACTTGTGCTGCTGCCAGAGTTGGGCTGCTGGGACAGCCAGTGGCAGGCACACAATGATTCTTCTCCTTCTTGCTGTCCCAGGGCTTCGTTCCTGCTGCTGTCCGGCTCGTTCCTCAGACTGTTCTCACCTTTATCTTCCTGGAGCAGCTGCGCAAATATTTTGGGATCAAAGTGACCACCTGAGTCCAAGGGACCTGACCCTGCCTTGCCCTGGGGGGGTGAGCGCATGGGTCACCCTCAAGATCCCAGAACCCCTTTCTGCTCTCTGGGGCCAAAGCAATTCCCCCTCCTCTCAACTACAGTCCTGTGCCTTGCCAGCACCTGTGGCCAGCCCCCCTTGCAAACCTCTCACCCCCATTCACAGCACCTCCACCTCTGCATTACTGCTTCTGGGGTTTTTGTTTTGGGGGGGGGTTCTGTCTTCCACTTCTCTACTGGCTCTGAGTTCTGTCCTTGCTCCCCCTCAGCCTTGTCCCTGATGTGCCCCAGAAGCAGGACTGTGCTATCTCAGGGAGTAGGGAGATCAGAATGCCTGGCTCTGTACCTCATCACAGAGCCCATGGGGCTGGGGGCACTGCTGACCCCGCAGCTGTGGGGCTGGAGCTTGGGGTAGCGTGTGTGGGGCCTGTCCTCCCTCTGCCTTTAGCCCCCGTGCTCCTCCCTAACCCCAGAGCAACTTGTACCTCCTGCCCTGCTCCTGGCCTCCCACCCTCTGCTTCTGCTTGGCCAAAACTCCTCAGCACTGCTGGCTGCTGGGCTCTTCAGGGATTGTGCCTCATACCAATGATGGTGGGGAACACGGCCTTGCTCTGGCAGGGCTTGGTAATGCCTGCTTGGGGGCCCAGTACTCACTTACCACAGTGCACCTACCCCACACTGGATCCAGTGGGCCTCTGTGGGGGCATCCCTCACCACCACTTTGCAGCCTCACTCACCTTGGGGCTGGGCAGACCCCCACCCCTCATAGCCCCTCACCCCACACTGCTCAGTGTGTGGGGGCTGTGAGCACCAGCTCCTCCACTATGTGCAGCCCTGTGTGTGCTGGCCCCAAAGAATCAAAGAACTGGAATATCTGAGACCTTGATGTATAATAAAGAATGAAGGTGGCACGGGGCCTGCTGTCCTGTTAGGAGGGGAGAGATGCTGCACCCCGTTTTCATGGCTGAGGGCATGGGCTGGGAGCTGAGCCCCCCTGAGCTGATAGAGGGTAGCAAGGCTTGGCCCCTGGCACTGTGCCACAGAGGGGGCCTTCACCCCACTCTGTGCCCAGCACCCTGTGTGCAGAGGGAGCTGTGGGCAGGCTCCACAGCCAGGCCTGCACTAAGCTGTGCCCGGTCCCAGCTGGACAGCAGCTCCAGGGTAGGGCTGTGCCAAGGGCGCCTGTCACCTCTGCGGGAGCTGCCTCCTGGATGTGACACTAATTGGGCTCGGGCAGACTGAACAGAGGCAGACTGGCACAGTAGAGCAGTGAAAGCTTGTCACCTTAACGAGGCCTAATGATGCTATCTGGCATCACCACTCTGGGCTTATGCCCAGCCACAGCAGAGGCCATGGGCAGGTGAGCGCTCAAGGGAGCTGGGCTCTCTCCTCACAAGTAGCTGGGGGCCACCCTGGCAAGCTGTGCTTCCTCAAGCCCCACGTCCTGCTGCACTGCTCCTGGGGCTGACGGGTGCTGCTCTGTGTCATGCAAAGGGCCAACAGGGAGCAAGAAAGCGATGGAGCCCCTAGCAGCACAGAGCCCTGCTCAGCCCCTGACAGCAGGGGCATTCCAGCTGGGCTGTGGTCCCACCAGCTGCACTGCACTCCCGGTGTGCATGTACCCTCTCACCACATCCCTTGTGGCAGCCAAACTGCAGCAGTCGCACTGGCAGGACAGCGTGTGCCAGACACAAGCCGCGAGCACAGCGCCCACAGCTGCAGTGCGAGGGCACTACTTATCTCTTGAGCAGCAGAGAACATGGGGCTGTCAGCAGCCTGTGGTCGTGTCTGTGCTGGCTGCTCCCTGGTCCCATCCTGCCCTCTACCACGGCCCCCACAGCTGCCTGCAGGGGCTCCCCCAGGACACGTCTCTCCCCCCATCAGGTAGGGCTGGAGTCTGCCAGTCCTTCCCCAGAGCCCCCATCCTGGCCTGGAAGGGTACCAGGGCCATCTCCGGGGGGCAGCCGTGGGTCCAATCCCGTGCCCGGGCTCGTCTGCCCACACCCACGGGGACTTCCAGCCGGCGGCAGCCGCGTAGAGTGGGACCCGAGGGAGGTAGCTCTGGGGGATCCGGGGCTGGGCTGGCTGTACCAGTGCTGCCACGGCCGGCATGGCCAACACGTCCTGCACATTTAAATGCGTTCGTGCGGGAGGCCGGGACAGCCCCCCCGCCAGGGCGGGGGCTCCCCCGGATCCCTTTTCAGGCCCAGCCGGCTGGTCCCGGTGCGTCGCTCTCTCTGGGTTGTGTTTACCTGCAGCGGGACAGCGGCGGCCAACACTGACCCGTCCTCGCCGGCGGCGGCCGGAGCGCGGGTGTCGAGGCGGTTGGCGGCGGAGCGGCCGAGATCCGTCTGGCTCCNCCGGCGGGAGGAGCGGGCGGCGGGACGCGGCTCCGTGCCCGTGGTCCCTCCCCCCGAGCCGGTCCCTCCCCCTGAGTCGCCACAGCCGCTGCCGTCGCGGCTCCGCTAAAGTTTTCGCCGAGCGCGCCGGACCCGGTCCCCGCCGGTCCCGAGATGCGTTTGGGAGCTGCCGCGAGTCCAGCCCCGACAGGTACGGGGAAGGGAGGGAGGGGGGCAGGGAGCGCCCGTAGCCGCTGTCTCGGGATGTCGCACGTCCCGTGGCGGGGATGTGGATTCAAGTGACGACTGCGCAACCCCGGGGCCACGAACTGAGCCCCGGGACCCTAGACCAGCAGCTCCCAGAGCCGCCCCGATGCTGAGCGCTGGGCCCGGGGAAAATGAGCCCCTGGGTGACGGGTGTTGTGGGCTGGGGTCGCAGCAGGGCTGGGCCCGCTTCCCCTCCGACCGCTGCCGCTGGCGTCCCTGGGCAGGGGCGCTGCCGTCAGACCCACAGCACCCCTGGGCTCTGCCCTGGCTGTGGTGAGCCCACGGCCGGTGATTCCAGCTGAACTCCGTCGCGTTGGGAGTAATTGCCGGAGCAGCCCTTAGTCAGGGTGGGACGCGCGTGGTCTCCCTGCAGTGGGCACAGCGGTGCCCATAGGTCCTCCTGCCGAGGGGCCGAAGCAGGGGACACGTTGCCAGCTCCCAGCTCTCCCCAGGCTCGCTGGGTATTACGGGGGCCTGGTGCGAGTGCCCTTTGTGACTCTGTCCTGAGCTCTGCTGTGTCAACACAGTGTTGGTAAATGGCTTTGTTTAACCAGGACATGTCGGGTATGTGACCTTGCCGTCCTCCTGGTTGCAAATGCATCTCCAAAGCTGCTGCAGGTCCCCTCTGACGGGCACTGCACTCCTCTCGGGGTGGTAAGGGAAGCAGGGACCGCGGGGGTCAGCCTGCTCCCCTCACACAGCATGGCCTGAGGATGGAGCATCTGCTCTGCTCAGCCCGAGCCGTGCATCCCGCGGCACAGCACCCTGCCCCGTGCAGCGCCTGCCGCGGGTGTCCTGACCCACACCAAATTCAGTGATTGCCTCTGCGATTTTGTCTGTGCATCAGCAGGAAAATTTAGGGCCTGCAGGACCCCTCGTCAGCGTGTTAGTGCTGCCCCAGCTGCCAGCTCCTGTGGCTTTCCCACCAATCCTGCTCCTTTCCGCACACTGTGGTGCATTTTTTTTAATGTTCTGTTGCCTAGAGAGGGGAAAAAAGAAAAGGCTGAATGGAGAATAGGCAAAATGTGGATTAAAAATAGTTAATGAAAAAATGTGACCACAAACCCTGATCAGCAGCACAGGGCTAAAACCAGCCACTGAGCACAGCATCTCCAGGCAAAGACAGGGGCAGGGGAAGCCGGACACAGGGGAGATGGGATGTCTGCTCAGCTCCAGCCCCTTTTGCTACACCACTGCATCCTGCTTTGTCCTGCATCCCCATGTCCTTATTTATCTACCCCAGCATTGAGGCGAGTGCACATGCCTGTGCACAGCGGGTGCCAGTGGAGGGCTGGGCATGTGTGGCCCCCACAGCACCCCCTTCCTTGCTGGGGCTGGTGTCTGGCTGTACCCAGGGCTGCAGATCTGCTGGTTGGGTATGCGGGTGTGGAGCTCCCAGTGCAGGGGAGTCTGCGCACTGGCCTATCTGCACTGACCTTTTCCTAGGCTTTTCCCAGCCCTGTGCCTCCCCTGTGACATGCTAACCACACGTGTCACACCGAGCCTCTTGTGCCTTCCTTCTGTGTTTCATAGCTTTTCATGCAACGTGATGAACAAAAACACCCCTTTCTTTGAGCCTCAGATGAGGTGCTGTGTGGCTCAGCATCCCAATGCCAGAGCCAGCTGGGCAGCAAGGTAATTTGGCTGCTGCCAGGCTGTATCATGGTCCCTCTTTGGTACAGGGCAACTGTGCAGATGCCCCTTGACCATGCCTTGTGGTGACCAGGTGGTAGTGGAGGTGATGCAAAGAGCATTTGTCCTCTTTGCATCCTATGCTGCTGTTGATGAAAACACTGTCAGGGCTGGTTTGGGTTTTCTTGGTCCAAGGTGACACAGAATCTGACATCACCAGTGCATGGCTTCCACAATCATGTAGCTCTGTGCAAGCAAGTCACAGCCTTGCAGCACGAGGACTGTTCCGGGCTGCTCAGCTGCTCCTCTGCTGCCAAAGTTCCTTGTACTTAGTTCTCAAGGAAAGAATGGAGAAAGGGAGTAGGAAACATCCCCAAGCTTCCAACACGGACACAGGGCAGGGACAGTGCAGGACAGAGCTCCTGGGCCTCCCTGCCATGGCAATCTCCCCTAGCCTTGCCCCGATTGCCGTGGTCCTGGGTGGAAAGTGGAGCAGCATCTGCAGAGCCAGGCTGGCATTGGCATTGCATCAGCTCTGGCCCAGCACCGTCCCCTCCCCTGCCAAGTGCCCAAGCCCCTGCCGTGCTGGCATGCAGCTCCAAGCTCAAAGCCAAGCCAGCCGTGGAAAGCACTGCATTAGCACGGGGGGCTAATCCCTGTGTCCAGAGGCTGCACAGCCCCCACAGCCGCCTCCAAGCCAGCAGGGCCGTGCTGTGTGCAGGGCTGTGCTCACACGAGGCCAGGTGCCCACTCCATCAGGGAGGGAAGAGTCCTGTAGGACCAGGCTCTGAGGGGCTGTACCAGCCTCACGGCAGTTGTGCAGGGCTGTGGCTGTGGCTGTGCCAAGGTGCTCCCAGGTCACGTTGCAGAAGCCCATGAGTGTCCTATGGAGAGACTTTACCAAGCCACTGATCCATGTGATTATTGGGCACAGTGATCCCAGATGTGGAGCTCGTTCTCTCACACATGCAGTGGCAGCAAAACCAGAGGGCATGGGGTGGCAAAATCCCCACAGGAAACTCACCATGATGGGATGAGGAGGGAGTCTCTTTCTAAGGAGGGCTGGGCACTCAGCCACCAGTGAGGGTGGAGTGTACAGAGCTGCTGCAGGGTAGCATGGAGGCTGCACACCCATCAGTGGGGAGCAAAATCCTAACACAGGCCTTTTCCCATCCATTCCCTATGTCTTGGTGCAATGCCATGGCAGTAGTGCATTCAGGTCCTCAATTTGCCCTGCAACCTGCCTGGGCTGGCCCCTGACTCCTGACCACCCTGGGGCCAGTGGCAGCTGCCATGATCTGCAGGTCAGCTGGGGCCTCAGGGCCACCAGTCAAGGGGAACAGGGGTCCTTGCTTTGCCCCTGTGGCTGCAGGGCTGGCACTGCTGGCTTGGGAAAGGCAAATTCAGATGCCAGTGACAGCCCCACTGTGAGGGCAGATGATGATACCTGTGTCTGACCCCTCTCGTCCCCAGCACTGGGGCTGCCAGCAGTGGTGTTGCACACAGCCATCCCAGTGCTGGCTCCTTGTTCCTGCTCTCCCAGCACAAGGTCTCTTCTTCATGGCCATGGCTCCAAGTGGAGCCATCCTGGGTGTTTGCAGCCAGGGCTCCATGAAGGTCAGCAGCCACAGAACCATGACACAGGAGCATACCAACACTAGCATGGGGCAAAAGTCCCCTGGACACCTGCTGTCATGCACTGCAGCCCCTCAGAGGCACCAAATCACAGGCCAAGCACTCTCCACGCACTGCTTATGACTTGGTGTGGTGGGGGATTCCCCAAAGCCTGGCTCCAGCTGGGGATGAGGTGCCAGGGCAGGGAATGGGGCACTGGAAGCCAGTGGGGCACAGCAGAGTGGGAGGAGGTGGTGAGGATATGGGGCCAGGTCCCTTGTGCAGTGCTGCCTCTGTCACCCAGGGCACAGCTGAGAGGGGCTGCAGCAAGTCCAGCTGGTAGAGCTGCTACCCCAGGCACTGCAGGCACTGCTGCTGGGCAGTGCCAGCTCCGGGGAGTGGTCCCAGCCACCTCAAAGCTTGCTGTTCCACCACACAGAGCCCCTGCTCCCTCTCTGCCATTGCCTACTGGCACCAGACCAGGGAGAGCTGGTCCATGGCTACTTCTGCACTTCCACGTCTCTGCTGGAAGCAGCCCCCGTCTGTGGGTAGTGGGGATCTGGCATGGTGCCCCAGTTGTGCAGCACCACAGGCAGCTGGGACAAAGGGCCTGGGCAGGGTGAGGGGGAACACCCGTGCTGGGGTGAGGAGCATGACTGGCCCCTGTGCCAGGACCCCTCACCCAGTGCAGTCTGCCCGGCTTGGCCACACTGGGGCCAGGGCTGGGGAGCGGCTGCCAGATGGGGGGAGTCCAGGGCAGAGGCCTCCCTGCTGCTAAATCCCACTGCAGCAACTAAAAATAGAGACACCTCTGCCCCAAAGTTGCTCCCCGGCTGCGCAGAGGGGCTGACAGCAAGGCACTGTGACCCAAGGACCTGGAGGAGCATTCCCAATCAGGGCAGGGACTGATGCTTGGCCAGGGACGGGCACTGGGATCTTCCCGTGGATCTGGGGCATAGGCAACAGTGGGATGGGACAGGTAGGGATGATGTGGGGCTGGAGGAGGCACAGAGATGGTGGGATCAGGCTAGCAGGGGGACAAGGACAGGGATGCTGGCATGGGGGTGTGGGAGGAAAGAGACAGGGATCCTGAGGTGGGATGGGAGGGGGACTAGGACAGGGATACTTGTGGGGCTGGGGTGGGGCTGGGGAGGACTGATGACAAAAACAGGAATTCTGGAATGGTCAGGTGGGTACTGGGTACCCAGCAAAGGTCCCTATTCACAGAGCCCACCCAGTGAGAGCTGTCCCAGGAGACAGTTCTCTCTGTCCTGGGACTGGCTAAATAAGGCCATGGCAGGTCCTGCTCCCCAAGCTGCATCTGGAGCCCCATGCGCTGATTAATGAGCTTCTCCAGCAGCCACTTGCGACATGGCAAGTGGGTCTGCACGGATGGAGGAAACACGACTTTCCCAGGGATAAAAATAGGCACAGGCAGAGCAGCGAGCCCTGGGAGCAGAACTGGTCGGGGAGCATGACAGTGCCTGGTGCCCAGAGGGACCCCAGGGGCTGGGGGTGATGCCGTAGTGCCTGTAGTGGCACTGCTGTCCCTCCCATCCTCCCCAGCTTGTCTGCCCTCACCCCACACAGCCAGCCCTGCTATGGGGCTGCTGCCATAAAGGGCCCTTGTGGGAAGAGCCAAAATCCTGCTCAGGAGCCCCATAACCGGCTTAGGGGGATGGAGGGAATTATGGCACCGCGTGAGCCACGGTCTGTGGAGCACCCGGACCCCATGTCAGGCAAGGCCCCACGTCACTGGCTGGAGCTGGGGCTGAAGGACCCACAGGGGCACAGCCCAGATGACCTTGTCTTAGAGCCACAGCAGCCCCATGAGCCAGGATCCCTGTGGGTGAATGGCCAGTGTCCCCATCCCTGCTGGCCCCCGTGTTCTCTGTGGCTCCCTGGCCACTGCTTTCCACAGTGGGTGCTGCTGCCAGAGCATGGCTGGGTGTTAGCAGCCAGGCATGAGAGTCTGTGGAGACAGGGGGAGCCCAGGGGCCAGTCTCTCTGCCTGAGAGGGTGCCCAGGTGTGAGGAGGGGGTCCCTTCTATCATGGGGGTCCTGCATTCTCAGGACTTAGCAAGGACACACAGCAGGGTCCCACCAGCAGTGTGGGGTGGCACCAGCCCAGGTTTTCTGTGGGGGTCTGGAGGCAGCACTGCTGCTGCACTCCAGCCACACAGGGGCTGAAATTGGCTTGGTGGGCAGACAACCTGCACAGTCACTGTCCCAGTGGCATCCTGGGAAGAATAATGCAGGCTCTTGGTGCAAAAACGAGTGAGCGATGAATGTGAACACCTCACAGTGTCGGGTGAGGATGGGGACACATGTGAGGCATCATGACTGGGGCTGGCTCTGTGCCAGAGTGGCTGCCTCCAACCCCACCTGCCCCCAGCCCCATGTCCTCCAGCTCTGTCCCAGGAGTCCCCGTGACCAGGCATCTTGCACAGGGTTGCCCACATGCCAGGGCCGTCACCACCAGGGTGGAGAAGCTGCTGAGGGCCAGTAGGAAGCCGTGTGCCCTGTGCTGTGTCCCATGCATGTGGTCCAGAGGAGGGATGTCCCAGCCACGCCTCCTCACCCTCCTGGTGCTGCTGCTCTGCTGCCAGGTAAGGATGGGCTGTCGTACTCGAGGGTGCTATGCCCCATGCTCGGCCCACTACCCACACAGAGCTGCCACCGATCCACCCCATCCCACTGCATCCCCTCACCATGGCATGTGGTACAGCAGCTGATGCCCCTTTCTGCCTCCTCTGCCATCCACAAGACATGGCATGGCATGGCATGGCACAGAATGGCATGACATGGCATATTAGCCTGCCCTTGCCTGTGGCTGTCCCCAGGCTTGGGTCACTGCCTGGCACAGCATGATGGTCCCTGTGAGCAGGACACTTGTGATGGGTGATGCTCCCTGGTGCCCACAGGGTCCCTGTGCCCAGATCACGGATAATGTTGTTGAGAGATGGAAGGAGTACAGTGAAGAGTGCCAGCGCAACATGAGCCGCCTGCCTGCACCCACAGGTCAGTGCTGTGGGGGATCCAGTGGGGTTCAGGTGGGGACAGGGTCCTGTTGAGATTGTGATGGGGCAGAGGAGCCAACACAGGGTCCCAGCAGGATGGGGGGTAGAACAGAGGTCCTGGCACCCAGAGAGAGGGTGAAGCCAAAGTGCCACCAGCTCCTGTCCTTCTGCAGAACTGGTCTGTAACCGCACCTTCGACAAGTTCTCGTGCTGGCCTGACACGATGCCCAACAGCACAGCCAGTGTGCCCTGCCCTTGGTTCCTGCCCTGGTACCAGAAAGGTAACAGCGGGGAGGCGCGTGTGCATGTGCACCTGTGCAGTGTGTGCAGCTGTGCAGTGTGTGCAGCTGTGCAGTGTGTTCACACACGTGTGCACCTGTGCAGTGTGTGCAGCTGTGCAGTGTGTTCACACACATGCACCTGTGCAGTGTGTGCAGCTGTGCAGCGTGTTCACACACATGCACCTGTGCATTGTATGCAGCTGTGCAGTGTTCACACACGTGTGCAGCTGTGCAGTGTGTGCAGCTGTGCAGTGTGTTCACACACGTGTGCACCTGTGCGCCGGGGACACCTGTGTGCTGTGTGTGCGCTGCTGCACGTGGCCCACGGGGGCACTGGGACTGGCATACCCCACCATCCCCTCCCCTCACAGTGAAGCACAGACACGTCTTCAAGACCTGTGGGCCAGATGGACAGTGGGTGACAGGGCCACAGGGACAGTCCCTGCGCGATGCCACACAGTGTGAGCAGGATGACGAGGACCTAAAGGCGCAGGTGGGCAGACCTGGGCAGCAGGGGTGTGGTGGTCCCTGCCTGTCCCCCATTTGCCCCACGCCCTCACTTGCTCCTTCCTCTTCCAGGAAAAATTTGCCAAGACCTATGGCAGTTTCAAGGTGATGTACACTGTGGGCTATTCTGTGTCCCTGTGTGCACTGCTGCTTGCCCTGGCCCTGCTGCTGGGCTTCAGGTGGGAGTTTGGGCACAGCCGTGCACAGGGTGGGCAGGTGGAGGCTGGGGGTCCATGCACGGGCATTGACAATGGTCCTTAAATCTGCAGCAAGCTGCACTGCATGAGGAACTACATCCACATGAACCTCTTCGCCTCCTTCATCCTGAAGGGTGTCTCTGTGCTGGTCATCGACGCCCTGCTCAAGACCCACTACAGTGACAAGATCGACGGCTACAACGTGCAAGTCTGGCTGAGTGACGAGGTCAGTGTGGCACGGGCAGGGCAGGGACAGGCGGTGCTGGGGCTGGGGCACAGGTGAGCACAGGCACACACAGACAGTACTGCAGCCCTGACCTCTGCCCACAGGCAGCTGCAGGCTGCCGGGCAGCCACGGTCTTCATGCAGTACGGCATCGTGGCCAACTACTGCTGGCTGCTGGTGGAAGGCATCTACCTGCACAACCTGCTGGTGGTGGCCGTCTTCTCCGAGAGGAGCTACTTCACTCTCTACCTGTGCATCGGCTGGGGTGAGTGTGGGCGGACTGGCCCCCCTGACCCTGTCCCCCACTGTGCCTCACCTGTCCTCTGCTCACCTCCCCTCAGGAGCGCCCATGCTGTTCCTTGTTCCCTGGGTCATCGTGAAGTTCCTCTACGAAAACATACAGTGAGTACCAGCTCCAGCTGCTGACTGGAGTGGGGCACAGGGCACAGGTAGGTGCATGTGGGACAGTAGGGACATTGTGATGGCCCTGGAGACACTCCATAACATTGTCCATGCAAGGAACAGGGTGCTGGGCCTTAGTGCTTGCTTGGTTCAGGCTGCCAATGCCATGCCTGACTACAGCAGCTGCCTGGTCAAGGGACTTCTCGGCAGTCCCCATCCCTCCATTCTGCAGGTGCTGGTCCACGAACAACAACATGGGCTTCTGGTGGATCCTTCGCTTCCCCGTGTTCCTGGCCATCCTGGTGAGCCCACTGCAGCCCCTTGCTTGTCTCTCTCACAGGCCCCAAGATAGCTGTGAGAGGGGCTGCTGAGGGCAGGGGAACAGAGGTGTCTTGTCTGCCTCTGCCTGTGCCCCTGATGGCTCACTCCATTCCACTGCAGATCAACTTCTTCATCTTCATCCGCATCATTCAGATCCTTGTTTCCAAGCTCCGTGCACACCAGATGCGCTACACTGACTACAAGTTCAGGTAGGTGCTGGACGTGGCTCAGCCTGTGTTCCACGGTGCACACGCGTGTGTGTCCACCCGGTGACCCCTGTCCCGCAGGCTGGCCAAGTCCACGCTGACGCTGATCCCGCTGCTGGGCATCCATGAGGTGGTCTTTGCCTTCATCACAGACGAGCATGCCCAGGGCACACTGCGCTATGTCAAGCTCTTCTTCGACCTCTTCCTGAGCTCCTTCCAGGTGAGCCCAGTCCTCACAGGATCAGCCCTCCATGGGGAGACTCAGTCTCAGGAGGGACTAGACTGATGTCTGGTTATGCACTTCACACCTCTCCTCCCTCTTCCCAGGGGATGCTGGTGGCCATTCTCTACTGCTTCGTCAACAAGGAGGTGAGCAGGATGCTGGGGGCAGGGGCAGCAGGGGCACGGGGTCACACTGACAGCTGCTGCCCGCAGGTGCAGGCAGAGCTGCTAAAGCGGTGGCAGCGCTGGAAGCTGGGGAAGGACCTGGCCGAGGAGTACAAGCACACCTACAGCCATGCACCCAGTGCCCGCAACGGCGCTGGCAGCACCTGCGAGAAGCACCAGCTGGTGAGTGGCTGCGCCAACGGGCTGGGGCGCGGCCTGGCCCCCCACCCCAGCTCCCAACGCCTGGAGAGGAGTGGGCGCAGCGCTACCGAGCACCTTGCCCTGGGGGGCCATCACCACTGCTATGAGTTTCCTGAGACCACGGCCGAGAGCCACTTCTGAGCCCACAGCCAGGTGGGAGGGCTGTGCTGAGCCGCTGGGATGTCGCCATTCCCTGCCCCATCCTCCCCCGGTGCTGGCGGGCACTGGGACCTGCCACCCTGGTGAGGGTGCTGTGCTGGGCACATGGACAATGGACACAGTGAGGCAGGCAAGTGGGACCTGGACCTCTGGAAGGGGGAACTGTAGGGCCAGGGGCAACTGTGGGGGTGGGAGTTTGTCCTGTAGTGCTGCCCTCATGCACCTTTGAGTCCCTGTGCGCAGTGCTGTAATTTATCTGTCGTATCTGTAAATAGGTGTGGGCCCGTGCTGGGCTGCAGGGCCAGCTCTGTGTGTGCCTCTCTGTGGGCTGTGGGGACCAGGAACACACATGGACTGAGGACATTGGACACACATAGACTGTGCTCCCAAGTGCCCCATGGATGCTCCCAAGCCACAGCCATGGATGGGGAGCTGAGTCACCTGGCAGGGATGGGCTGCAGCAGAACAGAGCCCCCCTGACTGCCCCACAGCCTGACCCTCAGCCCAGCAGCCCTGCTGCCTGCCCCACAGTGCTGCACAAGGGAGGGGGGCAGACATGCAGCAGCAGCTGCTGCAGCGCTGCCGGCCGGGGCTCCAGCTCCCCCAGCACGCGCTTTCCTCTGGCCGCTAATCGGCTCTATCCTCTCGCTGCCAGGAGCCGTTAATTAAATCATTTGGCTCTGCCCTCGGCACCCCCGCTCTCCCGGTAGCTGGCCCAGGCCGAGGCCGGGCATCAGCCTCCGGCAGCGCTGAATCCGTGAGCAGCAGTGGGGTGTGGGGCTGCAAGACCCCTGTGCCGACAGGCCGGGCTGGCTGGGGCGGGCTCACAGCGCTGGCCTAAGAGGCTTGTGCCGCGCACATGAGCGCTAAGCCCGGATGCCGCAGCTTTGGGCACCACAATCGCCTGGTGTGTGGGGATTAGGCCGGTGCTGCTCCCCGGCTGGGTTCACCCTGCCCGAGGGGTGGCGGCGGGACGGACAGCCGCCCCGCCGTGACCTCCACCGCCCACGGACCCGGCCGTGGGCACTGCCCATCACTCCGCGCCACTGGCCCCGAGCAGGGTTGTCCGAGTCCCGAACACAGCCCATGCTGAGCAGGGGCTGGGAGTCCCACGCAGTAAACACCGGGCAGGCGACCGCCCCCTCGGTAAATCCGACCCTTCTGCAGCATCACCCGCACGGCACGGCCGCGGCCCTGGCTCCCCCGCCAGCCGTCAGGAGCCGCGCTGTCTGCTGCGGGCGGCCGGGTCCCACGCCACACCGAGGCATCAGCGGGGCTGCCGAGGCACGGGGAAAGAAGCAATGGCCCAGGCCACGCAGAGCTTGGCTCCGGCAGCAGAGCCCAGCCCAGCACACAGTAATTTTCCTCTGTTTACTCGACAACTTGCTGTCTGCCCTGGCCGAGCAGGACCCGGCGCCCAAGAGCCAGCTGAGCTCTGGCAGTGGGGATGGGAGCAGCAGAGACAGGGGACACAGGGTCTGGGCTGTGGGGCTCGGGGTTGTGGGGTAGTGGCAGCAGCACTGTGGGGCTGTAAGGACACAAGCACTGGCAGAATGGGCAAGGGGAGCATAGGGCTGGGAGTCTGCCCAGGCCTCCAAGTGCAGGAATGGGGACAGGAATAGAGAGCGGGACAGGGATCACCCCGCTCGCAGCCATGGTGCCAGAGCAGCCCAGGCAGCCCCCGCGGAGCCAACGGCCCTACAGCCGCTGCCGTCACTGCGGCCTTCCTGACGCGGTAACGAGCCTAATTGAGGCAAATTGCTGGAGCACGAAGCAGTTTCTGGGAAGGTAAATATGGTCATGGCACGGGGCTGTGCCCTGCGCTCCAGCGTTGCTGTGGCAACACCGCACTGTGGACCCTCAACCCCACTGGGGTCAGACTGGTCCCCAGACCTTGCCCAGCAAGATTGGCCCTATGTGTGCCACACATAGGTGTGCCACACAATGATGGGGACCCTTCAGGGACTCAAGCCAGCCCCAGCCCATGGGTGTCCTGTAGGAATGTCATGTGTCCCCTAGAGCTGAGGAGCAGCCCCCAGCACTGCCCCATGTCCCACAACACCCATCACCCAACAGCCCCAAGGAGGAATGGAGTCTGCTGGTCCCAGGAGCCCCGTGCCAGCACACGATGTCTGCCTGCACCAGGGCATGTCCCACAGCACCTGTGGCAGACAGCTGTGTCCCAGAGCTGGGCACTGCCTGGGCTGCAGGGCTGTGTCTGGAGCCCTGGTCACCTCCAACTCCCACAGAGACACATGATCTGGCCAGCAGCTCCCCAAAAACCACAGTTACTACAGGACAGCTGGGTGGGGAGGCAACACCACTCCTGGGATCTCTCTGGAAATGGGGCTGGCCCCAGCCCAAGGACGCAGCTCCTGCAGGACTGCAGCACCATCCTTCCCCATCACTGCAGAGCTGCTGGAACAGCACCCCGACCTTGGCCTGGCACTGCCGGCAGTGGTGTCACCGTGTCCATCCTGCCAGCACTTGGGGCGCCCCCACCCTGAGGAGCAGCTCAGGCAGCACAGGCTGCACATGCGTGCACACACAGAGCTGCAGACACATGTGCGCATGTGTACATACACACGTGTGCGCACACATACACCACACACAGCTGCACACACACGTGTGCCCATACATATACCACACACACAGCTGCACACACATGTGTGCCCATACATATACCACACACACAGCTGCACACACATGTGTACATACACACATGTCCACACACCACACACACAGCTGCACACACATGTGTACATACACACATGTCCACACACACCACACACACAGCTGCACACACATGTGCACACATACTCACGTGTACACACACACAGGCAGGTGCTGCCCTTGGCTGCCCGATGGGAGCTGCTCGTTCCTGGTATCCAGTGGGATGAAGGTGCTGACAGCAGCCTGGCCAGACTTGCAGGATGATTTGGGTGGAAAGGGACCTTTATATGTCCCTTGGCTCAGCCCCCACAGTGAGCAGGGATACCTGCACCAGACTAGGTTGCTCAGAACCCCATCCAGCCTGGCGCTGAGTGCTTCCAGAGATGGAGCATCCAAGCACCCACCGCCTTTCCAGGCAGCCTATGCCAGTACCTCACTGCCCCAAGCAAAGAGACTCCTCTGTAGCCACTATAGAGCAGCCATGGTGCCAGTCCCTGGCTGTGGAGTTCGTTCCAAGGCATGGAATGGGGCTGAAGCAGTTCCTCACCCCCAAACTGCTGGCCTGGGCCATGTCCCCCAGCCAGTGCCTTCCTGACACAGCCAGGCACCGCAGGCAGTGCCCCCACCCAGCCCAGCCCAGCCCTGCACCCCCAGGCACGGCGCCTCACAGGAGAACTCACACTTTATCAAGGGAATTGAGCACCACAAATTGGTCTCCTAAGTCGATTCTGCCTGCTGCCAGGCCTCTTCCCACCACCTAATTTGATGACAAACACGTTCCTCTCCTCCTCCCACCCTTTAATCTAATGAAAAGCACTGTGTCCAAGGCACAGGGAAATAAACCCTGATGAGGCCGATTTTTATAGGTAAACAGCCTGATTTCTCTGGCCTGTGGCCTCACTACTCACTTCCCTAACACCTACCACCTCCTCCTACCACCTCACCATCCTTGCCCTGCAATTTGGCATCAGTCTTTATAAAAATCACTTGCTTATAAAATGTTTTTTATACATTTCATTAGAGCTCAAGCAGCTGCTTTGCCTCTGGCTTTACTGTGCCTGAGCAGAGAAGAAAACAAGGTAGAGGCTGGTGGGGCTGCAGTGGGGCCCTCATGCCCAGGGGCACGTGGGGGTCCTGCAGACCTGAGATGGCCCCAGATGGGTGCCCAGACAGGGGGACAGTGCTGGGCCTCATGGCAGCTGAACAGCAGCCTCCCTGGACACAGGACACAGCTCTGGACGTGCTAAGGGCTTTGAGCCAGGGCAGCCCCATTAGCCTGTCAGGCTCCGTGAACACACCACAGGGCCCATCCCACCAGAAGAGTCAAAGGAGAGGGGCTGTGACAGTGACAACCATCACTGCCTGTCCCCTACTGCCTACACCTGCAGGGAGGTGGGGTCTGGAGTGGCTCGGGAGGCAACAGGGGCTGAGTTCCCATCTTGTTGTGCCAGAGCCAAGCAGCAGGAAAGTTTTGGTGATGGGAGGTAAGCAAGGTCGTGGCAAGTGTCAAGATGCATTCAAGCAGAAATTCTAGCAATGCTAAGTATAGCCTAAATGCCATTAAAGCAGGAGAGGGAAGAGGATATGAGGGTATTAATAGTCTCAACATTTAAATCCTGGGTGCAGCGATGCTGGCTCCTGGGATGCTGGCTGCCCAAGGGCACGGTGCCACCAACACGCTGCACCTGCCTGCAGGGAAATCAACAGCCCAGCAAGTGCAAGGCCAAGGCCCCTTTGCGAGAAATAAACACAGCTCCTGCTCTCTGCCCCTTGTTCACACCCCAGAGCTGGGCAGCACCACACCAAGGCAGCCCCAAAAGGACACCAGAGTTTATTTACAATGCTCCTCAAGTGACATACCACAGAAAGGAAAGGGTACAGTACAACTCAAGGACTCAACAAAGGAAAGGTATTGGCAGCCCCAAGACCCTGCAGCCCACCCCACTGCCACTGGTACTGGGCAGGCCTGGCAGCCCCATCCCCACCCGCTCGGAGCACAGGTGGGCAGGGGGCTGCCACCCTTCCCCATGGAGCAGCCCAGCAGCTCAGGTGGGCAAAGCTGACACAGTCACTCTCTCTGGCTCAGGCAAGGACGCAGGAACCATCCACACAGTGCCAGGAGCGAGTGGCTTAAGGAAGTGCCTGTGGCGTGGATCTGCCACCTACAGCCACCCAGGGTGAGCTGAGGGGCCAGGTCTCTTCCAAGGGTGTGTATCTGGAAAACGGTGTTAGTACAAAACTGCAGCGTTGCCAAGGCATGGAGCTCCTGAGCCTTGCTCCATGCAGCCCCACAGCTGCCCCCACAGCCACTGTCTCCTGTGGGGTGGGTGGCCCAGGTCCCTCTGAGCACTGCTCAGGAGCCTGGGGCTGGTGCTGACACTCTACCTCTCCATCTGTAGGGAGAGGAACAGCTTCCCCTCCAGTACCACAGGGACCAGGCCTGATCTAAGCAGGTAGAAAATGTGGCCTCAGATGTGGCCCACATGCTCAGGCAGCAAGCAGCCCAGGCAGCAACTTGCTGGAACTAGGAGGAGCCTGGCTATGGCCTGCCCAGCCCTCAGCTGCACAGTGGGGCTGGACAGGGGTTGCCCCTGTGTCTGGAGGCACAGGAACAGACTCGACTGTGCCTCCTGCCCTCGGCCAGCCCCACCTGCTGCAGAGCCTCAGTGCACAGCGGAAAGCGAGACTCAGTGCTGCCCTATCCAACAGCACATCTGCCTCGGCCCTGCCCAGCCTAGCACAGAGGGCAGCGACAGGAGGGGAATAAGGGATCGGGTTGCTCAGCACGAAGTGGGGAAGGACAGTTTGAGGCCAGAGAAAGCTATTAGCGGGGGGCTGTAATCCTTTGCAACAGGCTCTGGGCAGTCTCGGTGAGACCCTGAGCATCCTCGACCTTAGGCAGCTTCAGAGCCAGCCCCAAAGCTGACTGGCTCTCCCGCGGGCTTTTAGAAGGACAGACCAGAGGAGGAAATCAACACAAAATCTCAAATTAAATCTGCTTGAGGACCTCAAGAGAGCAGCCGATCCGCAGGGAGGATCCGCTTTAGGACTTCTTTGCATCCTGTGTGTTCCTCCTCTTCAGATCACCCAGGTCGACGGGTTTAAACGCTGCAAGGGAGATAGGAGAGACTTTGGGGGCAGAGGCAGCACAGCCCCCGCCTGGCGCGCCAACCCCCGGGCCGGCACAGCCCCTGCCGTGCCCCTGTGCCCCGCACCTTTCAGGCTGGGGTTCGGCATCTTCTCCACGTACTCCTCGACCAGGCCGCGCTCGGAGCCCATCTGGCTGCGCAGGTCGCGCTCCACGCACTGCCAGGCTGCAGGGACAGGGACAGGGGCCGCTCGCCTCGGCCGCCCCGAGCCTCCCGCGCCCCCACCCAGCGGCCACCGCCCCGCTCACCCTCGTAAATGAAGCGCACGTTCTCCTCGTGGGCCGGCGTGAAGA